>JARHVA010003484.1:1485000-1964315 GCA_037957365.1 Torreya grandis | reverse complement strand
TTATATTACCATACAAATCAAATATTCAAAAACCAAGAAAAATAAAAATGAATTGATACCAAAGAACCAATTATAGTTTTTGAGGATGATGATAAAATACCTATAGATATATAGAGAAAAGATAAAATACAACATATAAGTATTGAATAAAAACTACAATAAAGTGTTAGCATGTGATTTCAATTAAATGTATAAGTGAAAGAACAAGGAATGTACCTTTAAAAATATACATTTGTTAAAAATAGAGGATGTGTCTTGGAATATTTTTTTGGTGTTAATTTTTTTAATCTTTAATGTGTAAAGTATTATGGATAATTATCTCATTTTGAGGTTGAGATGTTAATAAAGGGAAAATTTCATATGGTGTCATCAAGTTTTTTTAAGGAGAGTAGGATATGGATGATAAATTTCAACCAAAATGTGCACCAAGGTAAGGTTGGTCATCAAAAGATTCCCAAATTATGAACTATGAGAAGTGTGGGAATCATACGAATGCCAACATGTGAAATAATAAAATTATGCACATAATAAGATGCACCAACATGTAATATATAATAAGGTTGGATTTAATATCAACCTTAATATTGACATAGTTGTTACCATTGTTGTCATATTTTGTGTAAGTTTGTCCCACATCAAGAATTTTGGAACCTTCAGTTAATTTTTAAATTAATTTGGGGTTTTTTTTCATGATATCATATATGTCATTAAAATATATTTTGACATACATATGTTGATTTATATAGGCATGGTTATAATTTTTTTGGAACTTTATCAACACATTTCAAGTTTCAATTGATATTATTGGACTTGTCATAAAGTGGTTTTAAAAATGTATTGGCATTGTCTAAATTCTACCTAATACATTTGTATTATTGTATGTATGCCTAAATTATATCAGTTTGGTTGATATAGTTGGACATTTTTTTTCAATTGATGGGTTTCTCCTAAATTGTATCTACATGATCAATATATTTTGATAGGTCTTAATGTTTCTAAACTAAATCAATAGTGTCAATACACATAAATATCTAAATGTGCATAAATAATTTAAAAAAGGGTTTTTTATTTTTGGGGGAAACATTAAATATATACTAAATAATCCTTTGATATTTTTCCAAGGGTGGGTGAATGGGAAGGTAAAAATCAATGAAATCATCTTTATCATTTATTGAGTAAAAATGAATGTTTCTAGAATTAGAAAAATAGTAACAATGATTATTTACATGTCATCATAAATGAGAAGACCATTTTCTGGGTACTCAAGCATGCTAGAATCATAAAAGATAGGAAAATAATGATAGTTATTTTCTACCTTATTATGAGTGTAATGAATGGGAAAATAATCTAAAATATCTATGTCCATGCTATAAATCTAAAAAAATAGATCCTCTATCATGACAGGATCATCATAAATAGGAAGATCATTATGGGTATCTTGAGTATATATGTAAGTTTATTATTTAATATCATATATCATGTTAGGATCTTCATAAATGGGAATGTAATCATTTATTGGATTTGAGGTGATGACAAATGGAATTATTGGTTTAGGTGGAGAAAAATAAAACATTAGGAGTTTCCTTCAATGGTTAAAGTATAAGGGAGAAATGAGTAACCTACATAAAGTATAAATGGGTTGAGCTATGATATAAAAACCCTAAAATGGGACATCAATGAAAAATAATGGTAAATTTAAGAATTGAAAAAAATAGACAATATGTGTTGTTAAAATTGATAACATTAAAAAAGTGAGGAAATGAAATGTCAATATAATCCAACCAGTGGTGGGATAGGATTTATATCCTACTCACCTGAATATATAATGATGGTGAATCTAATGTGAATATAAAATTAATAAGAAAGAAAAATAAAAAATGAATATATTCTAAATTGTGGCAGGATGAGATTAAAATAGGGTTTGCTAGATTAATGAAGGCTAGTATGGTTAATGTGAAGACCCTCTTTATCTCTATAAATAAACATATCAATATAATACCAAATTATGTCTTTCACACATGAAAATGTATTGAGGTATCATAGCCAAGGTATATAAATAGTTATATATTTTTAAGTAATTAGTCCACACTCAATATTAAGGGTAGAGGGTTCCAAATTCTATGCCTAAGATATGGGATATGGGATATACCTAGATCCTAATATAATGCAAATTATGTAAATAAAAATTTGTAAAAGAGTTATCAAAGATATATAAACCAACTTTTTATGGTAATATATATATATATATATATATATATATATATATATATATATATATATAACCATAAAAAGTTGGTTTATATATATATATATATATATGATATGTGAATAAAATAGACCAAATAAGATATAAATTTATAATGGTTGATTGTAGCTATAGTTTAAGAAATTGTGTCCTAGAAAATGACATATACTATGGTGTATTTGTATTCCTAATAACCTTATAAATTTATAATGGTTTATTGTAGCTACAGTCTAAAAATTTATTTCCTAGATAATGACCTATACTATGGTGTATTTTTAGGCCTACGAACCTTATAATTTTCTAGTACTGAGCATAAAACAATCTTATAAAAGTAATGTAAATAAAATTATATACTACTCTAAAAATAAAGTAAAACATATATAATAAGTAAATTAAATTAAATACACTAAGGATAGAGATACTTTCCTTAGGTTGACTTTTTTGCCCATGAATCTCCCATTTGGCTCTAGTGGCATTTTATAAAAGATGTTTTAGGTCAAGAACTAAAATGGAAAATGTAAGGACCCAAGTGTCCTTAATTAGGGACTCCAAATACTAATAATAACCTAAATAGTTCAAATTCAACATATAAAGCTTCAATGAAGATTAACAAGACTTGAACTTCACAATAGTAAGCCTCTATCCAATAATTCCTCCTACTACATAATGTAAAAAATAAAATCATAAGTATGTATGTGCATGTGCATGTGTGTGATTTTACACACACACATACAAATGTGTAATTAAATTTTCTATCTAAGATAACCACATCGATCCAAATTAATACAATATAATTTTATCAACCAACATAGTACTATATTATCATTAGCAATATAGTACCATAGACATATTGTTATATCATAAATGGAAATATAGTAAATAAAGCTCATAATTGTATCTATAGTTCCAATACATTATATGTATAAATAATTATAATAATAATGTATCCAAAATGAAGATATAGTAGTAAATATAAGGAGGTTTACATAGTAGTAAAATTGACTCAGGAGAGGCCAAGGTGATATTCACATAGGTGTGGATGGATAGTATCTGAAAATATCTTGTGAAGTACCATTAAATAACCTAACTCCTTAAGACATGTACTCAAGGATAGATGTGTCAATGAGTCCTACAAGAGAGATCATCAATTAAATGTAAAGCTGAAAAATAATAATGTACATAATTTTACGTATAATTCGTTATACACATAGTAGGATACTTAAGACAAGATAATTGGCTAGATATGATAGCCTATATCTTTTTATTTACTGATATATCATAATTATACTATATTTTTCTTATTATAAATAAATTTTCCCTATCTATATGGTGTATCATTTATGTGCATTCTTTTGAATTTTGATTTAACTCCTAATATATCTTTGACATTTGACATCTTAAAACATTCCTTGTTTTTTAACTTGACATTATTATAGATACTTGGTTTATGTTGCTTGATAAGTTAAATTAAAAATTTCCCTTAATTTTTTATCATGAAAACATATATTTTGATACCATTCATCCTAGCATGCACTAAGTTATGAGGGAAGTTATAGTTCTTTTGAATCTTCTTCTTCGTCTTCTTGATTGAACATCTTGGTGTACCTATTTACATTTTTTACTTGATTGTAACCTTTGGTTTCTATTTTTTTAATACTTAGATTTGCATTCTTCTTCTTGTAAGTGCTCCTTAGATTTATTGTTACATTATCTACCTATTTCCTATATAAAATTACAAATTCAAAATCATTAAAAATAAATAAATAAACAAAATTTATTTACTCATGGATACATATCATGTATATATTATTATGATATAAATTTTCCATATTGATGTTAACTTTTGATTATCATGGTCATTATTAATTGGGTGGTATGAAATAGATACAATTTATATATGGTTATGGAATTTCAGATGCTATGAAACTATTTTCTCACCCAAACCTAGAGGCCATGATCATATTCATGAAATTCCCTACCTTAGGGGAATCTCTATAAAAAAAATTTAATGGTGATATATTTATGTTAACATTTATTAAATTAAATAAACTTAAATTTATTATATCATATATGGATGGTGCTCACATATTTCATGTTACATGGATATATACATGACATGATTACATTATGATTAGTACTATGTAATTCTACATAAGTTCCCATGTTATTCAATTTTTGTGACTAATTGCACATGATTGAACATTTTATTTATCCATGTTTATGCACATTATAGTATTACTAATATATTGATTCATTTTCTATCTATAGAATTAGATACATACAATAGATCATAACATAGAGCCTATGTATACCTAAATTTATATTAATAATAATTAAGTTGTCTATATATTTATTAGATAGTAATTCAAACTCAATATAATGGGTATAGGGTTCCAAAAGATGTTATTAATGTTTGGGATATGGATCTATATATATTTGTGTGTGTGTGTGTGTGTGTGTGTGTGTGTGTGTGTGTGTGTGTGTGTGTGTGTGTGTGTGTGTGTGTGTGTGTGTGTGTGTGTGTGTGTGTGTGTATGTAACATACATACATATATACATACATACATACATACATACATGCATACATACATACATACATATATATATATATATATATATATAGAGAGAGAGAGAGAGAGAGAGAGATGAACACACACACATACATACATACATATGTTTGTGTGTGTGTCTACACACACACACACACACACAATCAATCAATCAGTACTAATCTAATAAAGATATAAATTACATAAATGATGATTGTAATAGAAAGGTGATGATCTCTATAATCTACCAACTTATTTATTATAAAGATAAAATATGAAAGTAAAATAAAATACATGTTACTCTAATAATAAGAAAAACATATTTATCTATGAAGTAAATAATTAAAAAGAGAACAAGGATAAAGATACTTATCTTGATTTGAATTTTTTCATAAAAATCTCACACTTGCCTTTAGTGTTAATTTTTAAGATATGTTATAGGTGAAGACCTCAAATGGAAAGTATGAAGACATAAATGTCCTTAGTTTTGTAAACCAAAGCCTATGGGTAACCTTGTTGGTTTAACTCCTCTTATTGAGATTCAAAGACATTAAAAATACTTCACCTATAAAATAATAAGACTTTTTCCTCTAACTCTTCAATTTACTACTTAATGGTATAAATTTAGGTGCAATCATATCATATCAGTGTTTTATGAATTGTTAATGATAAATATGACCCTTATATATGGATCCAAACACATAAATCACCTAAAACTCTAAGTCAATAATATCAACCAAGATAATAACTTTTAAAAGGTGTCAAATGACTCGATAATGTCTTATCCATGCTAATATAATATGAAATAAATATACAAAATAAGAACTATATTTGTCATGTTGATATATTACATGGATAAAAAAGTAGGAAATAAATGTTATCATCAAATCCAATATATTGTGAATGTAGGGTGGTTTTCATGCTAACGTAAAGGAAATATAGAAGGAATAAAGAAAAGATATATATGAGTTTAGACTGATAGTATTGAAGGTATGATAAATTAGTATGAAAACATCTCTCATAATGTACCATAAATGTATTGTACCCATTTCATGGTTTACTCAAGACATGCACTCATGGATATTGTTACACCAAAAATTCCTACAATATAGCTTTATATTAAAGTGATAATGATGGAAAATATTGTGTGTATCATATGCCCCACCTAAATTTCATCACATGTCACAATGTTGTAGTTTAATATGGTTCTTGAATAAATATGCATATTAAAACAAAAGGATAAAGGAAATGATGTAATAAACTACTTAGAAATTAACAAATGAAATACAAAATTCATCCCATAACTTACCTTTCCACATAAAGGATTTATGATAATACCATGGTATCAATCATGACACATGCAAAAAAAAAAATTAGAAACCCTAACCATACAAGGTTAAATATGGAATAAAATAATGTGCATATATGTAGGATAATCAATATGTAGATGTGAATTAAAAACTCACATAAGATAACAACCCCAAAAAATTGGTAATATAATAAATCTAAGGATAAATCATATCCAAAATATCTAAAGAAGCATGTAATAATAAAGTAAAATTACCAATATCAAATGATAAATATAAATTATAACTAAATAAAATGTAATATATTATAAAGACATGCACATTAAAAATAGGGTTATAATGGAAACAAATAAAAACATGAAAGAATGAAGAAGATAAAAATGACTAGTTGATCTAAAACAATTAAAATAAGGCTCAGTATCCCATAGTCTCAACCTAGTTCCTATAATCCTTATGATACCATAGCTTCCACTAAAAAAAAATGCTTCTTAAGGATACCAATAATTCATTATATTTTTCACCTAGTGTTGAGTCCAATATTTAGCCACAATCTCAACCTATTTCTTGAAATCCTTTTGATACCATAGCTTCTAAAGATAGTCATTTAAACCCACATAAACATTATCATGGTTATTAGAAAAAATCATTCAAATGGACCTTCCTATAAGATCTTAACTCCATGTCTTACAATATTATCATTGTGATTAACACACTCCCTTATTCAAATAAGTGGGGGACCCCTTTGAAAGTGATAAAATTGAAGATCTATGTGTGTTAGTCACTTTTTAGTTAGCATCTTCTTTGAAAATCCATGAACCTATGTTCTACCTTGGTCTTCCCAATGTTTAACAATGTTTGTAATGACAAGTTGGTCTCTGTTAAAGACCCCTATATTCTTTTGAGTTTAAATAGATTCGAGTCTTTAATTAATTCTAAAATAACAAAGGGTTTTCATACTTAGAATATTTTATTGTATTAACTATATTTTTCGTAGAATTGGACTTATGTTGGTTTTCCTAGAGTGTCAGTATCCTAGAGTCCTACTTGGTATTTCATAAATCTCTAATGATAGCTAAGTGAGATTTTAATTAATTTCATGGATTTATTTTAACTTAGTCACTTTTTATGAAATATTTTAGGAAATCCCAACCAATGAGGAAGTGCCATGTGGTCTAGGTGTCAAAAGTATCAGTCTCTCAAACCTGTCAAAGATGTCAGATCCTAGAAGAGATTAACCAAATGAGGAAGCACCATGTGGATATTTTTAGATGTGGTAGTATCATAGACTTATTATATATGTTATCTATCAAGATAGAGTAATCAAATGAGGAAGTTCCACATGGATCCTATCAAAAGTGTTAATATCTTAAACATGTTAGATATGTTAAATCTTGGGAGATCTTGACTGAATGAAGAAGTGCCACATAGATCCTATCAGATGCATTTGTATCCTAGACCTATTAGAGATGTTATATTTTGGGAGAACCAAACCTATCAAACCATGCCATTTGTCACTTCAATAATAATTGGTATAAAATGTGACACCCTAAGGTGGTTAGAAAAAGGTATAGTCAAATTCAAAAACTAATCAGAAGATGCCACACATTACTTCAAAACTCTAGGTGGCCAATTTTAACTCTCAAATAGGTAAATTATATCACTCAACTATGTTTAGGTGGTAGTCTAACCTAAATGGTACCAAATAGTGATAGAAATGTGGTGAAACAAATATCTACCTAGGATGTAAGAGAGATGAAATAACAATGTGCCTACCATGCTCCTTACATTAACTAAATGGGAAATTATGCCCTAATTGGAAAAATAAAAATGTCTTATCACAAAAACCAATATAAATGGGGAGTATTATTTCAAAATATTGAGTTAATGTTAGATTGAGGAATGAATAGGTGTATTGTGCCACCAAATCAAATTTAAACTCAAATTGGGTGAGCCAATATATGTCATTAATGTAGGGGACATTTTTATATCCCTATAAGTACCCAAAGATGAACTATTTTACCATTATTTTCTACTAATTACCTAGGATTTTCCTCCTCAATTTTATCTCATTCATGTGCCCTCCACTCTCAAAATTAGCTACAATCAAGATTTACCCTTTTCTACCATGGCTAGTTCATCTTCTAACCCTAGGGTTGATCATGAATATAGAGATACCACCTTCTTAGATAACTTAACCCATTTAATCTCTAAAAAACTATTTAAAGAAATCAAATGTATGCCCAAGTCTCCCTCAAGTGATGATGAATATGAGGTAAAATTCCTAGATTCCCTCAAGGAATATGAAATATATAGGTTGTACAAGAATGTAGCCAAACTAGAGTTTTCCCTTGTGAAAAACCTCTTTAGCAATATGTCACTCACATCTAAGAACATATATTATGGTGCCCAAGATGGTTGTAGTATAAAATATCTATGGATAATATTGAAAAAAAATTAGGAGTTGTGTTCAAAGTGTGTTATAATCCCCTAGAGTACATAGTCTCTTATGATGAGTCCATTATGTAAGTGTGGGTCATAACCTATAAAATATATGAGGTCTTTTAGGATTGGGTAGCTGACTCAAATGATAAATGGGTCAATAAGGAGGACATTGATTCTTACACTTTCTACACCTTCAAGTAAGGGGTTTGTGTTGGGATAATATTAATTATTTACTTATTCAAGGTAAGAGACTTAGTACACATCAATCTGATCCAAGTGCCCCTATTCAACATCATCTCAATAGAGAGGAAATCCCAGACCTTGGGGGCACTATCAACTTTTGACTAGTGCATTATGTTAAGGAGGCTAGAGATAATGATAAATTTACATGATGAGTTACCTAGTGGATGCCATTTATTCTAATATTATGTTTAATTGTAGTTTTTTCCCTCCATGGACTCATGGAGGTGTAGTGATATATTTAGTGTTATAAAAACTATATAGACACCATTACCGAAATCACATCTAGGAAATGTCTTAGTCATTTTACTTAATGGTCTACATGGCCATAAATTAGGTGGACATGCCTTAACTCTCCAATGAAATTATCTAATCTCTTACCCCCATTGGTGATTAAAAATAATACATGAATGACACAATCATCCAAGTGGTAGGTATTCACAAGTCACCACTCAACCATCCCTATCAAGTTATAGACTAGTTGGTTAAGTAGCAGATATCTTGTCAACTAATTGAAGGCATATTTGGCCACTACCTCAACCACCAATAGAATGCTTTCCCATCCTTCCCCATCATCATATAATAATGTTCATATAAGAGTCTACATTTATTTTAGATGATGGAAATGATTAGAGATTCTTATGCCCTAAGTAGAGCAAAACATGAATAATGAGACCATATCATCATTAGGGCCCATGTGATGAAGTATCAAGATTATCTTAATATCACTTACATATATGTGCCTCACCTAGATGATGAGATCAATCTCAACCCAATTGATGAAAAGCATCTTCTCTATAATATTGAGGTGAAGAAAAGTAATGGAAAGAAGGTTCATCCCAAGCCATCTACCTAGAGTGGACCTGATTCACTTATGCCAACTTATCCTAGTGGATATTTTAAGGTGATTATACCCCATATTTTAATAAATATCATCCAAGGTATCCTAGTTCCTTTTCCTCCATTATTTTTTCCTCCCTCAATATCTAGTCCAAATCCCCCACCTATTTTTTTTAGGATACTTAGTGATAGGTTATGAAGTCATTATGATTTAACATCATTAGTATCCCCAATTCTAACCCAAATCATGTACAATAATAATAATATATAAATATCCCTTCCCCTACTTCCACTGTCCCTCAACAACCTAATAGATCACCCCTAATTTCCTTTTTCCTACAAATCCCACTCAGGTGGTGCCTCCCTTATTTCCCATTACAACCCCCCACAATTCCCTCAAGTACTTATAGATTTATCCATTTACAACATCCTTTCATACCAATTTCCATCTAGTCATCCCATTTCATTAGTAGGTATCCCTACATCTCACCTATGGTATTCAAGAGTTGTAGTTTCCTAGACCTCAACACCCAAATTATTCATTTCATAGAAGGTGGATACTAATAAATCTACATTAGTTGAAATATAAATTACCATAGTAATGAGTGTACTTATGTACATAATTATGTCATATCTATCCACCTCAATGACACCTATAGTTACTATGTAGACTCCCTAGTCAGATCTTCCCACAACTACCACCAATGCTCCTTATACTATTATGATACAAGTTGATGAAAGAATCCCAAAAATACAAAAAAGGTATATCTTGTTACTCAATAAATTTTTCCTCCCCTTGTCTCCCATCCATCTCTAAGAGGGAATTACTTATTCAAGGAGTGATTAAAATCTCATGCATATAGCAAAGATATTTTGAGTCTCAATGGATTGAGACAAATGTGCTTTTTAGAATGATGTGCATCAGAATGGATCACCTCCTTCAAAATTTAATTGAAATTTAGCCAACATTCAATGAAATTAGTGACATATGGTGTGGCAATATATCCTTGAGTAAAGAAAGGATAGGCTCTAAAATTAAATCATTTCCATATCTAAATTAGAGAGATTTTGCTGATTAGAGGTTTAAATTATGATGACCATGAATTAAAGCATCATTATGGATTGGTAAAAGGAAATTATTGTTATGCTAAAATGCTAATAATAGTCTTGTAGGAAAATTTTGGGAAATGGAGAGGTGGATTACTCCTTAATTACATGAAGTATTTCTGTTCTAGTATGCATGTTAATATATGTTGTTGTAACACTATGTGATGATGGTCCATGAGTGACATATTCATGATGGTTGGTTGTTCAACCAAACTGTAATCATTACCAAGGAAATTTATGTGAAGACAAGCCTTGAGAAAGAGGAACAAATATTGACATCCTAAAAATGAAATTCATGACTTATGATACAAGTTATAAGTGGTTATGTCACACCATTATTTAGCCAGTAATAAAATTTGTATCAAAAGATTAATAATCCAAGGTTGTATAAACCTTGAAAAGTAAAATATGACTTAGAAGATTGTATTTGTGTGGGTCAGACCCTCATATGTGTTAAAGAGCCTTACAATAGTCCATGAAGAAAACCAAGAGCTGTTATAAATAAAAGAGGAATAATATGATTGGTTTCAAGTAGCATTTGATCTCTATATTTGAGGATGTTCATTGAGTATGCAAAAAATAAATCATAGTATGGCCTAATTGGGGTGGCACATGGATAATTCAAGATGATGTTCTAGTAGACAAATGGATTTAAAAACCTTGTTGGAGGAACAAACAATTAATTCATCAAGGATGATGCCCTTTTTAAGGGTGGAAGAATATAAGCCCCCTCATGAGAAAATAGGGTGATTATGAAAATCAATGATGATAATCCCTTGGTGATGATGATTTTAGGGTGGGTAAATCTAAAAATGGTAAAAATTAGCTAATCAATGCTTGAATTATTGCCTTATGTTGTAATTGTAATTATACATGCTTTAAGTGATACATGAATATAACTTCATGACCTTTTAAATTTATTGGTAAGATAATTAAATTAGTTTAAATTGAATGATTTAGCATGTTATGATTAAAATATTAAGCTATTAATATAATGGATTTTATGGGTGAAATAATTGTGAAGGAATAGGTCATTACCAATGAAGGTACAAATACTAGTCCAGGTATTATTGCATCATGTGTAATCTCACCTCTAACCAAATATTATTTCAAACCTTGATTAAAATTGAATACCTTGTCTAAGTTTCATCCTTTTATATAGTCATTAATTTTTATCTCTATTAGATTGGTCAAACCAACTTTAAGCTTATAAACTTTAATGTGTGAGAAGAAGTAGACCAATGTATACTTTGTCTAGTGGCTACTTATAGGCCTATCTATTTATTAGTTACTAACTTGAATGAATGAGAAGGGATAGATTGATCTTAAAATTAACCATAGATCTTTGCAAGAGTCATCATACACCTTTATGGGCTGATAAAATAATGCCCATTATGAAAGACATGGGTTGGCTAGATAAGTGGATGGTTAATCTAAGGAAATAATAGACACATATCATGTTCTAATTGGGTTGAAAGGAGGGGAGAATGCCTATTTGAGGAAGGTGGATTTATGAGGAAGGTTTTTGATGTTTTTGAATTTTTTAACCACCTTGGGAACAAAGAAGGAAAAAGAGAAACTAGAAGAGAGACTGGAAAGGGAGAGACTCAACTAGTAATAACTTGCATAAAAGATCCATGGAAGGGCTTGGATTGTTTGGTAGGTATCCTATTGATTTGAATATCCTATTATTTGTCTAAATTAAGTTTGTGTGATTTTCTATTGAATTATTGTGTTCAAGAGGAGTAACCTGAATGGCTTGCTTCCTCTATTTATTTTCCTATGGTTGTGCTTGGGTCACCTTATAGTCTTTCTCACACTTTGGTGAGATCTATAATTTGAGGTATTCCTCCATGATAGTCCTAGTAGTTAGGAGTTCTACTTACTTTATTAGTAAGGTACTACCATGGAATACTTTTTATGTTTTGAAAGGTCACATTATTCATGATGGAAGAAGGGTTAGGTCTCTCATGTAGGACATGATGGTAGATTGCATAATCCCTCTCGTGATTGATTTTAGAATATATATTAGTGGTTTTATGCCTAATGGGTCCTATCCTTATGATATTTATGTTTTCTCTTTTGTCTAATTTACTTGTTAAAAGTATAATTGAGGTCTGTAACCTCTTGACTAAGAGATGTTTAGATTGTCACCTTATGAGTAACCATCTCCTTATCTTGAATATTGTTTTCTATTAATTACTTTAACCATGATGTGAACATGCCTATAGCTAGAAGTCTTACTCAAAATTTCATAGAGTATTTTCTTGATCATGAAAAAAAATTTGAGAGGTGAGCCCACCTTTGATTGGCCAAAGTTGCACTTGGAGTGAATATGAGCTCATCTTCTATTATAGTACACTTATGTTTTGATACCTTCTACAATTGGATAGAATCCAAGGATTTATTGTTCTCAGCTAAACTTGTTGTATTTATTTTTTAATGATTGATTATGCAATATGTGTGAGCCACTATCTTATGTATTTCACTAGTTAAATGTTTTGGTTATTACTTCAAAGAAATACCTTAGAATCTACTTGTTATATAAAAATAATAGACCTCCTTGAGAGGGGTCCTTGTTGTAAATAAAATCCTGGTGGATTCTTGTATATTCATGACTAAGATTGGCCAAGCTAATGGCCTTAATACATACATTATGTATATTTTGTTGAATATCATATGACTACTTATTTATTACATCTCAAGTTTCTTGTAGTATTTTACTTTAAATGAACTGTATGCACTTAAATAACTAGTCCTTGTGAAGGCATGTGATTTATGTTTCTTATGCTTTGGATGATTAATACATATGGTTTTTTTAGTCTATAAATCCACTTATCTCAAGTTATTTATAATATGGTTTCTACTTAGCTAGTTTATACCTAGTTGGTTAACCCTTGCTAAGGTTTAATTTATTAAAGATAAAGTATTAAAAAAATATTATAAAGAGTGTTATTAAGGACCTCAATAGGCCTTGATCATATATCTCCCTGGAAGGAATCTATCAAGTAAGGAGTAACTCATAAGCCTATAGGGATCTCTTAATAAAATGGTGAATAAGTTGTACTTTGGTCTAATTCCTTGATAATTAGCCTAAGAAATGAGATTTTTACCTCTTTATTTATTTTATTAGAAATTATATTATAGACTAAGATTATCCATAAATGAGCAAAACCCAAATAAATGGTTGATATATTTATAAGAAGAATAAATACATAATAAGACTTTACAATTTAATTAATGTTATTATTTTGGTAATCTAATGTCTTAAGGAAGAGTTTTTAGTTTATGATTTGAGGTAGATTTGTTGTAGACCTTATTTTTATAAGACCAACTTATATATAAAGGAGAATGTTAGTAGAGATAAGCTCTTAAGCTATCATGTTAATGCAGGGAAACTCGATGGGTTTAATTATAGAGTCCCTTGTAAGATTTAATCAATGATAAAGGAGGGTATTTAGACCATTCCTTAATTCTATGTTTATGCACTCATATAAATGTTTGATTAATTTCTTAGCCTTAGAATATAAGAATGGGTCTTTTTTTTATAATCATATAAGTTTTACTTTCTAATGTGCAGACCAATAGAGCTTTGATTAAGTTGCTTCATGTTTTCAAAAAGTCAACTAAACTAAAGAGAATAATTAGTTTATCAAAATCATGTTTAAGACTTGAAACTCTTGTGTTATCACTTAGACTCATACTTGATTAGTTTTAAATTTTGGCATTAGGTAATTTTTGTGTTTCATTTAAGATGTTTGATTTTGTCTTATTCAAACAAATTAAAGTAGGTTATTATTTCATTCAACCTTTATTTCCTTAGCTACTTTTTTTTGAATGATCATAGACTAAGACTTAGATAAATATGGATTTTTACCTTAGTCACCTTTTAAAAAGGTTAAAAAATTTTACTTGGTCATTTCCCTCAATTTTTTGCTATGATGGATTATCCTTGTCACCAAATTTGTCTTATTGGACTTGCCTTAGATTCCCCCTAGTTGGATCTTTTCAAGACCTTTTTACCTTGGATATTTTAATGAATTTTTATGTGTGGTTATAATAATATATATTCATCTAAATTCACTCACATTATTTTCATAAATACTCCTATTAGTTGACACTAATTCTGTTCATCTCATTTATTCTAATTTATCCCCTCTTCCTAGTCCATTTATCTAATAGCCCCCTTAAATAATTATTCATTCTCTATCCTTAGTATAATCCCACTCTCTCATTAATTCTTATGAATACTCATTCATCCCCTCTTAATATCATTGACCTATTATTTTGGAATTTTAAAATTGTAATGGCCCACCTACTAGACTATGCCTAGGATCTCCTACACCCCTAGTCCCTAATCCCTCTCTAACTTTCCTCTAATCATAATTAATCCATAAGAAGGATTATATAACCCTAAAAATATATAACCTTATTTATTCTCACCCTCCTCTTTAGAAGCCTTGAAATCTAGAGGCTTCTATGGAAATTAAAATTTCTTAGATAATCTACAACCCTAGATCTCCTCCAACCAAGTTTAAACATCAACCATTGAGTCTTCCCTCCACTATCTCTTTAAAAAACTCACTTCCTCTATGAAAGGCCATCTACCATTCTCATGAAATATCCATGTCCAATTAAAAATCTTGAAAATTCATAGATTCATTATTCCAATCCAATACATCATCAACATCCATTGATCAATCAACATCACCATGTCAAAAATCTGAGTCAAGGTAATCTAAATCCCAATATTTTTGTTTAATCCATTTGGTCATGGTGTAGAGAAATTATCTTTAAGATTCTAATGTTGTTTTGAATTGGTTTTATTCATCCATTTATATTTGGTCTTAATGCCTCTATCACTTTAACTAGGTATTTGGCTATTTGGGTTGATTTAATTGCATGATTTAATCCATAGAGCTCAAAAATCATCTACATTTTGGAAACCATAATGGGACCTTACTCCAAATTTAACAATTTTTGCTTGTTAGTGGTATTTTTTGAAATCTTGAAGGTCTGATTAGATCAAAAAAATCTTGGACTTTTTAATTTTTACACACACAAGTACAAGTTATGATTTTGAACTAGTAATTGTAACTATGTAGTCATGATCTTTTCCCCATGAATCACTTTTTTATCCTAACTATTAGACTTAATGGATAACTATTTTATCTAGTTGTGCAAATTTACCTTTTTGATAATATCACTAGTTTTGAATTATGATGTTGTCAAGACAGTTGTGATTTTACATAACCAGTCACATTTTTATTATAAAATTATAAAATTTTATTTTGTAGGTTCTTACATTTTGGAAAAAACATGACTTCAAAAGTTGTGACTTTTCCTTGGTAGTTATAGTTTTTTCCTGTTAAGTTGTGATTTTATAATATTTGATAAAACCACTAACACTTTACCCCTATCTCACACCTTTCAAGTTTTATTTTGACTATTTTTGTCTTTTAGAGGGTTTTTTCATCATATACTCTGGCATATAACATCCTTTTGTCATTATAGAGGTTCTTGATTTTAAAGTATATTTATTGACTAACCTCCATTCTGTAAAAGAATTTTTGGTATTTGTGTGGCCTGTGTGGTTGGTAGGAACAATAGGGAAAAGGCCAAGATAAGAAGATCATTTAAAAACAAGATAAACACTCAGACATTAACCTTCCCCCATCATAGACAAAATCATAGGTCATGAAATTTTGGGAGTTACGACATTGTTCTGTCGAATCATGGTATTGTATCCCTAGTAGTGATTTTACAATATTAACCTAACTTTATCCATTTTTGATATTATAATTATTGATTATCATAATTGGATTTCATTAGGTTAGAGTTAGAATAAATAATCTTATTATTTTCCAAGTTATTCATAACTTTGTCTATATTAAACATCTTAAATCTCTATTTATAAAATTTTGATTACATGATAAACATCAGTTGTAGTTCATCATAAGCACCTATAAATATGACATTTTTTACATTTAGACAATCTATCTTTCACATGCATAATCATCTATTTATGTCAAAAGGTCAAAATCTAGAGGTTTTGTAATTTAACACAAAACTATAACTCTTAATTTATAGCCAATAGCAATTTTGTTGTTTTAAGTCATGGTTTTGTCTAACTATCATAGTTTTGTAGGTTAACTATCATGGTTAACTAATTTATGAAAGATTGCAACTTGAAATCTATGGTTTTATCCCCCCAATTGTGAATTTTCAATTTTTGGTTGTGATTTTGCACTATATAATTATAATTTTGCATTTTATTTTATCCTTTTTAAGTGCATTTTTAGAATCATTGTTTTTATTTTTGAGTCCTTTTGGACCTCTGTAAGGCCCAAATTAATTTTATCATCAAGGGATCCACCCCTTGACCCCACCTTGTATCATTATAGGGAGAATTCCAAGGGCACTACCCCATAAGGGTCTCTTCCCCTTGCCCCTTGAACCTACTAAGGGATGTCACCCCCAAAATCCCATTTCATGGCCCACTCACCCCAAAGAAATTATAGAATCAAATCATGATTTTTAGGGTGTTTTTAAAATACATATTGGACTAACATCTTATTTATTATATGGGTGAACTTAGAGTCTATTTTGTCTTTTTAAAATCATCTTTTTTAGGTCATATCTTGGTCTATCATCATCATCAAACAAAACTACTAATTACTTATCTTATAGGTAACCCTTTCACAAGTGTCACTTGAAACTACTAATCATGTGCTTGTATGCCACCCATAAAAGACTCATTTTGGAACATTAAAATCATTTTATACATATCATTTTCATCATATATATATATATATATATATATATATATATATATATATATATATATCTTTGTCTTGTATATTCTTGCCCCTTGTATATATCACATCTTAATCTAATTGATTAATTAATTTTTTGGTCTACCTATTTATATCCCAAGGGATACAATTGGTGTATGCTCTCATCTTTGTCTCCTTGCAATGATTCTTGGGGGATAAAAAATTACTTATAAACCCTACATATTTTTTATTTTCTAGGAGGCTAGTGATCATGTATTTCAACACCATGAACTATTCTAAAATCCATGTTCCAATGGAGTCTAAACATGAGGAGAGATATTGTTATGCATCTAAGTGTAATTCCATATAAAGGGTTCTATGGAGTGAGGGGTGATCAGGGTCTAAGATATAATAAGATCAAATAACATTTTATATAGACTCGAGCCACAATGTACCTTCACATATATAGGGAATGCACCTAGAACCTTTTGTGTATACTTAGATTAGGAGCCTTAGGCTATAATAGGTGTTTTGCTACAAGAGTTAGTATCAACTTTGAAGTATCCATTGAGTGTGAGTGGGGTTAAACAGGTTTATTCAATATTGTAATGGTTCATCAGCCTATAGCCTCACCATGAATTTATTGGATGATGCAAGCATTGAGTTATACACCCATTAGTTTACTAATAATAGGTTTGTGGCTTTCTTGATTAGATGTGTGTTGTGATAAACTAGTGTTGTTTTTTAGCTAAGTTAGCCTTCACCCAGAACTATACACCTATGTAGGTATTTTCACAACCCAACTTGTATATTCTTGGCTCATCATATCTATCAATTTGATACATCTTTATCCCATCATATCTCCTTATACATCCTTATATCATCATCCTCTTGTGTGTATTGTATTTATACATCTTATCCCCCAACAACATCTTGTCTTCATCCCATTTTAGTCATATCCACCCATCATTGATCATATCCTTACCTCAATATCATTTTATACATCTCATCATCCTCTTGTACATATCATTGTTTTCTTAAAAATCCTTTTATCCCCTCTTATCATTAGAACCACTCATCATTGGCCATCCCCCCCATCATCCACATATCCTAATCTCAACCACCTCTTGTCTTACATACATAATCAATCCTTTTCCTTGAATATCTTTACCACATCTCCATCACCTACATCTTTTCTTGTACATCCTTGTCATCCTATCATTATACATATTATCTTCGTATATCCTTTTCATTGACCTATCCCATATCCCATCTTGTATTTACCCCATATTAGTCTAACCATATTCATTCTTCATTATTTATCCCCCCATCATCTACATATAATTTTATACATCATATATCTCATCATCTTTTGTATATCTCCTTATCCTTATCTTTTTCCCATCATCCTTTTGTATATCCTCATCATCATCCCATTTTACATATTCCATTTTTGTACATCCTCCTATTATCATCTTCTATTCATCCCATCCTAATAATTTTATATCCAGCCATCCATAGTCATATCCTTATCACCTATATACCCCAATCACATCATACATCCTTACCTAAGTCCACCTCATCAACTACTTGCCTATTCACCTCATCCTTTTCTAGTCCAACCATATCCACCCTTCATTGATCATCCCCCATCACTCACATACCTTGATCACCAATTTGCATATCCTTATCTTACCCTCTTGTATATATATTTATTCTCTTGTACATCCTTCTAGTCACATTCTATCCTAGACCAATCTATCATTCCCTACATATCCTAATCACATTCGGTCTTATCATTCACATATTATCCTAAGCCCACATCTTATCCTAACTAACATTTTATCTTAACCTTGTCTTAGCCTATTCATTTCATCACCCATATATTATAACCCCATCTTATCTTATCTTAGATGGTTTTATAGCTCATGCTCAGGCCCTAATCCACCCCCATCTTTATCCCTAATCGCCTTTCTTATCACCTATCTATACTAGTCCTTATCTCATTATCCTTCATCACATAATCATCGCCCATCCCATATTGAGTAAAATAGTCTAAGGTCTTGAGCTAGTCCTATCATCCACATCATACCAATCCACTATTTTCATCATTTGATCAGGTCTCATACCCTATTAAGTATATTGTTAGCATCCTGTCACTTTGTTAGTTTCAATCTAGTAATCCATCATCATCATCATCATCATCATCATCATCATCATCATCATCAACATTCCTCATCATCATCATCATCATCATCATCCTCATCATCATCATCATCTCTATTCCAATCATCTTTCCTACTAATAAATAGCAACCCTTATAATCATCCTCTTACTAGTGTGAATTTATGCACCCTTTGCAATCCTCAATCCTTTTGCTAGTTTGAAAACTAGACCTTGTTGATAGGTTGTTAGCACCTATTTCACTATCATTCTAACAACTAACCCTAGTTTTGTATCATCCTAATCACATTCATCCATCAACACCTATCATACTAGCTTGGTCTTTTTGACCTACTTTTTTCAAGGAACCATCCTTAATCCATTGCCTATCTTCATCCTCAATCACTTATCAACCATAACCATGGAGATAAACCCTACCTTCATAGACTAATATATATTTTCCCCTAAGTATGAGATCTATATACACATAATATGTTCAATATTTTATCACTTAATAACACTTTATATCTTATAGGAACATGTAAAGTCTCAATCTCTCTAAGTGCATGGCTTAAAGGGTGTAGTAGGAAATGGGTGGGTAGACCATTTGTGCTTTATAATATTATTTTCCCTTTTTCCACTTTCCATCTACACACTTATCTCCTAAAACCATTTAACCTAAGCTTATTCTTCTTATTCTTACCCATTCTAAAAAAAATTCATATCATTATCCTCTTTTTTTTGCCTTGATCCCCTTTCTCCAATTGATTGTACTAAGTTGACTGGGTCAACCTTGTATAGTTTTTAGCCTCTGATTATTATATAGGGTCAATTAGCTCCAACCTAAACTATTTTTTAGTATTTTCACTTGAGAGTTTTATTATCCCTTCAACTAACCTAGCATAAGACCTAGTGATTTATCTCCTGAAAACATATAGGGTCAACTGTGTCAACCCTGTATAGATGACATATTTGAGAGGATTTAGGGAAAGATCAATTTATATATACAAGTTAATTTCCAACCATTTGAGGATAGAGAAGAGAAGAATAATAATTATGAATGAAAAATTACTTATTGACCATTCTACTTGAGGAATAAAGCTTAGGGTTCCATACTTTCTTTAGAGATATGGATCTTGTCTTGTGGAGAAGTATTTTGGATGCATAGATAGGTTGTGTAGCCTAGATCTTATTTGTATTTATTATTCTTACATACCAAAACAATCTCTTGCAAAGTAACTTGGCCAAGGGGGAGATTGAAGCTTTACAGCTTCGTCTTTGAGGTAAGTATTCAAAACTTTATTCCTCCTTTGTAAGAGTAGATAGATAATGTAGTTGTGCTTCTCTCCCATGCATTAGGATTTTGTATACATTGATGTGAGTATATGTATTTTATGAATTTTTAATTTATTTTTTTTTTATTTCTAACCCCCAATTTTTGCCACAAGCTTTGGTGTGAACTAGATTAGATTTACTTTCTTATATATTAGAATAGAGTGAATATCAAAACCTAGGACTCTTTTAGGGTTGTTGCATGATTGTGTTAGACTGTAGGTTTTAGAGCCATTCCTAGAATTGTGTATTGTAACAAATGATCCCATAATAAAGTATAGAAGATCCCCATATTGGTCATACTCCCACTTAACAAATGTATTCCCAATCATAAGTATAGGTATGCTTTATCTTCTCTAAGCTAAGATTGATTTATAGACATGATGCATTTATGACTGCATACATTCTAGTGAACTTGATGTGAACTAACGTTGTAAGATTTGTTCACTTATTTAATTCTTTCCATTATTTATTTTTATCATATATTTACCCTACTGGGTTGACTGTATCAACCCAACTCTAATATTTGTGTGCAAGTTTTTAGGTATAGGATATTGGATCAACTCAAATGACCTAGTATAGGTTTTCAACTTTTCAAACTTATAGTCCAAACTAATAGGTCAACTCAATCAACCTTGTACATTTTTAGGCATCCTATTTAGTATACTAGGTTAATTTGGTCAACCCTATATATTTTAGGCACTCAACAATAGGTTTATGCAAAGCTTGATCAACCCAGTCAACCTAGTTATCAAAATTTTCAAGTATATACCAAGATTTTTGAACATCAATATTCATTCTCTACATCTCTAATCCACCAAGGTTACTTTATATCTCTCTGTCTCTTTCTTTACAATCTTTCCTTTTATAGTTTTCAATATTTAAAAATTGCCCTTGCATAATCAACTGGATCGATCTTGTCGACTCAGTTCTATCTTTTGTGTGTTATCTAGATAAATAGGTTGACTCTATTGACCCTATTTTTTTTTATACATTGCTTATATATTATAAAATAAACCCTATCAACCTTGTTCTATATTTTTTTCATACGTTGTTGACTATATCAACATTGAACCTTATTTCAAAGTCAAAATTAACCTTATATACTAGTAATTAATTCACACTTGCATTTCTTATTTCTTACATGGTTAGAATAAATCACATATTATAATTAGGTAGTTTTTCAATAAATCATTTAGTTTCACTATTTTGTATTTTATGCACACATGACCAAATCAAAAAATCTAAAAAATCATTTTAACAATTGTCTACCCAAGGCTAACCTACTTAGATTCATCATCAAAGGGGAATCCAACTTTATGTTCTAGTCAAGTATAAATCATGGTTAATGGTATATTTTTACTAATCACCCAATACCCTTATCATTGTGGTGTGTGAAGTGAAGGGGTAAGCCCTAGTACCATGCTTGTATCATTACCACTATAGATCCCTTTTAACCCAAACTACTTGAAACAATCCTTAGATTACCTTCTAGCTCCTTACTTAAATCCAACTTCCCATCACTTCTAAAATCATATTCTAATAATTTAATAAACATTAAATTTGATTAATTGGTTATCTATTTACTTTCCAAGTTGATTGCTTGCTCTTTGCTCAATTATATTTTGTATTACAAAAACTTGCATTAGCTAGTATTGGTGCAAGGTTTTATGCTATGTACTTAAAATTAGATTGGCTAGAAATTATTTAATTGATTATTTATTTCGTTTCAGTTATTAATTTTCAAACTAATTGAAAAATTTATCTTGTTTTAATTAATAATTTTTTATAGGTTTCTTTATTTTCCCTATCTAATGTACTAGATCAACCTAGTCGACCCTGTACCTTTTTCTATCCTCTATTCACTATATTTGATCAACCTAGTCGACCTTGTACTATTTTCAAACCCTATTTACTCTTCTTTATATCCTTTTTTTACTATGTTGGATCAATCCAATTGACCTTGTATTATTTATAGACCATGTTTTTGTGCTAGGACAACCCAGTCAACCCTATATTATTTCTGTCATTTCCTATTTCCTTTCTTTCTCATCTATATTTATTTCCCTTCATCATGGAATTTATACTTGATGATAATATTGAGTTTTATTCAACATACATGATGAATTTTACCAACCCTCATAGGGTCTCACATATATAGAGTAGGGCTCCTCTCTTAGATTCTAGTAATATTCATATTCCCACTCGTACAATGAACTATGGGACCCATCCTACTACCTCTTTATAGCATAATACTCTCTTCTCATTAGAACACCAACTTGAATTATAGTATACCCTTAAAATTCTCTTCTTTATATATAAATTTTCTCAACATCGAGGAAAAGATCCTTCTACTATTTACAATCTTATGATTAGTGGTCAATCTGAAGATTATCAATCACCTACTCCTACATTCTCAACCAAATTTTGGGGTATCACTTTATTTGATTCTCAACCTCTTTCTTCAATTATGACCCCTTCTCATACCATGTCCTCTTCTTCTCTAACTTATTTTACCTCCATGCCTAGTATATCCACTAACATTGCAGGTTTTATATCTAGTGGGCCTCTCATAATATCCACTATCCTTAATCCTTCCACTAGTGCATCATTTTATACCCAATATAATCATGCTACTAGTGTTTTTTCTTCTCAACCATTCACTATCCCATCTTTTTCTACTCAAGCAAATGTTTCCACTAGTGATTCACATTCTCATAATTCTTCTCAAGATCCTATCAACACTAATAGTGGTACCCAAGCCACTAATACCACCTCTAATGCTTATAATAATTATAATAAAAAACATCAAATACTTTTACAAACACACAATCAAGTGAATACTTTTCAAGCTCATAACACAATTCAAATGATGAGAATGCAAAACCATATTCTCCATCTTCAAACTCATCCTTAACTAATGGCTTGGGGCACACATAACTAGAATGTTCCCCCTCCTCCTCTTCAATATTATCAAATAAATCTCATTAATCAACCTCTTTTAGTAAAAAAAACCATTAATCATCTCCAAAATGAACCTCTCACTACTCAAATTTATAACATTGAAATAAGAGGTATCACACTTAAAATTTCTTACAATGGATCAACTGATCCCACCCTTCATCATAAAACATTTGGAAATATTTATAAGGATTGGGTCAAATTTAACACCTTTGTCACTTCCAAACTCTTAGCCAAAACTCTCAAAAGTGATGCCTTGCGTTGGTAAAACCAACTTATAACACATTCCATTACTAGTTTTGAGGATTTAGTGAATGATTTAGTTTAGGAATTCCAAACTAGTAATCTTTTAGAAAACACTTTGGCCCACTTCATAAATTATAAAAAACTTGAAAATGAAACTAATGAATCCTTTGTTAAAAGGTGGAAAACTTTGTCAAACAAATGTGAACATAATATGGATGTTGATAATATTTCCATCTCTTTACCAATGCCTTTTTTGATAAACTTCAATATTAGGTCCACACTCTCTCTCCACGTACATTGGAGGAGGCTATTGACCAAGATAAACAACAAGATTTATTTATGCATCAATTCAATCCACTCCAAACTTTTTTGAGTCTTTATATCTTACTTAAGAATAAAAATCACAATGTTACCAATGATGGTGTTACATATTCTTATGACACCATTCATAATGTTCAAGTTGTCATTCCTACCCCTTCATCAAAATTAGCTCTCCCTTATCAATAATATACTAATCCTTACTTATCTTTACCAAACAAAATTAATGTTCATAAAACATTATCCTCAATTAAATTTCATAAGCATTTCCTAGGCCTCTTCCATGAGAACTTGACCCTACCCATCCTATGAAATCCTAGTATGATCCTAACAAGTTTTGTTGGTTTTACACTAGTTGGGGTCATTCTCATGAGACAAATATACAAATTCATAATTTAGTTATGGAATTTATTTTTGTTCCTAATTTTGATCATGATTATATCATTCAAAAGCATCAACAAGATTATGAAATTGATTTTAAGGATTATAAATCACATAATAAAACTCAAGACTTAAACAAGGTTAGTTATCATTTGATTATCTACAAAGACCCTCTTCCTAATCATCAAACTATCCAATATAATCAATATAAAGCCACCCATTCCATAAATAATGGTGTAAAGTCTTGTTGAACCAACTTTTTAAGAGAATGTGGTCAACATGACTAATATGCAAATGGTGGTTTCTTTTATCGATTCCCGACCTATCTACACTCATCCTTCATCTCAAACATATCATGTTATTCAAGATTCTTCCCCAAATCTTTTAAATGAGTTGAGGCAAGATGATCTTATTAATTTTGATGATCCAATTTCTGATTCTTCTTTGGATAACACTTCCTATTCTATTTATACCACTCTTGTGTCATCTTCTAACACTAATGATACTCAAATTACTACTAACACTTCTTCTACCAATTATAAAAATCAACTTGTACTAGCTACTTCATCATCATAACATAATTTACAACCTTGTTCTACACCTTATTATTTTTATTGACATAAATTCTAATGTACTTTGGCTCATCCTTTTGAGGACCTCCTTAATAATTATGCACCTATATCTCAAAACCTTATTATGGGTTATGATGATTAGGATCCTAATGTGGAACTCACTAATCTCCCATCCTAGATTCTATTCCTTGAGATTACGAGGACTTATCCACATCACATAAACCATCTTATGTAACTATTATTCTATATGAATGTCCCTCATCCTCCCCTAGTAGGATTGGAGGTAGCCTTATCTAGATCTAAGGATAGTATATTATAATAATGTGAAGAGATGTCTATCAACATTGATGAAACTATGGACAATTCTCTTTCCTTAAAATTTCCTATAGCTTCTATGATTCTTGATGAGATTCTACTTTATATGCATGATCCTCCCTTATTTATTAGTATCCAAATAGGTTATATCGAAGTTAATAATACATTGATTGATGAGGGTTCTAGTACTTGCATTGCCTCTCTTGACTTCATTAAGACCAGTGGATATTCAAAATGCAATATCAAGTATACATATAGCACCTAATAAGGATATGATACAAGTTAAATGCCTCCTCTAGGTTGTGTGTGGCTTCCCAATACTATCCCACCTGTCACCATTCATGTGAAGGTGATGATATTTAACTTTCCATTTTCTTATAACATCTTACTTGGTAGGTCATAGAATTAGCGTGTGAGAGCCATTGATTCTTCAACATGAAAATGTGTTAAATTCCCTCATAATAGAGTCAAATATAGAATTAAAGGTGACACTAACCCTTATAATTTTGAATAATTCCAAAACCATGGTGTTTTCAAGATTCTTAATCTTGAACCTTTACTTAGCATTCCATTATGTGAGTCTCAACATCTCAACTTTCCTGTTAATTCAACCCAAAGTTACAATAGATATCCTAAACTCATTGGGAACATTCCTCTTAAACTCTAAGATTTTTATGATGATGATCCTGATAAGATCAACCTAAATATTGAAATTTCTAATCTCTCACCTCACCTCATCTCATAGCTTCTTGCTTCCTTATAACATCATTCTCACAAGCCTCATTATGATGATATTCCCATAATATTAACCAAGACTTATCATTCTATTAACCACACTTCCTCAGATGATAAGGTCATCCATACATGTGTCATTTATCTTTACACCCCAAATTATGATGATGATTATTCCCTAGATGATCGATTCTTAGGTAGTCTTTTATAGGCCCATGATGTTTGTTCTTATTTAATTGAGTATTTTCATGTATTTTCCTATCTCCCTTCATTTATAGTTCCTAATTTTAGTATTTTTGCTCTTTATCATAGGGTAGAGATGGCACCAACACCTCAAATTTCTTAGGAGCCTCATAGGAGTATGTTCGTAGATCATGTTATGACCAAGCCTTAGCATTTTTTTAGGTACCTTGATCACTGTAGTTGGTTTACTCCCAAGATTAGTGTGACCATTCTTAGAGTTTTTTTAGATCCTATCCCTCCTTTAGTAGAGACATTATCAGATCCCATTCCCACTCCTACTATATTTGAGCCTCTTTCCATTCTTACTATATTTGAGCCTATTCTCTCTCCTACTCTCATTGAGCCTACCCCTACTTCTCATCCCATTACACCTTCCATTTATCCTAGTTCCAATCATTCTCCACCATCACCTTCTCTTGGTGATGGTTTTATTCCCTTTCCTCAAATGGATCTATTTCCCACCAAGTGGGTTGATGACTCTTCTCTATATTCTTCCACTCTTGTTACACCTCCTTCTGTGAGTGCTCTTCCTAGGACCACTCACAAGTGTATCTATTACTTTCATAGGACAAATAATCATTCTTCTACTCATTGTCTCAAGTTATGAATATATATTGATACTTTTCATCCTTCCTATCATTCCTTAGACAAATGCATGCCTCCCCCAAAGGTTTTACCTAAATATATACCTAAGTATGGTGAGGTGTATTTTTTATGGCACCAATGTAGCACCCATCATACTGATCATTACCTCATCCTTTAACAAGACCATAAAGATCATCTTATAGATATTATTAGATCTTATTCTATTCCTCCCATAGGTAATTATTGTAATAAGGTTCCTCTTTATTCTCCCATGGCTCTACCTCCTATGGTTCCATCATTTCATATGGTCCCTTAATCACCTTTTATGCCTCTACCCATGACTCCTTCACCTATGGACCTTCCCTCACCTATGGATCCCTCTCCACTAGTGATTCTTACATCTTCTATAGAGGTAAATCCCATGCATTATCCCAAACATCCCTTGCTTGATTTCCCTCCTCATCTTGATCCACTGAGTATTCATACTTTTTCAGTTGAGGAGATTATAAGAGAATTATTTTTCCAATTTTCATTGAAGATTCACTAGACATTAGTTGTAGTTCGTATCCAACTTCATAGAGATTTATCTAATGTCTTGGATAATGTGGGTGGGTATATTTATAATTATTTATGAGCACATGCATGGTGATTTTACATTTATATTTTTATTGGATGTTTTCTCCAATTTCAATTTTATCTATCTATCTATTATAACGTTTTATGCTATGTCAAATTCATATTTTTATTATATAGTGATTTTACCTTTTGTACTATATCTTGATTATATTATAATTTATATTTTAATATGATTTTATTTATTTATCATTTTTTTTAAATTATTTCTTGAGTTTTGATCAAAACTCTCTTCTTGTATCTTTATGATGGTTTGCTTTATTATCTCTATTTTTCAAAGTTAATTATTATTATGACTTGGTTATATAAACTTTGTTCCCTTTGTTCCTTGTCTCATTTTACCATGTGATCAGTTAGCCAATAATCTATCTCATTATAATATCCTTTCACCAATCCACCTTTCCCTTCTTCCTTTTTCTCAAACTAAGCTAATAGATGGTTGAGACTTGAGATTACATGCTAGTTCAATGTTAAGCTTAAGTGTCCTAGTTAGTCTTTGTATTTGGTTACTTATATTCCTTTAGCCTTAGCCTAAATCTCATTTGTGTGTATCAATACATCTCTCATGATTAGTCATTCCAAATCTGTATGGAGGAGGAATCTTAAAAATTCATAAAAAGTTAAACTCTAAATCATTTTATAAAAGATAATGAAATAAAAGGAAAAAATATTCTTAAACATCAAATCACACCAAAAGGCATGATTCAAATCACATCTCATTTTTTTAATTGAAGCTTAAAATCTATATTTCACCTCATAATAGATCTGAGGTCCTTTAGGGTATGATAGGCCAATAGATTAGAAAAAGAGAATAAAAAATCTTTTAGTGCTACCTAATTCTCATGCAAGTACCCAATATTTATAATAGAATGATAGATTTGCAAGGGGTCTTGAGGAATGGAGAACACGTCATGGGAAGGTAGGTACATTTTAACTATAAATCTTCATGTGTTGATCTTAGTATCACATTTATATGACTACAAAGCTTTGTGTCTATAGTGAATAGGTTTCCTTTGCACATTGATGGTCACTAGTCACTTAGTGTCTTCTCATGTCCTTAGTATGCCTCTTTACTCCTAAGGTCTTCTCATAAGATGCCTAAGTTATGATTTTTACACTCCCTTTTTAATTCCCTATATCCATCATATTTCCTTTTGATAAATATTGTTTTGTCTACTGATCACTCCCCTTGGGATTTCATTTGTGAGTTGTTTTGTAAGACCACAGATAAGACCCAATGTTCCTAAATAATTACCACCTTTTTCCTTCCTATTAATCACGTCCTTTATTACCTAATTTTTCCTATTTACTCCACCCCATTGGTGTTCCCTTTGTGTATTTTTAGTGTAAGACCATAGATAGGACCTAGCCCTCCTCACAATTTTTTCCAATAATACAAGTAACACATAAATATTACATGTGTAAAATATGAGATAAGATGTGATTGATTCTGAAGTTACATGTCATTAACATGATTTATAACTTTATTTAGTGTGTTTTATGCTTACTTAATTTATCTTTCACTTTTATTTTCTTATTTTTTGAGTTCATGTAAGAATACAACCATTTCTTGAATTGTTCATACTTCCTAGCTTGAATTAGTGTGATAAATTTAAGACTAATCTTTTGCCAATTTTGTTTTTCTCTTATAATTCCCAAAGTTATTTAGTATAATTGATTGAATTAATTAATTTTTTTATACCGTTTATGCCATTTTACATACCTTTCATTTTATTGCATTGTTTTCATACTTCTCAACTGTTAAGGTGTGGAGCCTAAAAGCTTCACCAAGGAGCGCATTACCAAAGTTGCAAGTTTACATAGTCACCAGCGTCGGTCAGGAGAGACCGACGTCGGTCAGGAGTAGTTGAAGAGATGCTGGCATTGGCAGGTATTGGCTGATGTCGGTCAAGTGCAAGCAGGTAGGAACCGGCGTTGGTTACCTGCACATCCAAAAAGCGATTTTTGAGGACAGAACCGATTGTTTGCATGATGAGATTAAGTTGTAGTCTTAAGTCCGCATCTCTATTATTATCAAGACTATTTTTAGAGCCCTTATTCAAGAGGCTTAACTATTGGTTGTAAGTGCATGCTCAAGTTTCCTAATTCTATATGTAAGAAAGATCTTCTTAGCTTATTGTTGTAGTAGTTCATTTATGTGAATGTTGAAGAACAGTACATAATTGTATAGGTGAATCAATCCAGGTTGTTGGAGTTAATTGTACTTGAGAGAGAGAGATCTTGAGGGAAAGAGATCTATAGAGATATCTTGTACATCTGAGAGAGGTGTGGAAGAAAGAAGTTTCTTCAATTGTATTCCTTATGTAAAGAGTTTAATACAAGTTTTCAGGGTGGTTTCTTGTATCTCTTGTTCTTTGCTATTTATCATTCTAGTTACTTATCAATCTATTTTAATTCCGCAGTTTATTGCTTTCATAAGTGTAATCAAATTGTTGGTTGATCCCCAACAAGTGGTATTAGAGCTCAGGTTCACTAATAGGTGGTTTAGATCTATGTAGTGTGTATTGATTACAGGTTGCTCATAGGGGTTTCTGCAGGGATTTCTGTTTGAGTGGGAGAAGCAATGGCAGAAGAAAGTAAGTTGAGAATGGAAAAGTTCAATGGAAAAAATTATCAACATTGGAGAATGCAGATAGAGGACTATCTGTATCAGAAAGATCTATACTTACCCTTAGGTGGTATTGCAAAGAAGCCCAAAGACATGGATGATGAAGAATGGGAAGTTCTTGATAGAAAGACTCTGGGGTCTATAGGACTCAGTCTAGCATCTACTATGATATCTAATCTATCACAGGCAAAAACAACGGTAGAGTTGATGACTACTTTAGCAAATTTGTATGAAAAACCCTCAGCTTCTAATAAGGTATATCTTATGAAGCAGTTATTTAATTTGCATATGCAAGAAGGTGGATCTATATCTAATCACCTGAATGATTTCCATGGTATTGTTAATCAATTAATTTTAGTCAATATTGTATTTGATGATGAAATTAAAGCTCTTTTGATATTATGTTCTTTGCCTGAAAGCTGGCATAGCTTGGTAATGGCAGTTTCTAATACTGCATCTGCCTCAAATATTTTGAAAGTAGAGGATGTTGTTAGCGTGATCTTGAATGAGGAAATTCGTAGGAAAAGCACAGAGGAAACATTAGGGAGTGCTTTACATTTTGAGAGCAGGGGAAGGCAAAAAGAGAAGAGTAAGAGGAGATCAAGATCTAAGTCTAAGGTGAGAGGTAGATCCAAATCTAGAAATGGCAGGAGGCCACAATGCTAGAATTGTGGAAAGATGGGGCACATAAGTAGAGATTGCTGGTCAAAGCCTAAGGAAGAAAATCAACACGAAGGAAAGGAAGAGGTAAAGGTTGCAGGTATTACACAAGATGCTTTAATATTCTCTTTGCATAATAATATAGAATCTTGGGTATTAGATTTTGGTACATCTTTTCATGCTACCCCTAATAGAGAATATTTTTGTGATTATATCCATGGAGATTTTGGAATAGTGTATCTAGGGGATGATGAGCCTTGTAAAATTATTGGCAAAGGTAAAGTGCAGCTGAAAATGCAGAATGGCAACACATGGGTGTTGAGAGAGGTTATGCATGTTCCTAGCTTGAAGAGGAATTTGATTTCTGCAGGAAAGTTAGGGGATGAGGGTTGTACAGTAACTCTCACAGCAGAATCTTGGAAGGTGACCAAGGGTGCACTTGTTATGGCCAGAGGTAAGAGAATAGGTACTCTCTATTTATGTAATTGTGTTACTAATATTTCTCCTTCTGTATTATCTACTTCAGATGTGGATGCTAAATTGTGGCACTCAAGGCTTGGCCACATGAGTGAGAAGGGGATGTCAATTCTTAAGTCTAGAGGTAAGCTTTCAGATTTGAAAAACATAGATCTGGAATTTTGTGAGCATTGTGTGTTTGGAAAATAGAAGAGGGTGAGTTTTCTTAAGACTGGGTCAACAAAGAAGAGGCATAAGTTGTAGCTTGTTCACACAGATGTGTGGGGACCAGCTCAGGTAGCTTCTATTGGAGGATCACAGTACTATGTTACATTCATAGATGATGCTACAAGAAAGGTATGGATCTATTTTATTAAGAAGAAATCTGATGTATTTGAGACTTTTAAGATTTGGAAAGCTATGGTTGAGAATGAAACAGGCAGAAGAGTGAAGTGCCTGAGATCTGACAATGGTGGTGAGTTCTACAGCTTTAAGTTCAGAGATTATTGTTATATGCATGAAATCCACAGGCAAAGGATGGTTCCAAGGACACCTCAGTAGAATGGAATTGCTGAAAGGATGAATAGAACAATAATGGAGCGTGTAAGGTGTATGAGATTGCATGTTGGGTTGCCCTTAGAGTTTTGGGCAGAAGCTATTGACACTACAATGTACCTAATTAATAGAGGACCCTCTATAGCTCTAGATGGTGGAATTCTAGAAGAGGCATGGACAGGTAAAAAGGTAGATCTCTCATATCTCAAAGTTTTTGGTTGTGAATCCTTTGTGCACGTAGATAAGGAAAATAGAAAGAAGCTAGATGCTAAGTCTATGAGGTGCACGTTTATTGGCTATGGCTCAGATGATTTTGGTTTCAGATTTTGGAATCTAGGAACTAACAAGGTAATTAGGAGTCGTGATATTGTTTTCAATGAAAAAGTGATGTATGGTGATTAGATGAAGAAGCTGAATCAATCTAGGCAGAGAAATGGAGAATTGGATGAGGTGACGGTCCAAAATGAGCTCACGAGAAAAAGAAATAATCACTTGTAGGAAAACACAGAGACCGACGTCGGCAGGGTAGGAATCGACGTCGATAGAACAGAAACTGATGTCGGTCATACAGAGACTGACATTGGTAGAATAGGCACCGACGTCGATCAAGAAGAACCGGCGTCAGCTAGTAACAGGTCTAGAGGTGGTCGAGGTCGGTCACTGTCAGAGAATTTGGGCAGATAGCGTGTTGTGAACAAGTCTCAGACACCCATTAGGAGGTCAGAAAGGGTAAGTAAGCCTCCAATTAGATATTCCCCTTCATTATTCTATTTATTGCTAACTGATGGTGGAGAACCAGAGAGTTTTGAAGAAGCATTACAGGTGGAGTCCAAGAGTCAGTGGGAGCATGGCATGGTTGAGGAGATGGAGTCCTTAAGAGAGAACCAAACATGGGATTTGGTTGAGTTGCCAACTGGTAAGAGGACACTGAAGAACAGATGGACCTACAGGTTGAAGGAAGGTGAGAATGGATAGATGAGATATAAGGCCAGGTTGGTAGTGAAAGGATTTGCACAAAAGCCAGGTATTGATTTTGGTGATATTTTTTCTCTTATTGTTAAAATGACTTCTATACGGATTGTACTGTCTTTAGTTGTTATTGAGGATTTGCATCTTGAGCAGCTTGATGTTAAGACAACGTTTCTTCATGGAGATTTGGATGAGAAAATATACATGGAATAGCTAGAAGGATTTAAGGTCAAGGGTAAGGAGAAATTAGTGTGCAGATTGAAGAAAAGCTTGTATGGCCTCAAGTAATCTCCTAAACAGTGGTATCTAAGATTTGACAGGTTTATGACTGAGCATGGCTATAGTAGGTGTCAATCTGACCATTGTGTGTATTTTAAGAGATTGGATAATGGTAGATATATTATTCTATTATTGTATGTAGATGATATGCTAGTTGTAGGATCACACATGCAGGATATCTCTGAGCTTATGGTGAAATTAGCTCAAATGTTTGCCATGAAGGATTTGGGAGTAGCAAAGAAAATTCTTGGCATGAGCATTAAGAGAGACAAGAAAAATCACAGGTTGATTTTGTCTCAAGAGGATTATGTGGACAAGGTGTTGAAATGGTTCAATATGCAAGATGCTAAACTGGTAAGCACACCTTTGGCTGGACATTTTAAGTTGAGTAAAGAACAATGTCCTAATTCACATGATGAGGTAGAGTACATGAGTAAAGTTCCATATTCTTCCATGGTAGGGAGTTTAATGTATGCAATGGTGTGTACTAGACCAGATATTGCCCAATTAGTGGGAGTTATAAGTAAGTATATGGCCAATCCAGGAAAGGAACACTGGAAAGCAGTTCAGTGAATCCTTAGATATCTAAGAGGAACTAGTAGTAGGCATTTGTGCTATGGAGGTTCAGATACTTCTCTACATGGTTATGTAGATTCAGATATGGTAGGTGATTTAGATGGTAGGAGGAGCACCACAGGATATGTTTTCACTGTAGGTGGAACAACGGTTAGCTAGATACCAAAGTTGTATAAGGTTGTTGCCTTGTCAACTACAGAAGCAGAGTATATTGCAGCCACAGAGGCTAGCAAAGAGATGATATGGATGACACGATTCATGGAAGAGCTTGGAAAGGAGCAAGAGAGTTGCAGACTATACAGTGATAGTTAGAGTGCCATTCATTTGGCTAAGAATTCAGCCTTTCATTCAAGAACCAAGCACATATAGCTTAGGTACCACTTCATAATATAGGTATTGGAGGATGGTGAGTTGAAGCTGGAGAAAATACATACAAATAAGAATCCTGCTGATATGTTAACCAAGCCGGTTGCAAAGGAGAAGTTGAATCTTCATTCAACTTCTATTGGTCTTCATGATTGAGTTGAAGATGGAGGAGCTAGAAGATGTTGCTGTACAGGTACTGGTGTAGCTGTTTATCTCCAAGTGGGAGATTGTTAAGGTGTGGAGCCTAAAAGCTTCACCAAGGAGTGCATTACCAAAGTTGTAAGTTTACACAATCACCGGTGTCAGTCAGGAGAGATCGACGTCGGTCAGGAGCAGTTGAAGAGACGTCGGTGTCGGCAGGTATCGACCAACGTCGGTCAAGTGCAAGCAGGCAGGAACCGGCGTCGGTTACTTGTGCATCCAGAAAGCGATTTCTGAGGATAGAACCAAGTGTTTGCATGATGAGATTAAGTTGTACTCTTAAGTCCATGTCTCTATTATTATCAAGACTATTTTTAGAGCCCTTGTTCAAGAGGCTTAACTATTGGTTGTAAGTGCATGTTCAAGTTTCCTAATTCTATATGTAGGAAAGATCTTCTTAGCTTATTGTTGTAGCAATTCATTTATGTGAATGTTGAAGAACAGTATAGAATTGTATAGGTGAATCAATCCAAGTTGTTAGAGTTGATTGTACTTGAGAGAGAGAGCTCTTGAGGGAAAGAGATCTAGAGAGAGATCTTGTACATCTGAGAGAGGTGTGGAAGAAAGAAGTTTCTTCAATTGTATTCCTTCTGTAAAGAGTTTAATACAAGTTTTCAGGGTGGTTTCTTGTATCTCTTGTTCTTTGCTATTTATCATTCTAGTTACTTATCTATCTGTTTTAATTTTGTGGTTTATTGCTTTCATAAGTGTAATCAAATTGTTGGTTGATCCCCAACACCAACATGATTTAGTATGATTTTACTTGTTTTAGTTTGGTGCAAAAATCTTTCACTTTGGTTTAAAAACAAATTATTTTTTTTACCATCTTATTTTACCATCCCTTAGATCTTTATACTTAGTCATTTTCTTTTTATTACACATTTCCCAACATGGAATAGAGTGTAATACATTTTGGATTGATTATATTTTACCAAGTCCAAATGCCTATTTATTTTTACCCATGCATGTGTTCTACATAATGCTAGAACAAAAACCACGTCTCATATATTTCCTATAACATATACAACAATAGCTAAATACATGTGACATAAATAAATATATCCAAAGCATCCAAAACTAAAACCATAATGATGATAACATATACAACCAATATACCAAAACAATACATACATACATACATACATATATGTATGTATGTATGTATATGTGTGTGTGTGTGTGTGTGTGTGTGTGTGTGTGTGTGTGTGTGTGTGTGTGTGTGTGTGTGTGTGTGTGTGTGTGTATACATATATACATACATATAATGAGTTTTTGATACAATAAGTATAACTATATACAATGCTCCAACTCTATGGTTGGGCTCCATCTTCTCTATATTTTGGCCTAGCCATGTTGTTTGGCAAAGTCTTAGTCTGACTCTTCTAAATAGTATGTTGTAAAGAGGTCATGTGAGATCTCAGTCCCTTATATATGTGTATGTATATGTATGTATTTATATATGTATGTATGTATGTATATATATATATATATATATATATATATATATATATATATATAGATATACATATACATACACACACACACACACACATATACATATACATATACATATTTATGTATATATATATATATGATATATATATATATATATATATGTATGTATATGTACATATATATATATATACATATATATATATATATATGTATATATATATATATAGATACATACATACATACATACATACATATGTGTGTGTGTGTGTGTGTGTCATGAGTTTTTGATACAATAATTATAACCATATACAATGCTCCAACTCTATGGTTGGGCTCCAGCTTGTCTATATTTTGGCCTAGCCATGTTGTTTTCCAAAGCCTTAGTCTGACTCTTCTAAATAGTATTTTGTAAAGAGGTCATCTAAGATCTCAGTCCCTTTACTTGTCCTTATAGGTGTGCTACCTACCCCTATTCCTATGCCAATTGGGTCAGGGTCACTATATATGCCTATGTCATCTACATCACTATAGTTATATTCATAAATATCTTCTTTACTAGGGCCTACCATGCTTGTATCTCACTTACACCCATCTTTTTTAGTGGCTTCATCCTCTCTTTATGTGCTTGTATCTACCTCATTGCCTTTTTAGCTAATCTGAACTAGCTTACCTGAGCTAGGGTAGATGGTACATTGGGTTCCTCTAATGAATTGGGGTCATATGATTATAGAGTCTCATCTAGGATGTCATGGATTTCTCCCCTCATAAGGGATGCCCATCTTCCTCCTCATCCTCAGTTATACCTACAAAATCACACACAAATAGATATTAGATCACTATTATATCTCATAATATCTATTTATCTCTATTCCCTATTTTAAAATAAAAAACTTAAGAAAAATGTTAACCATATTTTATTACCTATCCGTAGAGAATCTTTTCCAGTACTATATACCTATTTTCCAAAAATTTCCATTTTTGGCTATTTTCACACTAACTTCTATAGGTTCACCTAGTGATCTTCACATTAAATACGTTCACATATCTTGTAATATACTTATTTATCTATATAAATAAGGTAAGTAAAGGTATGTGTTTTTAAATTTTGTACTTTCATTTATCTTATTTTATACTTACTTCACTTTACTTAGCATCAACATTATGTGTTATCACATTCTATTTCTCAAAGTACCAACATGTGTTACACTTACATGACACATGATGATATTTGATTCAAGAATATATATACACATAATATTTTAAAACTTTTATCACTTAATGACACTTTGTATCTTTTAAAAACCCATGATGTCTTAATCTCTCTAAGTGCATGCCTTAAGGGGTATATCAGGAAAGGGGTGGGCAGACCATTGGTGCTTCATACGATTGGTGTCCCTTTTGACACTTCCATTATACACACCTATATCCTAAAACCATTTACCCTAAGATTATTCTTCTTAGTCTTACCCATTCCAAACATTTGTCATATCATTATTCTCCTTTTTTGCCTTGACACCCTTTCATTAGTTGAATGTACTAGGTCGATTGGGTCGACCCTATATAGTTTTTAGCCTCTGATTACTATATAGGGTCAACTGGGTTAACCTTATACTATATTTGGGTATTTTCATTCAATATTTTTTGTTATCCCTTTGACTAACCTAGCTTAGGACCCAATGATTTCTCTTAAAAACATATAGGGTCAACTAGTTTGACCCCATAAAATTGACATATTTGAAAGGATTTAGGAAAATATTTTCCTATATATACAAGTTAATTTTCAACCATTTGAGGATAGAGAAATGAATAATAATAATTTAAAATTAACATTTTCTTATTGACCATTCTACTTGAGGAATAAAGCTTAGGGTTCCATACTTTCTTTAGAGATATGGGTCTTATCTTATGTAGAAGCCTTTTAGATGCATAGATAGGTTATGCAGCCTAGAGATAATTTGTCTTTATTATACTTACATACCACACAAATATCTTATGAATCACCTTGGCCAAGGGATAGATTTAAGATCAATGAGTTTGTACTCAAGGTAAGTATTCCTTACTTTATTCCTCCTTTGTAAGAGTAGATAGATAATATAGTTGTGCTTTTTCCCCATACATTAGGATTTTATTTACATTGACATGAGTATATATATATTATGCATGTTTAGACTAGTTTGTTTTGTTTATAACCCCCAATTTGTGCCACAATATTTGGTGTTTAATATATTATATTTACTTTCTGGTTTATTAAAATAGAGTGAATATCAAAACCTATGACTCTTTTAGGGTTGTTACATGATTATGTTAGACTATAGGCTTTGGTACCCTTCTTGGCATGGTGCATTATAATAATTGATCCCATAATTAGGTCTATTTGATCCCCATATTATTCATGCTCCTACTTAAAAAATGTATTCCCAATCAGAAGTGTAGGTATGCTCTATCTTCTTCAAGTTAGGATTAATTTATAAACATGATGCATTTCTGATTGTATACAAGATCCTCCTATAGATTATTTTGATGGGTGTACCACTTCCCAAAGGTGTTGATCCCCTTCAACTCATTTCATGTCCCATCCAATCCCCTTCATGTGAGTCTTGTACCAATCCTCTACCCACTCTCCATAAACTATCAATTTCCCATTCCTATACTAGCGAAGGGAATTCAATCTTGGCCACCTTGACTACTACCATTCCATCCACCCAGTCACATCAACAATCATCTAATCTAAAACCCAATGATTCCATATATAAGTCATAAAATGGAATGGGTTTATATATCCCTCTTCTTATATTATTGAAATCCCTTTACAAACAACTCATCACCACTAACATGATGGTATATCCACTTATCCAATGTCTTGATCCTACTAATCCTAAGCCCTATTGGTATAAAGATAATCAATATTATGCATATCACCAAACCTATGGGAATACCATTAATTTGTGTCATCCTTTCCAAGACTTTGTCTAAGACCTCATCAATCATGGTAACATAATAATCAAGGATGTACTAGATGAGTCTCCATCCCTAGGTACACAAAAAGAGGAATGCCAAGATTCCATTCTCAATCAAGTCCTTTTCATTCCAAGATAAGGTCAAGACACCACACCCTTCCTATATGATCTCCCCATCTTCAAAAAATCATACATCAAAGATGAGTCTCTTCCCTATAAGCCTAGTCCTCCCATATCTCATAAATCCTTCCATGGGCCTATTATCCATCCATCATCTCTCTCTCCATCATCACATTAAATACCCCATAATGACAGGTCAATTATGGGAAATCAATCTTCTAATTATAGTATTACATATTATACATCAGAGTCAACATCAAAAGTCTTATATTCATGACTATAATTTTTAACACTAGTATCTACATCAAATTACTCATCATAAACATCATCCCTTATTAATTCTAATAATGCCTATCTTTTTTTATCATACCTCTAATTTGGATGCCTCTACTTCATCACTAGGTATATCTTCTAATCCCAATTAGAATGATGATGTCATAAATGAGTTCATGAAAGCTTTATCTATCAAATATTGTTAGAGTGAATTTGATCCTCCTTTGGATGCATCTACTATATATAGTCCTTATGATCCTTTTGTTGATCTTGAGGTAATTTTATTCAATGTCAAAACTAGGTCTCCTAAGAACCCCTATGGAGACTATGATACCCCATCACCACTAATTGACCTCATTATACCATCTCCACCATTTCTATCTATCACTCATCATTTTATTCACATAAATATCCATTTAATCAATTCCATCCATAAGGATGGATAGGATCATGCATCATTGGACCCTTCTTTGAGAAATAAAATAGGTGCCACAAATAAAAAGGCCCAAGAACATATTCCTAAAGTCATAAATAATGATCAAGTCATCTTTGATCCCATCAATCAAAATCAATAAGAATCAAATCATTATCCCAATAAAAAAATGACACTCTTGTGAAGCCCCATATTAGGGATTAGGGGATCATCAAAGTCAAAATAATCATTATTTATCAATTCAAAAATCAATCTCCCCTGGTGAAACCCAAAATCAAGAACCAGGGGGTAGTCAAAATCCAAATAATGTCAAAAACACTAACAATAATCCTTTAAATAATTAGATCAAATAATCACTTATTCTAAAGGTATTATATCTCCTACAATCTTACGTCATGTGGCACTAATAAAATGAGGAATGTTTGTCATCTCTAATAATGTATGTGATTACTAGTCCTAATCCTCCATCATTCATCACATCATCTTATCATGAATCCATAATCCCATCAATTCCTATCATCCATTCACATCCCATACATCCCCATCAATACCTAATAACATAAATACCTTTCATCACCCTCTTAAACAACACTATCTCTCTTAGGGGTAAAGATTATACCTGGCCTAGATATCTGGAGGGGTCACACTCAAGAATCATTGAAGACCACATGGACCCTAATACATCCAATTATAATAACATGGTCATGATATCAAACTTATCTAGAATATGTTTTTGATATATTATTCATCAAGTGTTTTCACCTTATATCTCACCCATAATTTAATAAATTGAGATGCCAAATCTTAAAAAAATCATTCATCCAATGGTGAAAAATAGTATTTTGGTGCCTTGGGCAAGTACCATGATGAAAAATAGTTTTTGATGTCATGGAAAAATAATCTATTATATACATTTTACCTCAACACTTGGTGGAAAAATCCATCCATATCCTTTGTCAATCCATTCATACTAGTCTTATCTCTCGTTAACCTTATCTATATCACCCATCCATATCTATCTTCTCCCTAGGTCCAACCCATCATCTGTCAGCATATCACATTCCCTCCTACCTTAACCTTAACAATAAAGTGGAAGGTGTCTTTATAAATGTTTTATAACCATCTTGGCATATCCTCCAATGAAACCTTAGGTAACTAAACCTCTAGTTCCTTCATGATGTGGTCATTGGCAATCCTTAGTCCATTTCTTCCTTGGTCTTTATATCCTTTTTAACATCATCCTCATCCTCTTTTCACTCATCCATCATTCCATCCATCCTCATCCTATTTTATAGGATTAGTATTCCCTTTTCTAGTAACCCCATTTGTATAGTGTATATACATATTCCAAAAAATCCCTAAAAATTTGAAATATGTCAAAAACCCTAAAAGTCATAAAATATGAATAAGCCAAAAATAGTCCATAGTGTCTTGTCTTATACCCAATCCTCTATTCACATACATCTCCATACCTTATAACTTTTCATAATCACATCCATCTCCATCACATCATCTTAAACCATAGCCAATGCTCATCCCATCTATCATGTTGTCCACATCCTCATCCCAAATGATGTTTAATATCCCATCGATCATTTTGTCTTTGAACCCACTCCTAGTGGTCACCCACCTAAGTCTTCATCATCATCCTTTTTGACAAAGGCATTATTGACATAAATAACCTTTTCAAATAATTTATTCTATAACCCATCACTTCTTTATCATTGCCTCTTCATATCTATCACCCATCTAATCACTATTTTGCTAGTATGAAATGTATAGGATCCCATCACTTCTCTATCATTACCTATCCATACCTAGCACACATCCAATCACTATTTTTATATTATAAAATATATTTTATCCCATTAACTCTAAATACTCTTATTATATTTGAATCTTGCAGGGTTTTGTATTTTATTAATATTTGGTTATCTTCATATTCATGTCCTCATCCAAGTCATTATCCTAAACTTAATCTATATCCATATCCTTACGTAAGTCCTTATCTTAATCATGATCATATTATCCAAATATAAGACTATCCTAATTCCATAATCACCTCTTAGTCTAACTTATCACCTCATCACTCATCCCATCATTAGACAAGACATTGGGACACTGCATGTAGATACTCATGTGTGTTACTTGTTCATTCTATTTGTCTTGTTTGCATGTATTTTACTATGTATTTATCTTGTTTATATTATGTTTTATTTGTATCATGTATTTTTGTCTATTAGTAAATGAAAAATGATGGTATGAGGACACCAAAAGTGCCTTTAAGGATGCAAAGATCACTACTTGCACATTTTTATGCACTTTGGCACCATGTCCTTTTGGTCATACTTATATCATGGGGCATAATACCAAGTTCCATATTTATTATATCTATTATAATATGATTAGATTCATGATGGTTGTGATGGTTTGATCACCTCCTCCCCTCATCATTTATCTATTCATCCCTCTTCCCATCACTAATACAATCCTCTTCACCCATCCAACTAACATCTAATATTTTATCCTCATCATTTGAGTCATGCCCTTTACTCACTAGCATCATCCTATAATCAATAATAATAATAATAATAATAATAATAATAATAATAATAATAATAATAATAATAATAATAATATACATTCATTAATTATCATTTATCCATGATTCAAAACTACATTGGCTTGAGGTCTTTGTTAACTATGTAGGTAGCACTTGGCCACATTTTACTACCCAAGAATAGCTTGACCACTATCTCCTCTTTCCCCATAATTCATCATCACATATATCCTATCTTTAATCATCCTCAAATATTGAATCAATCAAATATTTGAGCCATAATATCAATTAATCATTCATCAATTAATTGATAAATCTCCATCCTCACAATCATCTCCCTAATATTTTCATCAATCACCCACACTTGTCGATTAGACTTGACAAAATCAAAACCTCCATATCTTCTTCCATCAATCACTAAATAATTATTTATCCTTTATATGTGTCTGGAATCATCACATTATGACTCACTAATTTAATACAATATAGTATTTTGGTCACTTGACTCTATCATTCTTCTCTATCATCACATATATTATATTGATTGATTTAGCTTTAAACTACACCCATCATCAATATTATAAAATCATCATCTTATCCTAGCCTATCTCTCTCTTTCATGCATCCTTACTGGGGATAAATCTAAATATCATGTCCCTTTAATCTTATCATCATCATTTTAGGATTGATTCACCCTTGGGATGTGTCAACAATCATGACACCCACCATCTCTATTCCCTATGCATGTGTCTTTGTTAGGGGAATCATAAATTTGTATCTCATTGTTCAAGTTGGACTTATCTTTTTCTTCTTCTATCTTTCATCTCACATCCATCCCCTCATCTATTCATATCATCCCACCCATCATTTCTTATTTCAAGTGGCCATCTGTCTTAATCTTTCCCATGTCCCCTTAAGGGGACATCATATCCCTTAACATCATCTATTAACATTCATCTATGAGATGGTTTTTATTTGAAATACCATTACTCATTTCAATTTAATTCACTCATAATTCCATTTTAAAGAGGGGGAAAATTTATGCCTCTAAATTTTCTTTCTTACATTATTGTCACTAATACTCCTATTAGTTGACAATAATTCCACTCATCTCATGTATTCTAATTTATCCCCTCTTCCTAGTCCATTTATATAATATCCCCCTTCAATAATTATTCATTCACTATCCTTAGTATAATCCCACTCCCTCATTAATTCTTATAAATTCTCATTTATCCCCTCATAATCTCATTCACCTATTATTTGGGAATTTTAAAATCCCAATGGCCCATCTACTAGACTATGCTTAGGCTGTCCTACACCCCTAGTCCCTAATCCATACTTGATCCCTATCTAACCTCCCTCTAATCATAATTAATCCCTAAGAAGGATAATATAACCCTCCAAATATAGAACCTTCTCTATTCTCACCCTCCTCTCTAGAAGCCTCCAAATCTAGAGTCTTTTAAGGAATTTTAAATTCCTTAGATAATCTACAACCCTTGATCTCCTTTAACCAAGTTTAAAACTCAACCATTTATTCTTCCCTTCTCTACCTATTTGAACAAATAACTTCCTCCATGGAATGCCATATACCATTCTCATTCCATATCCATGTCTAATTAGCAATCTTGGAAATCCATAGAGTCTTCATGGTAATCCAATACATCATCAACATCCATTGATCAAGCAATGCCACCATGTCAAGAATCTAAGTCAAGGTAATCTAAATACAAATATTCTTATTTAACCAATTTTATCATGTTGTAGATAACTTACCTTTAGGATTTTAATGTTGTTTTTAATTGGTTTTATTCATCCATTTGCATTTGGTCTTAATGGATCTATCACTTTATCTAGGTAGTTGGTTATTTGGGTTGATTGAATTGCATGATTTAATCCATATATCTCAAAAATCATCTATATAATCCATGTTTCATCATACCACTCACCCATTAGTGATGTCACATTGGTCCACTATACATATGCCTCTAAGCTAGCATATTATTGAGATGCTATCATGTGGCATCATTCTAGTGGCACATAGTCTCAAGAATTATCATATAGTTATCCCTACCTAAAGGATAGTAGATTATAGATATGTTACCATGTGAAATCATCCTAGTGACCCGTAATCTCTGAGAAGACTATATAATTTTCAAAGGCCTGAGGTAAGTAAGTTCACAATATGCTACCACATGGCATCATCCCTATGACTTGTTATCTTAGAGATGACCATACTAGGTGCAAAGCCCATGATCAAGTGGGTGATGAGGATGATACCACACAAAAAGATTCCACTAATTCATTATTTTATGGGTTCCCATTTTGGGAATGAATCTTATAGGCTAGTGGGCTAGTAGAATGTTATTGCATGACATAATCCCTTTACTCTATATCCTTAAGGTAGATATAAAAGTTAGATAATTAGCACCATGTGGCTATATATTAATGCCTAAAACCTTGGGTGAGTTTGCCTTAGGTTTTAAGCCCCAATCTCACTAAAGGATCAAAAACCCATGATGTTTTCATGTGGTTGCATCCTAAAACTCATAGGCTCAAAAGACTTGTATTTGGAAATGGACCTAGGGGATTGTGATTATGACATATGGTGCTTCTGTAGTCCTCAATAACTCTAACTTGAATATAACTAAAGCTTCCACATGGTTCCCTACCAAATCTTTGATGACTTGGGTCAAATTTTATGGTCATCTTGATGTCAATTACACATAAAATGTTTAGCATGAGTTGTGAAATAATTTTTGAGTGTTGGGAAAAATGTATCAATATTGTGGGCTTTTAAATTAATGGTTTACACATTTATAATCCTTTATATATTTATAGGATTCTTGTTGAGTTTGTCTTATACATTTGTATATATCCATGTTTGAGCGAGTTTTATTTGTGGTATTTGTGTGTCATACCTTATTATTATTATTTTATTTTATATTTTTGAGGGGAATAATGGGCATGACAAATAGACTTTTATATGATTCAACCTCTACCAAAAGGATATGATGTTAATGTATATTGTGAATATGACCATGGTGTAAGACATTTTAAAAATAGATGTTATATATTAAAAAATAATATTTAATACCTTATTTATAATCAAAATATTACCTTTGATGATCCTCCAAAGGATTCAAGGTCATAAATCAGCAACTATCTAAACCATAAGATATTTAAAAATCCATTACAAGATCATTCTATAAATATATGGAAGTGAAAATGGAATATAAGGAATATCCTCATCTACCATATTATGGTCACTTATTATATGTTATTATTGGCACATTTACATGCATTATATCTCCTATGGTTTAGATACCTTATGTTACATTTAATTAGAGTGAAATTATGGATGATGACTTAGATCTTCACTCATTGATTATTAGAGCATACCTTAATCATCAACCTATACATAGTGTTATGGTTGATAATGGTTCTAGTGAGAATGTATGTACCATGAAATTACTCACACATTTTGTATATACACATGATGATTGATACCCTTTGACCAAAATAGTGAGTTCATTCGATGGGGAATCATAGTAGATTATTGGTGAGATTGCTTTACTTTTACAAGTTGGTCCAACACATGTGGTCCCTACCCTTTCTATTACAATGTACATGGGAGTATTTGATATGTTATTAGCATTACCTTAGATATATAAGCTCCATGTAGTACCTTCCATAGTGCATCATTTTATTAAATACATTAAATGTAATAGGGTAACTACATTTTTAATAATTCTATACAAACATCCATTTGAACAAGAGAAGTGTTGGACACTCCAAATGACTCTCTCAATAAATGGTCATTTTGAGAGGTCCAAAGGGAGGTAACATGTACATGGGTCAAAATGTCCCCATCAATTTTAGTACTATGACAGTCAATCTAAGGGCCAAGCAGTTCCCAACTTTACTCTAAGAGTAGTAACTACTACTGCCATAGGTTCACCTAGTCTCTTACTGAGAGAATGTCTAATTTTTTTTGTCTACTTTATTCAAATAATAAATAATTGAGTTTTATTTCACTATAATTTTTATCAAAACCTAAACTAGGTAAAAACAACATCAAAAATATTGAAAATAAGATAGGGTAAGGCAAAAAAGAGAGGAGTTTATCTTATATTAAGCAAGTATTTTAACACTATGAGATGAGATAAAGCCTGGCCATAGTTATACCAATATGTTCTTAGTATATCTATTTTACAAACATCATCCATTTAGTGGGTAAGCTTATAAGGAAATATTGAAAGCCATTAATCTACTAGATTCACTCTAAACTAAGTATAAATTATATTTTGTAGCTATTACACACTATGATTATAAGTCATCTAATTAAAATAAAGCATGAATAAATCCAATAAACTAATTATAATAATTGTTACACATTATAACTGAGATAATCATGTATGACCAAATTCTATTAACAAATCTTAGAATCCATTGGCAAGTTGAATACAAAGACTGAAAACATTAAATAAACAAAACACAATAAAATCTATATATTCAACATTCTGAGAGTATTTCATCATAGTAAATATCTATATGGAATAAATTAAGGTTGAAGGCATGAGAGAAAGGTTGGCATGATACAATCTAATTGTATTGGTACTTTGATGCCTAAAGTGTCGACCAACCCTTGGTAGATAATCTAGGTAAAATAAAAAGAAATAAAGGCATGTGAAATCTTAGCACAATTCCTGTAGAGCCTTGGTACCCAAAAGTATCACCATTTTACAATGGAAATGTTACCTATTTATATAGGCAATTCAATTAGCTCATGGCTTCATCTTCCAGCTCAGCCCACTAGTGGGGTAGTTATAAATATCCAATGATGATTTAGAAGTGTAGTTGAGATTCATTATTTTATGGAATATTTAAAGGCATGCCCACTAATGTAGTTGAATAATTCATCTTTAAGGAAAATATTTGTCTTTTATCTCCTCTTTATATTTTATAGACTTTTGTGACTTTATCTTCTACCATCAATTTGATTGCACAATCCATTCATAGATTTTACAGCCTTGATAATCAGATAAATTATCATTTTTTAGACTCATGGCCTCCCTAATGATTAGTCATGTCTATGTGTCTCATCGATCTTCACTTTTGTCTAATTATCCAATGTTCTTTCCACATGACATTCTACCTCTTTCCCACCTCTTTTCTCCTTGCTCTATAGGTGGGTTTAGGATTCAATAGGACCTAACTATGCCTTGGTCATGATATAATGAGATTTTATCACATGGTTACATCTTGATAATCTATATCTTAGATGTGTACTAGGATTGTATGGAATACTTTAGGGAAGTAGGTCACCGAGATGATTTCATGTGGTATAATCCCACTAACCTGCTCACCCAAAGGGTCTGATGGTGTGTAGACAACCCTAGGACTATGTATTACTAGGATGTTACCACATGATGACATCCCACAAAGCCATTAGGGAGCCCATGAGACTAAAAATTGAAGGCCAATATAAATATCAAATACATCAAATCTATGAATGGGATGTACACTTAGATCAATGATGGAAGATCAAATTACATAGATATATAAAAGGAAAAGAGGATCTAAAACACAAATATTTGACTTAAAGAGGCATGGTTCAACAATAGTAGTGAGCACGCCTTCAAATATTCCAAAGAATCATGAATCTCAACTACATTTCTAAATCATCATTTAATATTTATAACTCCCCATTAGTGGACTGAGCTAGAAGATGAGGCTATTATTTGATCAAATTTTCTATATAAAAAGGTTGCAATACCATTGTAAAATGGTGATACTTTTAGGTACCAAGGCTCTACATGGATTGGATTTCACCTACCATTCTTTCTTTATCTTTTGCCTTGATTATCTACCAAGGGTTGGTTGGTAATTTAGGCATTAAATCACTATTAGAATTAGCCTAGAGCCCACTAGCATTTCTCCCATGCCTTCAAATTTAATTAATTTCCTATAGATGTTGACTGTGATGAAATACTCTTAGAATGTTGAATTTACATATTTTGTTGTGTTTTATTCATTTAATGTTTTCAATATTTGGATTTAGCTTGCCAATGGAGATTAAGTTTTGTTAATGGAATTTTATCATATGTTATTTATCTTAGTTATAATGTGAAATAGATATTATAATTGGTCTATAATATTTATTCATGCTTCATTTTAATTAGGTTATTTGTAATCATAGTGTGTAATAACTACAAAATACAAGTTGGGCTTACTTTAGAGTGAATCTAGTAGATTAATGGATTTTAATAATTTTGTATAAGCTTTCCTACTGAGTGGTTGATGTCTATATAGTATTTAGACTAAGCACATAGTGGTATAACTATGGCCAGGCTCTGTCTCAACTCATAGTGTTCAAATACTTGTTCAATCTGAGACAAACCTCTCTTTTTTCCTTACTTTACTTTCTTTTCTATCTTTTTGATGTTATTCCCTGGTTTAGGTTGTGCTAGGAATTATAGTAAAATAGTACTTGATTTTTTATTAGTTAAATCAATTAGACAAAAAAAATTAGACATTCTATCATCAATATACTAGGTGGACCTCTAGTGGTAGTAGTTACTACTCTTAAAGTAAATTTTAAAACCACTCGACCCTTGGACTAACTAGCAAAGTCCTAAAATTGAAGGGGACATTTTGTCCCATGTACATACTAATTCCACTTAGACTTCTTAAAATGCCCATTTATTGAGAGGGTCATTTGGCATGACTAACATTTTTGGTGTTAGAAGGAGGGTAGTGTTTTCAGTGATTTAATCTTCCTAACCATTATTAGTTGTTAGTTTGTCTTTTAATTATTATCTTTTTGAAAGTAATGTGGACCCCACAACAAGGATCACAATGTCCATATCTTGGTTTGTATACTTATTATTTCACTTCTTAAGACATAGAGGAAAAGGAACCAATAGAGATAAGCCTATTATACATGATTTTATTTCCTTTTTATCTTATCTCTAAATTCCTTGATTTTATGGCTACCACCATGTCATGGATTCGTGAATCAACCATAAATGTCCCAAGCATTCAATATGACTTCCCAAATATATACATCTTTATATTTATTCCTAATTTTCAAAATGAAATCATGAGGACTATTGAAGAGCATCTTGTGGATTAAAAATCTACTATGCATGTTTTAAATTTCAAATTTAAAGATGTTGCTAGCAGTTTATTTCCTTTTACTTTGGAGAAAGAAGCATCTGACTAGTTTTTATATTTAAAACCTAATTTTATTAACAACTAGAATGACTTAGAACATTTTTTTTCTTTAATTTAGTATAGGGATTAACCCCCATGCTTTATTGCAATAATTGATTATGATTAGAAAATAAACTCTTGATTTAATTAGAGATTTCAATTGCAAGTTTCAAAAGAGTCTTAATAGATTCCTTATGAGTATTAGACCAAGTAAAGTAGATTTTTAGATTTACATTTACTACTTTAGACCCCTTGAGTACCACATTTGTAAGAAAGTCTACAACAAATAACTTATTCATGGCTTTCACAAAAGATATTCAAGTTACCAATTAGTTTTTATGCCCAAACATACTCTAAGTGAAAGATGTTTTCCTTTTTTATAATGTTCTTCCTAATCATCTAAATATCTAATATCCTCCTATTTATACAATAAACCCCTTTTTATATAAACAAGTTGATATTATAATTGTTGTTTTTATCAATAATGGTATGCTTGAAGATGAGGATGACTTTTTTGATGATGATGAGTGCAAGGATATTCTTAATTAAAAAAACATAGCCAACATTTGCTTGCAAAAGAAGATGATAGGTATGGTAATGGTGATATCATTACAATTTTAGATTTATAAGACCATAATCACCCTAGCTAAGAGGAGGAGGATGAATATGTTCAACCAATAGATGATCCATGCTCTAAAGGGTTGGTATGCCTTGAACCTATTCCTCAAACATTCAAAACTATTAGGATCTAGGTAACTAAACCTCTTACATTGGTTTGGAAAGAATTTTAAGTAAATACTTTCAATGCTTAACCTTATTCTAATTTTGTAATGAAGGGAGGTGATTGGTTTAAATGTATGCTTATTGTTTTCCTTGAATTCATAGGGAAAAACACATGGGATGGATCAAAAAATATAAGGGCATCCTTGCCTTTCGATGGACAGTGACTAGAAGAGCCCTATTATTTCCATTAATTGGGAGACATTCCAATCCAAATTTCTAGACCCACCCTCCCAAATTTATTGGGTTTATTTTTTTAGATTACAATACATAATTTCTTTTTTCTTAATTTTATTCTCATTAGTTAGGTCCTACTTTCTGCATTTGGTTTTGTTAGATTAGTTTCTTTTTTTAGTGTAGGTTTACTATTTTATACCTTTCCTATTTTGGTTTTTCTTCAACATTTTGTATGTTCCTTGTCCTAGACATCCCTTTGTAATGGTGATTCATGTCCTTAAAATAAAATATTTAAGTGAAGAGTTGGCCCTTGTGAATTTTCTTTCCAAATGTTAGTGTGCTAAATAAACCTTAAATGGTGGATGTATAATTGAGTTAATTGTTTGATATTTTAAATTTAGAAAGTGAAAATTCATGTTTGAATAATGACATAAGTTGATTCAATATTATTTTGTGCATCTTTGAAATTTTGGAGGCCCGTGATTATAAACATAACATATAGTTTTTAGAAAGGTTTATTTGATTATTTAAGGCCATCAATTACACTTAATTGAACATCTTAAGTAAATAATAAACACTGATTGAGTTTGAATCTATATTAGTAATCTAAATTTTATAAGTCTATGATTTTACCCATGGATTGGTTCCCAATCCTTAATGGTCAGAATTGGAAAATATTTTCCTAACAATTTTTTGAAGGAAACAAAAAAAAATACAAAATCTAAAGTCTTCCTTAAAAGGGTGATTCAAGTAACCTCCACCGTAGAATTTATGTTTTGGATGATAGTGGAGGAAGGCCTTGAGTAGGACCAAATATATCTCTATTAGGGATATAGATGTTTGTCTAGGAATATAGAAATGCCCATCCCATTCCCCCAATCCAAATTTACATATCTTTTCCGTCTCAAAAGTTCTAGTTACCTAAGCAGGTCTAGATGATTTTATGTGAATTCAATATCTATAAATTAATGTATCACTTTCACACACTGATGGATTTTAATAGAACTAAAATTTATTATGCCACATATTAAATTAGACTTTAGTGCCTTCATATTTTTAATTTTATTTGAAGAGAATTATTTATAATTTATACGTACGTTTAGGTATGATGGTTTACAATCTAACTTTTAGAGTGATTTAACTAGATACTCTATGTTCTAAATGATTTTGTAACATTTTGTACTCATATAAAATGTAAAAAATTATAACTTGAGTGTGGCTAATGACACCCAACCCTTAGATCCCTCTTGTTTACTCTCATGACCCTCATAAGCATCTTTTCATTGATTCCCAATCATTCATAACCTTTTAGCCTTGATCTTAGCTGAGTTATACCCCTTTTTCTATGACTAATCCATCCCCTTAGGTCCTTTTTTATTAATATAGTAGTGCCACACTTGGAATATAGTGATAATTACATTAGTATCCACTTTTGATGCTCCTATCTAAGTATAATTTTTGACACAATGGTCAATTCCTTTTAGTTCCCCATCTTTACCCTTGTTAGCCTAATGCGAGCACAATCAACCCATGACCAATAGATCCCTATAAAATCCAATTCAAATATAATTTCTAAAATTTTGGCAAATATCACTATGAAATAAATAATACAAGTAAGACTACTCAAGCAATCTTCCCTATTCTCTACATACAACCAACCAGTACACTAAAAAGTTTATCCAAATCTTTAAACCAATACCTAGCCACTTTAACCACATCCAATTTATTATTTTACATCTTCATACACACTATTTCATAAAGAACATCAAGTAGGAGAACTCTATATAGCTTGATCCCTCTTCCGAGTATTGGTATGTAGGCAACATGCCCACACAAGGGGTGTGGATACATGTTCAGTGGATCTTACACACACTAACCCCACCTATTTATCAAAATTGGTTAAATAATAATGGAGTATAGGGTTTAAACAAAAAATATACTCTACATGGAGCTATATAGACTTCTAGCTACCGAAATTTCATGAATAGGGTCACACAAACCTAGAAAATAAAACCCAAAAACTTCATATCATTAGGACAATAGTGGAAAAAGTGGAATACAATGCGAGTGATACTCTTGTCTACTTTCAGTGCTCCTTCCTAATCATAAAATGAAGGTTATATCTTAGTTTATGATAGTGTCCTAGTCTTGCATAGTGAATCTCAGACCTTGTCTCAATTGTATTAGCCAATTTCTAGCTAAGTCTTATTTCCTCCATCTTATTATTAATTTTAGAAATGTCAAAATTGCAATCTAATTTACACAAATTAGTAGGTTAATTATTATATATTTATTTACTAATTTTACTACTTAGCGCCTTTAACTAAATTAGTAATAATACACAAATATTCTCAAAACTATTAAATCATTTGGTGAACTTGACTTACTTTGTTTACACATAAAAACCCTAGAAACCCTAGGGTAAATTTTCTACTGATTTTTCCTACATTTTTTTTATTTTTTACTTGCATAATAAAATAAAAAATTATCATTAAATTTTAAAATTTGTAACAATTTTAAAATAATTTTCATTTAAACCCTAGTTTCCCATACTAGGTCCTAGTATTTTCCTAGTAATTTTCCAATAGTTTTATAATTTTTTACTAGCATATTAAAATTAAAAAAATCACTTCAAGTTTCAAAATTTAGTAGTAATTTTCAAAAACATTTATTTTTTAAAACCCTAGTTGCATCTTCTAGGTCTCTTTAAATCACAAATTTTCCAATAAAATTCTAATTTTTTACTTGCATATCTTACTTAGAAATTCACTTTAAATTTCAAATTTTCATAGTAAATCTCAAAATAATCATCTTTCAAAACCCTAGTTACATATACTAGGTCCCATTGCTTTTTGAGATATCACCTTACATGTTTTTAAGATTTGTATCCTTTTTATGCATATTCTAGTTCCTTATTTATATTATATCCATTTAATGTTTTTTACTATTTTCCAAGTTGTTTTCCTTATGCCACCTAATTCCCTTGCATCTCCTCCTTTGAGATGAAATGCAAGACTTAATGGCAATCCCCCTGAATTCATCCCAATTTTTGCAAGTTAACTGTATACCATGGATAAACAACCAACTCAAATTCCTTTTATAGATTCTACACATCCATATTACACCAATTTCAATGAGGATAATTTTGACAAAGAACAATATGAGAATAACAATGATGATACAAAAACAGATGTTCACAATCCACCACATCATACTCTTGATCAACTTGCACCAATTATTAATAATGAAGTTATCCTAAATAAATATTTGATCCTACAATATTTTTGAGAAAGACTCTAAGACCATCCTCAATATCTTACTCTTATTTTAAAATTTATCATGGAAATAAAAAATTCTAAAAAGGTTGAGTTTTCCATTCCTTCATAGCAACCAATTATAAATGACACTATGGGAGAAACTATGTCTCAATAACCCCCTATAGTAGCCCAACCTACCTCTATACAACCGGCTACAACTGTTTCTATGCTAAATCGCTTTCTACATTCAAAGAAGAAATTAAGAAACTAAAAGAAATGGTCAAGGCTAGAAGATACCTAGATATGGTCGTGCACACCAAAATCAGACGTTGGAAGGTACTCCTCTTTGGCTGTGGAGGAATGACACCTGTAAAGAAAAATAGACTAAACATGAAAAAATGTTAGACGAAGAGACGGTGGGCTGTCAAGCAAACACTTGATCCCTGAAGTATGAAGACTTCTTTAAGGGATATCAACCCACTGATTAAAATAGAATATTTTCTAGAAATGGAAATAATAAAAGACAGAATGAAATAAAAGACAAAAACACAAATGCATACCTGATATGTAGCAAAACTGCTCTGCACAATCACCGGTGTCAGTCTCTATGCCAACGTCAGTCAGGGGAAGGTGCCAACATCGATTAAGGTGTCAGCATCGGTCGGGGTAATGACCGGCATCGGTCGGGGCAACAGTTTCGAATAGAGTCTAGGTGGGTCTGGTCGAGTCTGGTCGAGTCGGGATAGGGTCTGGTCAGGTTGCAGAATGGTGTCTGAGGATTCGTTTGGGGTTTGGGAGTTGGTTTAGGAGTCAGGGGGTTTTTATAGGGATCCGAGCAGAGTGACTGTATATTTTGGAATGGTAGATAGAGGTGTAAAGGGAAGGAGTTAGGTCTCAGGTTTGTAGTCTGAGTCTAAATATAGGTGATAGCAATAATAAACAAATAATAACCAGAGAGAAACAAAAACACAGAGCAAGATACTTACCTGTTACACATTGAAGACATGATTGAAGTCATTGATGTGCTACAAAAGTTGATCAAAGTAGAAATAGAACTCAAGAAAGTGAATGCAGATTGGTTGGATGCAAGAGTTGATTGATCGTAACAGTTCAGGGTGATTGTCAGAGTTTTTTTTTTGAATGATTGCCAGAGTCTGTTCGAATGATAAGAGTTTTGAATGGTTTTGTTGATGAAGGTGAGGGATGGTTCGATAAATAATTCAAGAAATGGACTGGTAACTGGATTGATAATGAATAACAGAATAATGGTTCCTATGTTCTGGTTGAGAACGCAGTGCTAAGGAGAACCGACATCGGCAGGACCACCGACGTTGGCCGAGAAGTGACCGACATCGGTGACGTCAGTCAGGTGGTGACCATGGTTGGCAGATGCAGAATGGGGGTAGAGACTAACTTTAGCCTTTTGCTCATTTTGACATGCTGCCAAGGTCAAGGCTAGTGGGAAAGTGGTTGATAGGGGTTAAATAGGCGAGGGAGAATAACATGAGGGATGACCAGGGGAGTCGACACGATTTTGGTGTCTACATTTGCCCCTTTTTATCTTGTTGGTTGTTCTAGATGAACTGCAAGACAAAAATAGGAGTGATTTCCCCAAGTGTGGATAAGGTTGATTTCATCTTGTTGGTTGTTTGAATGAACTGCAAGACAAAAACAAGAAGAGGTTGGTTGCCCCGATGATGGATGAGGTATTCCCCCTCAAAGTAGGAGTCGAAGGAAGGGAATCGAGAATCGGGTGCTGATTTGACAAAGAGTGGATGAAAAAGGGGTGAGGGTGAATGTTGTAAAAGTTGTGATTGCATGCATACCACTTCACGAGATGGTTAGGTCAAAGTGTCGCAGGTCAAGGGTCGACGAGTGCCAAAATTGAAATAATTAGGCACTAGCATTTAGTCATCTGCTAATTGGGTTATTTAATCTAAGCTGAAGCTCCAAATGGTCATCATGTTCCAGGTATCCTGAGCTTAGGAAGTATTCCTTGAAACACAAAAAAGTCACAAATAGTGTGGATCAACTGGCTTGCGATCCTATACTTGTGAGGGTCCAAAAATAGTCTGTGCACAATTCTGCTAACCAGTCATGAGGTAGCATACATGCAAAAACAACCAAGGCAACATTGCTCTAGAAGTGGTCAAAGTCGGAGGAGATAGGCATGATCTCCAATGATCATTGGTCAAGGGGGAGGAATGGACAAAAGGATGTGGCCGAGCTAACCTCAAAAGACCCCATGTCAACTGAGTGCTTCCTACATAGCCCCTGTAGAAGGGCCTCAGGCCAATGTAGTTCTCCCTAAAAGGGAGGAAGGGTCAAAGTGATGGAATTGGTCTTGGTCGAGGGCAAGGTCATGGTCAAAAAGAGGAAAGAAGGTTTGTCCATCAGAGAGATGAACAAATGAGGGTGGTCGAGCTAACCCCAGATGATGTCAAATCATTTGAGTGCTGCCTACATAGCCCCGGTCATAGGGCCTCAGACCAATGTAATTCAGACTAGTTGAGAAGATTGGTTGATGATTGGTGTGGTCAAAGTGGTCGATAGATTGGTCTTGGTCAATGATGAAGTGATGAGGGGAAGAAGATGTTGCAGCCTTTTCCAAATGGTGTATTTTGCAACATTGGTTGAGGGGTCTTTCATCCCTAACAATTTTCCATATTCGTGATGGATGTATGCTAAAGATGAATTGAAGTCTATTTATGCTTCAGCAAGTATTGGTTTATGCTTAACATAAATTGCGGCTGGTCGATAGTTTCCATGTGTATTAGTGTCCATAGAAACTAGTGTGAATAGGCTATGGGAGTGGTCTAAAAAGAGAGTTGAGTTGAGTTGATTGACAAGTGATGAAGGTGAATGTGACCAAAGTGTAGACGAAGTGAAAGGCATATTGCTCTTTCATTGACAAGGACCAAAATGACAGCATAGATAGGGGTTATTAGAATCAAGAGCCCCATTCATGCATGACGTCGTTGACCAGATGTTGTGTTAGAACGGTAATCAAATCACTTTGACATTAAAGTGAGCTCGAAGTCCCTTGAGCAGGTGATAGGAGGAGGAAATAGGGTAACCCATTTTAAGAGCAGAGATAACTTTGCCCCTTTTTATAGGAGACCCTGAGACAACTGTAAGTCAAGTCCATGACTCATTTTTTTTTTTGGCAGATTGATCGATGCGGGAAGCCTGCATAAAGATGTCATTTGTTTGGTGGTCAGTTGTGAAGCTGATCAATGCAGGAAGCTTCTAAGATAGTGTTGTTTATTTCCAGATTAGTCATAGCCATCCTTCGAGAGAGTGGTCTAGAATTTTGTTTAATATAAGGGCTTTTGAATAGTTGTCCTTTGAGGGAGCAGTCTATTTAATTACAGCAAATGATAGTACAGTTGTCCTTCGAGGGAGCAGTCTACCTTTGGATTTTATATTGATATGGTGACCATGGATATTTTGACATCTTGATTTTTTTTTATAGAAATGTGAGTCATGGACAAGATTATAGAAGGTCAAGGGCTCCCTTTTATTAGGACAAAGCATCCATACATCATAAAAGGGTTATAGAAGAATTGTTAAGAGGAATAGGGATGAAAGGAATTAGGACTAAGAGGACAGGGATTGCTCAAGGGACGAGCTCAAGTTAAGTGTCAAGTGGATGAGTACTCGACTAGTAGTAGAATGGTCACAGATGCAACGCATTAAGAGGCTCAAGTTCTGGTCGTCCATCAAGAGATGATAGACGATAAGTCCCTGATCCATACTTGTGCGTGATAATGAAAGGTCCAAGCCAATTAGGAGCAAACTTGCCTCGTTTACTTCACTCCATATTGGTCACGTGTTGATTCTCTTTGAGGATGAGGTCTCCGATGTTGAAATCTCATTCTCACAGATTTTTGTCATAGGCACGCTTGATGCGATGTTGATAGACATGGAGATGATTAAGGGCAGCAAGACGGCGCTCATCAAGTAACTCAAGTTGAGCTAAGCAATCTTGACAAAAGTCATCGTTGGAAAGGATATCATGTAGAGAAATGTGGAGAGATGGGATTTATACTTTGAGAGGTAGGACAGCCTCTGTTCCGTACATGAGAGAGAAAGGGGTAGCACCCATAGAGGTTCGAATGCTAGTGCGATAGGCCCACAAAGCAAAGGGAATGTGAATGTGCCAGTCCCTTCCTATGTCATTGACCACCTTCATGAGAATTTTAGTGAGAATTTTGTTGGAAGCCTCAGCCTGCCCATTTGCTTGTGGGTAGTAAGGCGAAGAGAAACTGAGCTTGATGTCGAATGAGTCGCATAGCTTTTGGACAGTCTTGTTTTTGAAGGACTTGCCATTATCGATGATGATTTTATGAGGGACATCAAAACGACATATGATATGGGTGTTGACAAAGTTGATGATCTTGTCAACTTTTATGGAGATGAGAGGAATGGCTTCCACCCACTTGGTGAAATATTCAGTGGCTGTGATAATGGATTGATGACGAAGAGAAGAATGAGGGTTAATCTCACTGATGAGATCTAAACCCCACTGAGAAAAAGGCCAAAAATCTTAAGCAATTTGTAAGGCATGGCTGGGAAGATGAAGCAAGTTAGAGTTCTACTGACACTTGATGTAATGCCGAACATAGTCGCTACAGTCTTGATGAAGGGTAGGCCAATAATAGCCCAGATGAAGGATGTGCTTGGCAACCGAATTCCCACTAAAATTTCCACCACAAATCCCATCGTGGACTTGCTTAATGGCTTGAGATGCTTTAGTGGAAGTGAGACAACAAAGAAGGAGGCCATCGAAGCCTCACTTATAGAGAAGACCCCCTAGCATGGTATAGCGAGCGGTACACTTGATAAAAGCTCACCGTGCATTGCTAGAGAGGTTGGGAGGAATGACAGAAAAAGATAAGAAGTCCACAAGTTGCTTATGCCAAGCATCTCATGGGCTAGGGTCTATAGTGTTGACATGATTAATGTGAAGAGAGATATAGGAAGGCAATGGCACATGATGCACCATGACAAAAAGTTTGGATGCAGATGAGGAAGATGGGATATGCGAAGTGAGAGAAGCCATGGTGTCAGCAAACTTATTCATGGATCGAGGAACAGTCTGTAGGAGGTAATGGTCAAAAGATGCAAGGAGAATGTTTGCACAGTTTTTGTACCTTTGCAAAATTTCATTTTTACATAGGTATGAACCATTGACCTGATTGACGACGAGCTGCGAGTCACCGAAGATGTTGATGGACTTGATGTTGAGAGAGAGGGCGGTCTAAAGTCCCAAAATTAAGGCCTCATACTCGGCCATATTATTGGTACAATCAAAGTTGAGTTTAAAAGACAGAGGCATGGGCTCCCCTTCGAGTGGGATGAGAATGACCCCAGCACCCCCACTGAGTTGACATTTGGAGCCATCAAAGAACATGGTCATCTGATAAATAGTGTCATCGATGGAAAGTGCAATGATAGATTCATCAGGAAACTCACACTGTGAAGGTTGATTGTCAGGAAGAGGGGAATCTGTTAGTTGATCAGTGATGGTTTGCCCCTTGATAGATTTTTGTTGGATGAATTCGAGGTTAAACTCAACAAATAGCATGAGCCACCGAGCCATACATTGATTCTGATATGGCTTGGAGTGCATATACTTGAGAGGGTCAGTGTGGGTGATGACAAAGGTCTTGTGATTAAGAAGATAGTGGCGGAGCTTGGTAGTGGCAAAGACTAATGCTAAACAGAGTTTCTTGATATGAGTATACTGAGTTTCATAGTCGACCAGTGTTTGACTGATATAATAGACTGCTTGCTCACGGTGGTGCTCGTCTCGGTGCGCGATCATGGCACCTAACGAATGATTAGTGGCTGAGATATAAAGGTAGAAGGGTTGGTCATCTTTAGGTGGAATGAGGACTGGTGGAGAGACCAAATAGCATTTAAGGGCTTCAAAAGCCTCTTGACAATCCTTATCCCATGTAAAGGAGATGTCCTTCTTAAGGAGATGATGAAAAGGTTGGCAGTGGTCAGAAAGCTGCGAGATGAAATGGTGAATGGATTGGAGCTTCCCTTGCAAACTGTGAAGCTGCCTGAGATTGGTCGGGGGTGGCATTTCAAGGATAGCACAAATCCTAGCAGGATCTATCTTGATGCCATGGAAGGAAATGATGAAGCTGAGAAGCTTACCAGAGAGGACCCCAAAGACACATTTCTTGGGGTTAAGACGAACATTGTACTGAAGAAGATGGGAGAAGATGATCTTGAGAATGGTCAGATGGTCACGGTGAAGCTTGGACTTGTCAAGCAGGTCATCCACATAGTCCTCCATGATTTTGTGGAGGAGTTTGTGGAAAATGTAGGTCATGGCACACTGATAAGTGGTGCCTATGTTCTTTAAGCCGAAAGGCATGACTCGATAGCAGAAAGTCCCCCATGGGGTAATGAAAGTGGTCTTGTGCTGATCTTTCAAAGTGATCAAGATTTGATTGTATCCTGAAAAACCCATCCATGAGAGATAGCATCTCATGGCTGGCCGTAAGATCAACAAGCTGGTTAATGTTGGGAAGAGGAAAGTCATATTTGGGACAAGCTAAGTTAAGGTCGCGATAGTCCGTGCAGATCTAGATCCCCCCAGTTGCTTTGGTGACTGGGACGATGTTAGAGACCCACTGTGGATAATCGATGGGCTGGATGAAGGAGACAGAAAGGAGGCATTGAAGTTCCTCTTTGACAAGGAGGGCAACGTGAGGATGCATCTTTTGAAGCTTTTGCCTGACAGGATTAGCCTCTAGTTTGGTGACAATGTTATGGGTAACGATGGTGGGGTCGATGCCAAGCATGTCACTACAAGTCCAGGCAAAGGCCTTGCTATGGTCGAAGAGGAACTGGGTGTAGTCAAGCTGCTCCTGAGTGTCTAAAGATTGGCCAATCTTTATGACATAAGGAACATCGACAGAAGGAAGGTTGATGTCAATGGTTGATTCATTTAACATAACCTGGGTCTCAAAAGGGAGGGAGTGCTGGATGAAAGAATTTTCAGCGCCCATGTAAGAAAGAATGGCATCATCGTCAATGTAATGGATAGTATGAATGGTTGCTGACTCATCTTCGATCATGCTGGGAAAAATGAGAGGGAGAGACTTGGACACCCCATTGAGCTGATAAGTCAAGGGTTCTAGGTGGATGGTGTTTATGCAAAAAAAAAACTAGGAGGAATGGAAACCATTGACTCCGTAGGTGAAGGGGGCGGAATAGGCGAGTGTGGAGGAGATTGGTCAATGGTTGGTTCAGGACAAAGGTCTACAGGGTCTTGAGTGGGGTCATGATATCCCAGGCCATACCGTTTCTTGGCATCGTCATCATTGAGCGGTTTGATGGGCTGATGGGAGCCCTGCTCATAGTGTCCAAAACCAAAACCCTTCCATACACACCTATAAAGGTAAGTGTGTGCAAAGGCAGGGTTGCTAAGAAATGAAAAGTCTGATGTGAAAGGTTAGGGTGAAGAAAGAGGATTACCATCAGTAGGAGCTTGATTGAGCCCCCTATAGACAAGGTTGGTTCAGAGGTGAGGAGGACCATAAGGTATGATCATCCCGATTTGATGGTCGTAACTGGGGCTGTGATGAAGGCGTCCATACTCTTGTGGAGTTTGGAACATGTCTAAGGTCAGAAAGTGATACTCTCCCAATGAAAGTCTTTGGAAGATGTCTTCCATAGGGTCTATGGTCATTTCTTAAAGGGGAGGTGTGAGGGCGATCACCTGTTGCAAACTGGTCAAAGCTTCCGTAGATGGAGGCAATGCCGGGATTGATGGCTTGATAGGAATGAGGACATCATTTGGACAGTAGGTGGTGTTGCAAGTTTTGAAGGGTGAAGGGTCAGCGAGAATGGTGTGGACTTTCCCATCGTGCTCAAATTTCACACTATGGTGCAGGGTGGAGGGGACACAGGCCATGGCGCGGATCCAGGGTCAGCCTAGCAACATGTTGTATTGAAACTCTCCTTCGATGATGTAGAAGAGCTCTGGGACTGTGCGTGGACCAACATGAATATGAAGGACAATTGTGCCAATGGTCATGGCAGTGGTGTCATTAAAAGAGTGCAAGATTGTGTCAGTTTTGGAGACACAATTCTTGGGAAGAGCCAATTGATCAAAGGCATGGGTGGAGATAATGTTGATGCTGGTGCCTCCATCGATCATAACACATTTAATGCATGTCTGATCAACATAAGCAGTGATGAAGAGGGCAGCATCCTGATCTTCCGTGTTAGATGTGGGAATCTCAAAATCACTGAATGTGATGGAGGCAACAGAGGCTAAAGAGTGGACAAGGGCAGCAAGTGGTTGGGGGTCCTCAGGTTGGACCTCCACTGCCTGTAGGGCTTGGATGAGGGCTTGACAATGTTGAGGCAAGGTTTGGATGAGGTCATAGAGGGACATCTTCACAGACGTCTGGTGAAGCTGTTTCAACATGGAGTCATGGATTGGTCTGGAAGAGGAAGAAGAAGAGGGTTGAGGTGCGCCAAGGATATAAATCTTAGGCTTGGGCAGTTGAGGTGGATTGACGAAAGGGTAGGTCCAAGGAATGGTAGCTTTTTCTTTCACCTTGTCCTTTTGTGACCTAGTGGTGATGTGAATGGCATTGATTTCAAAGATAGGAGGTGAAGGAGATAAAGGGGTTGTAACCTGTTGATGAGATGTTGATGGGTTTGAAGAGGTTGGAGGGTTATGAGAAGGAGTCAGGGGTCGGTCGAGAGTGTCCTCAAAGAGAAGAGTGTCTTTCTCCAGATAGCAATGAATGACAGCCTTGAGGGCACAGCATGTCTCGGTATCGTGTCCTGACGTACGATGGTATAAGCAAATCTTTGTGTCGTCGAACCAGGAGGGTTTAGACCCGAGAGGTTGGAAGGCCCTGATGGGTGGAAGAGTTATGCTGGAAGCCTACAAAAGTTGGTGCAAGATCAAAGAGTATGAGCCCTCTAAAGGGTCCGTGCTCGTTGATGTATGCGATGCTGGTGACTTTTGCTTGGGTGAAGTTGGAGGAGGTTTCTGTACCACCTTCTGAGTTGATGGTGTGGCGACAGGTGGAGATGGTACATTCTTCATGAGAGGTACCACCCTTTTGGGAGGGGGTAGGCTAGCAATAGGCAAAGGAAGCAAAGGAGGCAAACAATTTTGATTAGAAGTCGAAGTGGGAAGGACTCTGGTCAAGGTCGAAGGATGAGGGCCCAAAATGGAGGGTAATGGTGATGGGGGAGGAGGCGTTTGTCTCTGTGGTTTGGCAGTCTTCTGTGATTTGGGTTGAAGACTACTATTGGTCAAAGTCTGGTTTAAGTCCACCTTCACTTGTGGATGAGTGAGGTTGGAGACAGGGTGAATGCCAAGTGACTTGATAGGTTTAGATGGGGTAGATGCGGGTTTTGGTTTTGATGAGGTCGGTTGAGATATAGACGGTCTAGAAGTGGAAGTCTGGTTTTTGTTGATAGTCTTGGGAGATTTTGCCATGGGAGGATTAGCAGCATGAGATGAGAGGGCACGGGCATGTTGAAGAGCTGTGAGACATTCCCATAATCCCTGATGCTCCATTTTCCTAGAAGGGAGAAGTTTGAGTCTCTCCACTAGTCAGGAAAATGGCTGAGAAGATGTGGGATGAGGTTTGGGTTCTTGAGAAGACATCGACGGTTGTGGGATCGAAGGTGTGTTAGTTTCGGCCCCAAGGCATGATGAAGTCGTGATAGGTTCATCCTTGGTTAGAGATGAGGAAGAGGCAGGTTCTTCCCTGGGTGGGGAAGAAACTGAAGAATGAAGCTCCTCAAGCGGGTAAAGGGCAGGGATGATTGTGCCCTCCACTTACGGTCGAGGAGTAGGAAAGGTTGGGTCCTCCATGGGCAGCAAGGAGGATGGTGAAACCGGCAGTGCTGGTAAGGTCAAGGCATCCTCCAAGATGAGAGAGGTTGATGGAGAACTAACTGGAGAAAGAGGTTCATCCACATGTGATGGACTGATGGATGGACTCACCTCTTGAGGTTGGTTAGAAATGAAGGGCGGGACTGTATTGACTGTTTGAATGTTGTGTTCATGAGTGTTGTCAATCAAGGTCTGGACATTGTTTTGAGTTGGTGGATGATTGGGGAATGGTTATTTGAAGATGTCGATACCCTGATTAGGAGGGGCATTGGGATTGTCGAGGATGAGGTCACCCTTTTCAAGCATGTCTTGGATTATGTTTTTAAGGGTTTTACAGTTGCCCGTGTCATGACCTTTAACACGGTGGTAGTTATAGAAGTCATTTTCCCTATACCACATAGGATGGCGCGTGAGGGATCAAATTGTGGAGGTGGTCAGATCTGGGGGAGATTGAGGGCCCCTTGTTTGACGAGTTTTTCCAGCATAGACGCGTATGATTCTTTGAGTGGAGTAAACTGTCGCTGTATGTAACTCTGTTGAAATTGGCGGGTGGCATTCATAGATGTGGATGGCTCAGGATGATTAGTTGAAGGTGAAGAGGAAGAAGATCTAACAACCACAGCATTTGCTGAAGCTTTAGATTTAGGATTGGATGAGGAAGGCTTAGAAGAGGGGTCATTGGTCTTGGAGTTGGGTTTCTTGCTCCGTAACTTGACTTTATTCTCCTCGAAGGCACGTAACTCAAGTTTATGAGCCATCGTGAAGGCTTCGTCAAAAGTGCAAAAGGTCTAAACCCTCAAGGTGGAAGAAATATGTTTGGCATAGGTTTGGGAGAAAAGTTCAATAAGCTCAGGCTGGGGTAAGGAAAAGGAGAGTTGATTGATGAGGCCCCTCCATCAAGCGACAAAATCAGCAATAGATTCATCCTCGAATTGGTGGATAGAATAGAGGTCTGTGATTGAGACCTTCTTGGTGATGTTGATAGAGAAATGATCGAGGAAGAGTTGGGCCAGCTGAGTGAATGTGAAGAGGGAATGGCTGGCAAGGGAGCTGTACCAGTCAAGCACAACACCCAAGAGAGACATAGGAAACGTGCGTAAAAGCAATGCATCATCATGGGCAATAAGGTAACAAGCATGTCTAAATGCCTGTATGTGCTATTGTGGGTCTTCCTTGCTTTGAAAATGAGAAAACTTAGGAAGTTCCCACTGGCTAGGATATGGTTTGATAGGGATAGAAGGATGAATGGGCTCATTGCAAATTTGTTCATATGAGAGAGTATTGCGTGAGCCAGAAACTGAGGTCTCTAGGTTGGAAATTTTATCCATCATCATTTTGATGATGTCTACTGATGGATTGGCGGGTGGAGCGCCTCCTAGATTGTAAGGTGCTTGAAAGAGACTGGAAGAGGTATACGACGTATTCGATTGTACCAGTAAGGGTGCAACGTACGGATGACTAGTCGTAGGGATAGAGGAGGAGACTAAGGTTGGTTGGGTAGAAGGTATGGCTAGGTTTGATGTCATCGCGGGAGGTTGGTTAGAGGTAACATGGGCCAATGGATAGGTAGCCACCCTAGTGTTGATAGGAGCAAGAGTAGGTGGAATAGAGACGACCAGATTCTAAAAGGGGGTAAAAAGTGGTTGAGTGGGTTGAGGTTGATAGGGGCTGAAACCCCAGTGAAAGTGGGCCCAATGATGGAGGGAGAGGCCACACTTGGATGGTTGGTAAAAGGCTGGTCATTGGTTGAGGTAATATCCTGGGTGTCTAAGGGTTAAACTACGGACGCTGTTGATACGGCCACAGTTTTGAGAAAAGAGGTCGGCATTCCGTAAATTGGATTGCCTAAGGAGTCTCACATTTGGCTATTCGCGAGATAGTGCTACAAGGCTTTGACATTTAGGTCCAAGAATCAAGCAAAATCTTGGTCCCCTTCTGGGACAATAGGTGTTTGGGTCGGGGATGGTCGAGTAGGAGTTATTTCAGTCTCCAAGTTGAACTCCATTATAGGGCTGGTTATGGATGGGGTAGACGGAAGCGGATGATGCCTCGCGTGATCGACTAGAGCCTTGGCTTGGCTATGAGTCAGAACCATTCAAGGCAAGGAAGAACATCCTCACAAGCTCAAACAAGTAGATAAGAACTAAAAATATGAAGAACACAAGCAAATCCTAAAACCCTATAAGTAAATTATTAGGATTATAGTGGATTATGCCTTAGAATATGTGTAGAGGAAGATTGGCTTTTGAGTCGGGTCCTAGAAGAAGCAGTCTATGGATGGTTTTGGGTTAGTTATGGTGCTCAAGAAGTCTGTGTTAGGTTTCGTACAAGGTCTGGTGCTAAGGAGCAAGCTCCCCTCACTTCACGAGTCCAGTGATAAACTAGGCCCGCTTAGCCAAAATATACTTCCCCTAGAGATTAGGCTCCGCCAGAGAATGGAGTGGGATTTCTCCTTGGTGATGAAATCCAAGTAAGATCACTGGGACGGGTAAGGTATCCGCTGGGGGATGAAATCCCAGTCGGGCCTTGTCTCATGTAAGTTAAGATGTTTGTTTTGTGCAAGTGGTTTGGTTGTGTAACATCAAGTGGACTAGATTAATTCAATATGTGTTTATTAATTACTAAGTGTGATCTAAGAGATGCAAGCAAACAAAAATGAATGCAAAGTGTTTTAATGCCCCAAGTCGAAATGTTTGTTCGTATGAAGACGAATGGAGAAAGAGTCGAAGAATATGAGTTTTGACTAGTCTAGAAGTGCAAGAAAGAAAATAAAAGTTCTTTTTATTCCTGCTTATGATGTCATTTAGAAGAGACAAAAGAGGCAAAAAAGGAAGGAACCTAATGCTCCTATATGAACGAAAGAAAGAAAGAACCCAAGGAAGGCCCTAGGGTCCCACCGGGCATGCCAGAATGTTTCTACGCTAAATCGCTTTCTACATTCAAAGAAGAAATTAAGAAACTAAAAGAAATGGTCAAGGCTAGAAGATACCTGGATATGGTCGTGCGCACCAAAATCAGACGTTGGAAGGTACTCCTCTTTGGCTGTGGAGGAATGACACCTGCAAAGAAAAATAGACTAAACATGAAAAAATGTTAGACAAAGAGACGGTGGGTTGTCAAGCAAATGCTTGATCCCTGAAGTATGAAGACTTCTTTAAGGGATATCAACCCACTGATTAAAATAGAATATTTTCCAGAAATGGAAATAATAAAAGATAGAATGAAATAAAAGACAAAAACACAAATGTGTACCTGATATGCAGTAAAACTACTCTACAGAGTCATCGGTGTCGGTCTTTGTGCTGGCGTCGATCAGGGGAAGGTGCCAACGTCAGTTAAGGTGCCAACATCGATCGGGGTAATGACCAGCATCGGTCAGGGTAACAGTTCTGGACAGAGTCTGGGTGGGTCTGGTCGGGTCTGGTCGAGTCAGGATAGGGTCTGGTCAGGTTGCAGAATGGTGTCTGAGGATTCATTTGGGGTTTGGGAGTCGGTTTAGGAGTCAGGGGGTTTTTACAGGGATCCGAGTAGAGTGATTGTATATTTTGGAATGGTAGACAGAGGTGTAAATGGAATGAGTAAGGTCTCAAGTCTGTAGTCTGAGTCTAAATAGAGGTGATAGCAGTAATAAACAAATAATAACTAGAGAGAAATAAAAACACAGAGCAAGATACTTTCTTGTTACACACTGAAGACATGATTGAAGTCGTTGATGTGCCACAGAAGTTGATCGAAGTAGAAACAAAACTTGAGAAAGTGAATGCAGATTGGTTAGATGCTGGATTTGATTGATCGTAACAGTTCAGGGTGATTGTCAGAGTTTTTTTTTTGAATGATTGCCAGAGTCTATTCGAATGATAAGAGTTTTGAATGGTTTTGCTGATGAAGGCGAGGGACGGTTTGATAACTGATTCGGGAAACGGATTGGTAACTGGATTGATAACGAATAATAGAATAATGGTTCCTGCATTCAGGTTGAGAATGCAGTGCTAAAGAGAACCGACATCGGCAGGATCACCAACGTTGGCCGAGAAGTGACCGACATCAGCGACGTCGGTCGGGTGGTGACCGTGGTTGGTAGATGCAGAATGGGGGTAGAGACTAACTTTAGCCTTCTGCTCATTTTGACATCCTACCAAGGTCAAGGCTAGTGGGAATGTGGTCGATAGGGGTTAAATAGGTGAGGGAGAATAACATGAGGGATGACCAGGGGAGTCGACACGATTTCATTGTCTACAACAACCAATACATCTGTCTCTTGATGTGGTAGCCCTTATACAAGAGATAATATATCTTCAATCCAAGGTGCTACATCTTGAGAAAGATGCTTTTAGACTTGCATAGGATTTGGATTCTTTTGCTTAACTACATACATCATTATCACATCCTATTTATTCTACACCCTTGCCACAAGGTTTTATTCAACCCAATCTCACTTTATATGATGGAAAAGGTGATCTAGAGACATATTTGAGAGATTTTCATGTAGCATGCTTGGACTATATACCAAATGACTTGATACTTACCAAGATATTTACATGGAGCCTAAATTATTATGCTTTACAATGGTTCTATAGTCTATTGAATCAGTCATTCAATACATTCAATCCTTTAGCTGACATCTTCCTAGCTTATTTTAGAATTAACATTGGTAACAAGGTTTCTTATGCCCAAGTTTCACAATAGAAACAAAGGTCAAACGATCATCTCACAAACTATGTTCTTTGATATAAGACTATTGTAGTTAAGATTACTAATCCCATAACTAATCAAGAATTACAAGATCTCTTCAAATAAAGTCTCCTACCAGCTTTACATGAATCAATTATGTTTGAAAGATTATCTTCCTTCACTGAATTATGTCACACACTAAAGGAAAGAGAAGTCAAACTAATTTCAATGGGAAAACTCAAGTACATAAGTATCTCAAAAACAAAAAATAAAAGTAATGACAAAGTCCCATACAAATTCAAGGTTAATGATAACGAGAGTTAAAATCAATTGATAGTTAATGTGGCTTTCAAGCCCCCTTCATGAGTGGTTTTATTAGCACCTCCTTGGTAAACCTTTACCAATCTACCAGTTTCTCCAGCTAGAGTTTTATAGTAGTTATTAGAATGTAACATCATATCTCTCCCTCCTATTTAGGAAGTTGACCCAACAAATCCTCTTTCATGAGGATATAAGAAACATGCATTTTATGAGTTTCATAAGGTACTAAGCCATACAACAAAAAAATGCATCAGTTTAAGACACAAGTTATAGGATTTGATAGATGGTAATCATATTGATCTTGGCACTTCAATTGAGTCTCCTTAGGCAAAGTAAACATAGTATAAAGCTTTGAAAATATTCTTAGATCCCCTTTCATATCATTCTAAACAAGAGATAGGGGACACATCATGGGTTCACCATGCATATCATGCACATCAACCACAATATACATATAGGTCACTTTTAGTTGAGACACATCCTTTGAGTAACATGATTGGTGTATACAATTCCAAAGTTTTAGTTAGACCTTCCATCTCCTTCTTAGAGTAGGAGACAGTTGAGGATGATTCGGATTATCATGCACTCTTTATCAAAACTTATATTCATAATCATCATATTCATAGTATTTTCATAGATAATGGATCTAGTGTGAACATGTGCATTATGAGATTATTGTAGTGTTTGGGATATTCAGAGTAGGATATTACCCTGATAGACATAGTTATCAATGGATTCAGTGGGCACATATAGAGTTCATTGGGTGAGTTTTTACTTACTCTATAATATGCTTCAACACACATGGCGACACCATTCACTATAGTTCCCAATGCAAGAGTTTTTAATATGCTACTTGGTCAACCTTGGATTTAGTAACTTCAAGTAATACCTTCTATAGTTCATTGTTACATGAAATTCATTCATGCTAATTAGGTTATTATAGTTAGTAGATTTATATATGAGTTACCACTCCCCACATTAGAGCCATCTACTACTCTATAGTCACCAATTTCAATTTAGCCTCTAGTTTTAGTTTCTCCACCAATTATAGTTCCTCCTCTAGTTCTAAATTAGACATAGTTGAGGCATCCATCACTAGCACAAAGAGTTCATAAACCTCCATAACTTTAGGATTTTAGATAGCTTATAGCTATAGTATTCACACCCAAGCCAATATCATTGAGATATCATGCATCTACTCATATAAAACATTTTATAGAGATTCTCTTACTACCAGATGGGTCTTTAAGATCCCTATAGTTATATCCACTTCTCAAAGTTATAAGATGACCCACACTCAATTTTTACTTTAGATATTTTAGAAAATTTATAATATATACAAATTTTAGATCCATAGTTTCAAAATTTCCATCATGCTTCATGATCACACATGATTCCTTTCCTTGATATAAGACACCATGATAGGGAGTCTCCCATGAGACTCATTGGTTATTGTCATCCATTCCTAGCTTACTTGTATATAGTCCTTTTTACTTTCTTGTACATAGTCTCCTTATGATTGATTGTACATAGCTTTAAATAACTTAAAATACAAAAAAAATATAGAATCTCAATAATCCAAAAATAATATAATATTTCAAAAATACAAAAACATTCAAATAATTCAAAACATTCATGACTAGACTTATATTTGTTTTTATGTTATTGTTTGTCAGTTTATCTACATTACCATGATTCACTTGATCTTATTTGAGTGTGTGTAGTGACATGCAGATCCTTGATTGCCTCACCCCACCCATTGAGGGGGTATCCTACTTCTACTCAAGACATACATTGATATACATACCCATTGGGGGCATCTTTTACATGACTACACCATCTAAGTTATGTCATTCCTACACCACACACTCTAGTTATCATATTGATGTACATTATTTACTCCCTTACATAGATTACTATATTGACATCTCACTAGTATATAGTGTTGGGGATCAACCAACAATGGATTACACTTATGAAAGCAATGAATGCGGAAATAAATCAAATAGATAAGTAACTGAAATGATAAATAGCACAGAACAAGATATACAAGAAAACACCCTGAAAACTTGTATTAAAAACTCTTTACAATAGGAATACAAATGAAGAACTTTGTTCTTCCACACCTCTCTCTCAGATGCACACAAGATCTCTCACTAGATCTCTATTCCACAAGAGCTCTCTCTCAAGTACAGTCCTTCAAACATTCACAATGTTCTACTCATACTCAATTACACTCTCACTCATCATACAATAGCTTATAAGATCTCTCCTACATATAGAAATAGGAAACTTGAGCATGCTCTTACAACAAACATTTAAGCCTCTTCAACAAGGGCTCTAAAAATAATATTGCTAACAATAGAGACGTGAGCTTGAGTCTACAACTCAAACTCATCATGCAAACACTCGCTTCTGTCCTCAGAAATCGCTTTTTGGACACGCAGGTAACCGACGTCGGTTCCTGCCTGTTCGCCTGTGACCGTCGCCGGCCGACCATACTGCCGACGTCAGTGCCTCTGAACTGCAACTGACCGACGTCGGTCGCTCCTGACCGACGCCGGCGTCTGTGTAGACCCGAACCTGTTTGTCTATGCTCCTTGGTGAAGCTTTTAGCTCCACACTCCTAACAATCTCCCACTTGGAGATAAACCAGCTGCACCAATACCTGTACAGCAAGATCTTCTAGCTCCTCCATCTTCAACTCAATTATGAAGACCAATAGAAGTTGAATGAAGATTCAACTTCTCCTTAGTAACCGGCTTTGTTAGCATATCAGCAGGATTCATGTCTGTATGGATCTTCTCCAGCTTCAACTCACCATCTTCCAATACCTGCCGTATGAAGTGGTACCTTAGCTGTATGTGCTTGGTTCTAGAATGGAAAGCTGAGTTCTTAGCCAAGTGGATTGCACTCTGACTGTCACTATGCAATCTACAACTTCCATGCTCCCTTCCAAGCTCTTCCATGAATCGTGTCATCCATATCATCTCCTTGCTAGCTTCTGTAGCTGCAATGTATTCTGCTTCTGTAGTTGACAAGGCTACAACCTTCTGCAACTTAGAAATCCAACTAACTGCCGTTCCACCTACAGTAAAAACATAACTTGTGGTGCTCCTCCTGCCATCCAAATCCCCTGCCATATCTGAATCTACATAGCCATGTAGAGAGGTATCTGAACCTCCATAGCATAAGTGTCTACTGCTGGTTCCTCTCAGATATCTAAAGATCCATTGTACTGCTTTCCAATGTTCCTTTCCTGGATTGGCCATATACCTGCTTACTACTCCCACTGCTTGGGCAATATCTGGTCTAGTACACACCATTGCATACATCAAACTTCCTACCGCGGAAGAATATGGAACCTTATTCATGTACTCTACCTCATCATGTGAATTGGGACATTGCTCTTTACTTAACTTGAAATGCCCTGCCAAAGGTGTGCTTACCGGTTTCGCATCCTGCATGTTGAACCGTTTCAACACCTTGTCCACATAATCTTCTTGAGACAATATCAACCTGTGATTTTCTCTATCTCTCCTAATGCTCATGCTAAGGATTTTCTTAGCTGCTCCCAAATCCTTCATGGCAAACGTTTGAGCTAACTTTACCTTAAGCTCTGAGATGTCCTGCATGTGAGACCCTGCAACCAGCATGTCATCTACATACAACAATAGAATAATGTATCTACCGTTATCAAATCTCTTAAAATATACACAATGGTCTGATTGACATCTACTGAAACCATGCTCAGTCATAAACCTGTCAAATTTCAAGTACCATTGCCTTGGAGCTTGCTTGAGGCCATACAAGCTTTTCTTTAACCTGCACACTAGTTTCTCCTTACCCTTGACCTCGAAACCTTCTGGATGTTCCATGTAAATTTCCTCATCTAAATCTCCATGAAGAAATGCTATTTTAACATCTAGCTGCTCGAGATGCAAATCCTCAAAAGCAACCAAAGACAATACAACCCTTATAGAAGTCATCTTAACAACTGGAGAAAAAATCTCACCAAAGTCAATACCTGGCTTTTGTGCAAATCCTTTCACAACCAATCTGGCCTTGTATCTCATCTGACCATCCTCACCTTCCTTCAACCTGTAAGTCCACCTGTTCTTCAGTGTTCTCTTACCAGCTGGCAATTCAACCAAATCCCATGTTTGGTTCTCTCTTAAGGACTCCATCTCCTCAACCATGCCATGCTCCCACTTACTCCTGGACTCCACCTGTAAAGCTTCTTCAAAACTTTCTGGTTCTCCACCATCGGTTAGCAATAAATAATATAAAGAAGGAGAATATCTAATTGGAGGTTTACTTACTCTTTCAGACCTCCTGATTGGTGTCTTGGACTCGTTTTCCACAATCTGTCCACCCAAATTTTCTGACAGTGACCGACCTCGGCCACCTGTAGACCTGTTACTGGCCGACGCCGATTCTTCCTGGCCGATGCCGGTGCCTGGTCTGCCGACGTCGGTCTCTGTATGACCGACATCGGTTTCTGTACTGCCGACGCCGGTTCCAAACCTGCCGACGTCAGTCTCTGTGTTTTCCTGTAAGTGATTATTTCTTTTTCCCGTGAGCTCATTTTGGACCATAACTTCGTCCAACTCATTATTGCTCTGCCCAGCTTGATCTAGCTTCCTTGTCTGATCACTGTACATCACTCTTTCATTGAAAACAACATCACGGCTCCTAATTACCTTGTTAGTTCCTAGATTCCAAAATCTGAAACCAAAATCATCTGAGCCATAGCCTATAAACGTGCACCTCATAGACTTAGCATCAAGCTTCTTTCTATTTTCCTTATCTATGTGCACAAAGGCTTCACAACCAAAAACTTTGAGATATGAGAGATCAACCTTTTTACCTGTCCGTGCCTCTTCTGGAATTCCACCATCCAGAGCTGTAGAGGGTCCTCTGTTGATCAGGTACACTGCGGTGTCAACTGCTTCTGCCCAAAACTCTAAGGGCAACCCTGCATGCAATCTCATACATCTTGCACACTCCATAATAGTCCTGTTCATCCTTTCAGCAATACCATTCTGCTTAGGTGTCCTTGGAACCGTCCTTTGCCTACGGATCCCATTTATGTAACAATACAATTTGAACTTAAAACTGCAGAACTCACCACCATTATCAGATCTCAAGCACTTTAATCTTTTGCCTGTTTCATTCTCAACCATGGCTTTCCATATCTTAAAAGTCTCAAAAACATCAGATTTCTTTTTAATACAGTAGATCCATACCTTTCTTGTGGCGTCATCTATGAATGTAACATAGTACTGTGATCCGCCAATAGAGGCTACATGAGCCGGTCCCCACACGTCTGTGTGAACAAGCTGCAACTTCTGCCTTTTCTTAGTAGACCCAGTCTTTAGAAAACTAACCCTTTTCTGTTTTCCAAACACACAATGCTCACAAAATTCTAGATCCATACTTTTCAAATCTGAAAGCATACCTTTAGACTTAAGGATAGACATCCCCTTCTCACTCATGTGGCCAAGCCTTGAGTGCCACAATTTAGCATCCGCATCTGAAGTAGATAAAACTGAAGGAGATTTGTTAGTAATACAATTACACAAATAGAGAGTACCTTCTCTCTTACCTCTGGCCATAACAAGTGCACCCTTGGTCACTTTCCAAGAATCTGCTGTGAGAGTTACTGTACAACCCTCATCACCTAGCTTACCTGCAGAAATCAGATTTCTCTTTAAACTAGGAACATGCATCACATCCCTCAACACCCATGTGTTGCCATTATGCATCTTTAGCTGCACTTTACCTTTACCAATAATCTTACAAGGCTCATCATCCCCTAAGTACACTATTCCAAAATCTCCATGGACATAGTCACTGAAATATTCTCTGTTAGGGGTAGCATGGAAAGATGCACCAGAATCTAATACCCAAGATTCTATGTTATTATGCAAAGAGAAAATAAGAGCATCCTGTGCAATACCTGCAACCTTTGTCTCTTCCTTTCCTTCGTGCTGATTATCCTCCTTAGGCTTTGACCAGCAATCTCTGCTTATTTGCCCCAACTTTCCACAGTTCCAGCATTATGGCCTTCTGCCATTCCTAGATTTAGATCTGCCTCTTCCCTTAGACTTAGATCTTGATCTCCTCTTACTCCTTTCTTTTTGCCTTCCTCTGCTCTCGAAATTTAAAGCGTTCCCGGATGTCCCAGAAGTCTCTTCTGTGCTTTTCCTACGAATTTCCTCATTCAAAATAACACTAACCACATCCTCTACTTTTAAAATATTCGAAGCAGAAGCAGTATTAGAAACTGCCATTACCAAGCCATGCCAGCTTTCAGGGAAAGAACATAAAATTAAAAGAGCCTTTATTTCATCTTCAAATACAATATTCACAGAACTTAACTGATTAACAATACCATGGAAATCATTCAGGTGATTAGAAACAGATCCACCTTCTTGCATATGCAAATTAAATAATTGCTTCATCAAATATACCTTGTTTGAAGCGGAGGGTTTTTCATACAAATTTGCTAGCGTGGTCATTAACTCTACCGTAGTTTTTGCCTGTGACAAATTGGATATCACAGTGGAGGCCAGACTCAGTCTTATAGACCCAAGAGCCTTTCTGTCAAGAACTTCCCATTCTTCATCCTCCATGTCCTTGGGCTTCTTTGCTATCCCACCTAACGGTAAGTAAAGATCCTTCTGATACAGATAGTCCTCTATCTGCATTCTCCAGTGCTGATAGTTCTTGCCATTAAACTTTTCCATTCTCAACTTACTTTCCTCTGCCATTGCTTTTCCCACTCAAACAAAAATCCCTGTGAGCAACCTGTAATCCGAACACACTACACAGATCTGAACCACCTGTTAGTGAACCTGAGCTATGATACCACTTGTTGGGGATCAACCAACAATGGATTACACTTATGAAAGCAATGAATGCAGAAATAAATTAGATAGATAAGTAACTGAAATGATAAATAGCACAGAACAAGATATACAAGAAAACACCCTGAAAACTTGTATTAAAAACTCTTTACAATAGGAATACAAATGAAGAACTTTGTTCTTCCACACCTCTCTCTCAGATGCACACAAGATCTCTCACTAGATCTCTATTCCACAAGAGGTCTCTCTCAAGTACAGTCCTTCAAACATTCACAATGTTCTACTCGTACTCAATTACACTCTCACTCATCATACAATAGCTTAGAAGATCTCTCCTACATATAGAAATAGGAAACTTGAGCATGCTCTTACAACAAACAGTTAAGCCTCTTCAACAAGGGTTTTAAAAATAATATTGCTAACAATAGAGACGCGAGCTTGAGTCTACAACTCAAACTCATCATGCAAACACTCGCTTCTATCCTCGGAAATCGCTTTCTGGACACGCAGGTAACTGACGTCGGTTCCTGCCTGTTCGCCTGTGACCGTCACCGGCCGACCATACTGCCGACGTCGGCGCCTCTGAACTGCAACTGACCGACGTCGGTCACTCCTGACCGATGCCGGCGTCTGTGTAGACCCAAACCTGTTTATCTATGCTCCTTGGTGAAGCTTTTAGCTCCACACTCCTAACAATCTCCCACTTGGAGATAAACCAGCTGCACCGATACCTATACAGCAAGATCTTCTAGCTCCTCCATCTTCAACTCAATTATGAAGACCAATAGAAGTTGAATGAAGATTCAACTTCTCCTTAGTAACCGGCTTTGTTAGCATATCAGCAGGATTCATGTCTGTATGGATCTTCTCCAGCTTCAACTCACCATCTTCCAATACCTACCGTATGAAGTGGTACCTTAGCTGTATGTACTTGGTTCTAAAATGGAAAGCTGAGTTCTTAGCCAAGTGGATTGCACTCTGACTGTCACTATGCAATCTGCAACTTCCATGCTCCCTTCCAAGCTCTTCCATGAACCGTGTCATCCATATCATCTCCTTGCTAGCTTCTGTAGCTGCAATGTATTCTGCTTCTGTAGTTGACAAGGCTACAACCTTCTGCAACTTAGAAATCCAACTAACTGCCGTTCCACCTACAGTAAAAACATAACCTAGGGTGCTCCTCCTGCCATCCAAATCCCCTGCCATATCTGAATCTACATAGCCATGTAGAGAGGTATCTAAACCTCCATAGCATAAGTGTCTACTGCTGGTTCCTCTCAGATATCTAAAGATCCATTGTACTGCTTTCCAATGTTCCTTTCCTGGATTGGCCATATACCTGCTTACTACTCCCACTGCTTGGGCAATATCTGGTCTAGTACACACCATTGCATACATCAAACTTCCTACCACGGAAGTATATGGAACCTTATTCATGTACTCTACCTCATCATGTGAATTGGGACATTGCTCTTTACTTAACTTGAAATGTCCTGCCAAAGGTGTGCTTACCGGTTTCGCATCCTGCATGTTGAACCGTTTCAACACCTTGTCCACATAATCTTCTTGAGACAATATCAACCTGTGATTTTCTCTGTCTCTCTTAATGCTCATGCCAAGGATTTTCTTAGCTGCTCCCAAATCCTTCATGGCAAACATTTGAGCTAACTTTACCTTAATCTCTGAGATGTCCTGCATGTGAGACCCAGCAACCAGCATGTCATCTACATACAACAATAGAATAATGTATCTACCGTTATCAAATCTCTTAAAATATACACAATGGTCTGATTGACATCTACTGAAACCATGCTCAGTCATAAACCTGTCAAATTTCAAGTACCATTGCCTTGGAGCTTGCTTGAGGCCATACAAGCTTTTCTTTAACCTGCACACTAGTTTCTCCTTACCCTTGACCTCGAAACCTTCTGGCTGTTCCATGTAAATTTCCTCATCTAAATCTCCATGAAGAAATGTTGTTTTAACATCTAGCTGCTCGAGATGCAAATCCTCAAAAGCAACCAAAGACAATACAACCCTTATAGAAGTCATCTTAACAACTGGAGAAAAAATCTCACCAAAGTCAATACCTGGCTTTTGTGCAAATCCTTTCACAACCAATCTGGCCTTGTATCTCATCTGACCATCCTCACCTTCCTTCAACCTGTAAGTCCACCTGTTCTTCAGTGTTCTCTTACCAGCTGGCAATTCAACCAAATCCCATGTTTGGTTCTCTCTTAAGGACTCCATCTCCTCAACCATGCCATGCTCCCACTTACTCCTGGACTGCACCTGTAAAGCTTCTTCAAAACTTTCTGGTTCTCCACCATCGGTTAGCAATAAATAATATAAAGAAGGAGAATATCTAATTGGAGGTTTACTTACTCTTTTAGACCTCCTGATTGGTGTCTTGGACTCGTTTTCCACAATCTGTCCACCCAAATTTTCTGACAGTGACCGACCTCGGCCACCTGTAGACCTGTTACTGGCCGACGCCGGTTCTTCCTGGCCGACGCCGGTGCCTGGTCTGCCGACGTCGGTCTCTGTATGACCGACATTGGTTTTTGTACTGCCGACGCCGGTTCCAAACCTGCCGACGTCGGTCTCTGTGTTTTCCTGTAAGTGATTATTTCTTTTTCCCGCGAGCTCATTTTGGACCATAACTTCGTCCAACTCATTATTGCTCTGCCCAGCTTGATCTAGCTTCCTTGTCTGATCACTGTACATCACTCTTTCATTGAAAACAACATCACGGCTCCTAATTACCTTGTTAGTTCCTAGATTCCAAAATCTGAAACCAAAATCATCTGAGCCATAGCCTATAAACGTGCACCTCATAGACTTAGCATCAAGCTTCTTTCTATTTTCCTTATCTATGTGCACAAAGGCTTCACAACCAAAAACTTTGAGATATGAGAGATCAACCTTTTTACCTGTCCATGCCTCTTCTGGAATTCCACCATCCAGAGCTGTAGAGGGTCCTCTGTTGATCAGGTACACTGCGGTGTCAACTGCTTCTACCCAAAACTCTAAGGGCAACCCTGCATGCAATCTCATACATCTTGCACACTCCATAATAGTCCTGTTCATCCTTTCAGTAATACCATTCTGCTTAGGTGTCCTTAGAACCGTCCATTGCCTACGGATCCCATTTATGTAACAATACAATTTGAACTTAAGACTGCAGAACTCACCACCATTATCAGATCTCAAGCACTTTAATCTTTTGCCTGTTTCATTCTCAACCATGGCTTTCCATATCTTAAAAGTCTCAAAAACATCAGATTTCTTTTTAATACAGTAGATCCATACCTTTCTTGTGGCGTCATCTATGAATGTAACATAGTACTGTGATCCGCCAATAGAGGCTACATGAGCCGGTCCCCACACGTCTGTGTGAACAAGCTGCAACTTCTGCCTTTTCTTAGTAGACCCAGTCTTTAGAAAACTAACCCTTTTCTGTTTTCCAAACACACAATGCTCACAAAATTCTAGATCCATACTTTTCAAATCTGAAAGCATACCTTTAGACTTAAGGATAGACATCCCCTTCTCACTCATGTGGCCAAGCCTTGAGTGCCACAATTTACCATCCGCATCTGAAGTAGATAAAACTGAAGGAGATTTGTTAGTAATACAATTACACAAATAGAGATTACCTTCTCTCTTACCTCTGGCCATAACAAGTGCACCCTTGGTCACTTTCCAAGAATCTACTGTGAGAGTTACTGTACAACCCTCATCACCTAGCTTACCTGCAGAAATCAGATTTCTCTTTAAACTAGGAACATGCATCACATCCCTCAACACCCATGTGTTGCCATTCTGCATCTTTAGCTGCACTTTACCTTTGCCAATAATCTTACAAGGCTCATCATCCCCTAAGTACACTATTCCAAAATCTCCATGGACATAGTCACTGAAATATTCTCTGTTAGGGGTAGCATGGAAAGATGCACCAGAATCTAATACCCAAGATTCTATGTTATTATGCAAAGAGAAAATAAGAGCATCCTGTGCAATACCTGCAACCTTTGTCTCTTCCTTTCCTTCGTGCTGATTATCCTCCTTAGGCTTTGACCAGCAATCTCTGCTTATGTGCCCCAACTTTCCACAGTTCCAGCATTGTGGCCTTCTGCCATTCCTAGATTTGGATCTGCCTCTTCCCTTAGACTTAGATCTTGATCTCCTCTTGCTCCTTTCTTTTTGCCTTCCTCTGCTCTCGAAATTTAAAGCGTTCCCGGATGTCCCAAAAGTCTCTTCTGTGCTTTTCCTGCGAATTTCCTCATTCAAAATAACACTAACCACATCCTCTACTTTTAAAATATTCGAAGCAGAAGCAGTATTAGAAACTGCCATTACCAAGCCATGCCAGCTTTCAGGCAAAGAACATAAAATTAAAAGAGCCTTTATTTCATCTTCAAATACAATATTCACAGAACTTAACTGATTAACAATACCATGGAAATCATTCAGGTGATTAGAAACAGATCCACCTTCTTGCATATGCAAATTAAATAACTGCTTCATCAAATATACCTTGTTTGAAGCGGAGGGTTTTTCATACAAATTTGCTAGCGTGGTCATTAACTCTACCGTAGTTTTTGCCTATGACAAATTGGATATCACAGTGGAGGCCAGACTCAGTCTTATAGACCCAAGAGCCTTTCTGTCAAGAACTTCCCATTCTTCATCCTCCATATCCTTGGGCTTCTTTGCTATCCCACCTAACGGTAAGTAAAGATCCTTCTGATACAGATAGTCCTCTATCTGCATTCTCTAGTGCTGATAGTTCTTGCCATTAAACTTTTCCATTCTCAACTTACTTTCCTCTGCCATTGCTTTTCCCACTCAAACAGAAATCCCTGTGAGCAACCTGTAATCCGAACACACTACACAGATCTGAACCACCTGTTAGTGAACCTGAGCTCTGATACCACTTGTTGGGGATCAACCAACAATGGATTACACTTATGAAAGCAATGAATGCAGAAATAAATCAGATAGATAAGTAACTGAAATGATAAATAGCACAGAACAAGATATACAAGAAAACACCCTGAAAACTTGTATTAAAAACTCTTTACAATAGGAATACAAATGAAGAACTTTGTTCTTCCACACCTCTCTCTCAGATGCACACAAGATCTCTCACTAGATCTCTATTCCACAAGAGCTCTCTCTCAAGTACAGTCCTTCAAACATTCACAATGTTCTACTCGTACTCAATTACACTCTCACTCATCATACAATAGCTTAGAATATCTCTCCTACATATAGAAATAGGAAACTTGAGCATGCTCTTACAACAAACAGTTAAGCCTCTTCAACAAGGGTTCTAAAAATAATATTGCTAACAATAGAGACGCGAGCTTGAGTCTACAACTCAAACTCATCATGCAAACACTCGCTTCTGTCCTCGGAAATCACTTTCTGGACACGCAGGTAACCGACGTCGGTTCCTGCCTGTTCGCTTGTGACCGTCGTCGGCCGACCATACTGCCAACGTCGGCGCCTCTGAACTGCAACTGACCGACGTCGGTCGCTCCTGACCGATGCCGGCGTCTGTGTAGACCCGAACCTATTTATCTATGCTCCTTGGTGAAGCTTTTAGCTCCACACTCCTAACAATCTCCCACTTGGAGATAAACCAGCTGCACCGATACCTGTACAGCAAGATCTTCTAGCTCCTCCATCTTCAACTCAATTATGAAGACCAATAGAAGTTGAATGAAGATTCAACTTCTCCTTAGTAACCGGCTTTGTTAGCATATCAGCAGGATTCATGTCTGTATGGATCTTCTCCAGCTTCAACTCACCATCTTCCAATACCTGCCGTATGAAGTGGTACCTTAGCTGTATGTGCTTGGTTCTAGAATGGAAAGTTGAGTTCTTAGCCAAGTGGATTGCACTCTGACTGTCACTATGCAATCTGCAACTTCCAATCTCCCTTCCAAGCTCTTCCATGAACCGTGTCATCCATATCATCTCCTTGCTAGCTTCTGTAGCTGCAATGTATTCTGCTTCTGTAGTTGACAAGGCTACAACCTTCTGCAACTTAGAAATCCAACTAACTGCCGTTCCACCTACAGTAAAAACATAACCTATGGTGCTCCTCCTGCCATCCAAATCCCCTGCCATATCTGAATCTACATAGCCATGTAGAGAGGTATCTGAACCTCCATAGCATAAGTGTCTACTGCTGGTTCCTCTCAGATATCTAAAGATCCATTGTACTGCTTTCCAATGTTCCTTTCCTAGATTGGCCATATACCTGCTTACTACTCCCACTGCTTGGGCAATATCTGGTCTAGTACACACCATTACATACATCAAACTTCCTACCACAGAAGAATATGGAACCTTATTCATGTACTCTACCTCATCATGTGAATTGGGACATTGCTCTTTACTTAACTTGAAATGTCCTGCCAAAGGTGTGCTTACCGGTTTCGCATCCTGCATGTTGAACCGTTTCAACACCTTGTCCACATAATCTTCTTGAGACAATATCAACCTGTGATTTTCTCTGTCTCTCCTAATGCTCATGCCAAGGATTTTCTTAGCTGCTCCCAAATCCTTCATGGCAAACGTTTGAGCTAACTTTACCTTAAGCTCTGAGATGTCCTGCATGTGAGACCCTGCAACCAGCATGTCATCTACATACAACAATAGAATAATGTATCTACCATTATCAAATCTCTTAAAATATACACAATGGTCTGATTGACATCTACTGAAACCATGCTCAGTCATAAACCTGTCAAATTTCAAGTACCATTGCCTTGGAGCTTGCTTGAGGCCATACAAGCTTTTCTTTAACCTGCACACTAGTTTCTCCTTACCCTTGACCTCGAAACCTTCTGGCTGTTCCATGTAAATTTCCTCATCTAAATCTCCATGAAGAAATGTTATTTTAACATCTAGCTACTCGAGATGCAAATCCTCAAAAGCAACCAAAGACAATACAACCCTTATAGAAGTCATCTTAACAACTGGAGAAAAAATCTCACCAAAGTCAATACCTGGCTTTTGTGCAAATCCTTTCACAACCAATCTGGCCTTGTATCTCATCTGACCATCCTCACCTTCCTTCAACCTGTAAGTCCACCTGTTCTTTAGTGTTCTCTTACCAGCTGGCAATTCAACCAAATCCCATGTTTGGTTCTCTCTTAAGGACTCCATCTCCTCAACCATGCCATGCTCCCACTTACTCCTGGACTCCACCTGTAAAGCTTCTTCAAAACTTTCTGGTTCTCCACCATCGGTTAGCAATAAATAATATAAAGAAGGAGAATATCTAATTGGAGGTTTACTTACTCTTTCAGACCTCCTGATTGGTGTCTTGGACTCGTTTTCCACAATCTGTCCACCCAAATTTTCTGACAGTGACCGACCTCGGCCACCTGTAGACCTGTTACTGGCCGACGCCGGTGCCTGGTCTGCCGACGTCGGTCTCTATATGACCGACATCGGTTTCTGTACTACCGACGCCGGTTCCAAACCTGCCAACGTCGGTCTCTGTGTTTTCCTGTAAGTGATTATTTCTTTTTCCTGCGAGCTCATTTTGGACCATAACTTCGTCCAACTCATTATTGCTCTGCCCAGCTTGATCTAGCTTCCTTGTCTGATCACTGTACATCACTCTTTCATTGAAAACAACATCACGGCTCCTAATTACCTTGTTAGTTTCTAGATTCCAAAATCTGAAACCAAAATCATCTGAGCCATAGCCTATAAACGTGCACCTCATAGACTTAGCATCAAGCTTCTTTCTATTTTCCTTATCTATGTGCACAAAGGCTTCACAACCAAAAACTTTGAGATATGAGAGATTAACCTTTTTACCTGTCCATGCCTCTTCTGGAATTCCACCATCCAGAGCTGTAGAGGGTCCTCTGTTGATCAGGTACACTACGGTGTCAACTGCTTCTGCCCAAAACTCTAAGGGCAACCCTGCATGCAATCTCATACATCTTGCACACTCCATAATAGTCCTGTTCATCCTTTCAGCAATACCATTCTGCTTAGGTGTCCTTGGAACCGTCCTTTGCCTACGGATCCCATTTATGTAACAATACAATTTGAACTTAAGACTGCAGAACTCACCACCATTATCAGATCTCAAGCACTTTAATCTTTTGCCTGTTTCATTCTCAACCATGGCTTTCCATATCTTAAAAGTCTCAAAAACATCAGATTTCTTTTTAATACAGTAGATCCATACCTTTCTTGTGGCATCATCTATGAATGTAACATAGTACTGTGATTCGCCAATAGAGGCTACATGAGCCGGTCCCCACACGTCTGTGTGAACAAGCTGCAACTTCTGCCTTTTCTTAGTAGACCCAGTCTTTAGAAAACTAACCCTTTTCTATTTTCCAAACACATAATGCTCACAAAATTCTAGATCCATACTTTTCAAATCTGAAAGCATACCTTTAGACTTAAGGATAGACATCCCCTTCTCACTCATGTGGCCAAGCCTTGAGTGCCACAATTTAGCATCCGCATCTGAAGTAGATAAAACTGAAGGAGATTTGTTAGTAATACAATTACACAAATAGAGAGTACCTTCTCTCTTACCTCTGGCCATAACAAGTGCACCCTTGGTCACTTTCCAAGAATCTACTGTGAGAGTTACTGTACAACCCTCATCACCTAGCTTACCTGCAGAAATCAGATTTCTCTTTAAACTAGGAACATGCATCACATCCCTCAACACCCATGTGTTGCCATTCTGCATCTTTAGCTGCACTTTACCTTTGCCAATAATCTTACAAGGCTCATCATCCCCTAAGTACACTATTCCAAAATCTCCATGGACATAGTCACTGAAATATTCTCTGTTAGGGGTAGCATGGAAAGATGCACCAGAATCTAATACCCAAGATTCTATGTTATTATGCAAAGAGAAAATAAGAGCATCCTGTGCAATACCTGCAACCTTTGTCTCTTCCTTTCCTTCGTGCTGATTATCCTCCTTAGGCTTTGACCAGCAATCTCTGCTTATGTGCCCCAACTTTCCACAGTTCCAGCATTGTGGCCTTCTGCCATTCCTAGATTTGGATCTGCCTCTTCCCTTAGACTTAGATCTTGATCTCCTCTTGCTCCTTTCTTTTTGCCTTCCTCTGCTCTCGAAATTTAAAGCGTTCCCGGATGTCCCAGAAGTCTCTTCTGTGCTTTTTTTGTGAATTTCCTCATTCAAAATAACACTAACCACATCCTCTACTTTTAAAATATTCGAAGCAGAAGCAGTATTAGAAACTGCCATTACCAAGCCATGCCAGCTTTCAGGCAAAGAACATAAAATTAAAAGAGCCTTTATTTCATCTTCAAATACAATATTCACAGAACTTAACTGATTAACAATACCATGGAAATCATTCAGGTGATTAGAAACAGATCCACCTTCTTGCATATGCAAATTAAATAACTGCTTCATCAAATATACCTTGTTTGAAGCGGAGGGTTTTTCATACAAATTTGCTAGCGTGGTCGTTAACTCTACCGTAGTTTTTGCCTGTGACAAATTGGATATCACAGTGGAGGCCAGACTCAGTCTTATAGACCCAAGAGCCTTTCTGTCAAGAACTTCCCATTCTTCATCCTCCATGTCCTTGGGCTTCTTTGCTATCCCACCTAACGGTAAGTAAAGATCCTTCTGATACAGATAGTCCTCTATCTGCATTCTCCAGTGCTGATAGTTCTTGCCATTAAACTTTTCCATTCTCAACTTACTTTCCTCTGCCATTGCTTCTCCCACTCAAACAGAAATCCCTGTGAGCAACCTGTAATCCGAACACACTACACAGATCTGAACCACCTGTTAGTGAACCTGAGCTCTGATACCACTTGTTGGGGATCAACCAACAATGGATTACACTTATGAAAGCAATGAATGCAGAAATAAATCAGATAGATAAGTAACTGAAATGATAAATAGCACAGAACAAGATATACAAGAAAACACCCTGAAAACTTGTATTAAAAACTCTTTACAATAGGAATACAAATGAAGAACTTTGTTCTTCCACACCTCTCTCTCAGATGCACACAAGATCTCTCACTAGATCTCTATTCCACAAGAGCTCTCTCTCAAGTACAGTCCTTCAAACATTCACAATATTCTACTCATACTCAATTACACTCTCACTCATCATACAATAGCTTAGAAGATCTCTCCTACATATAGAAATAGGAAACTTGAGCATGCTCTTACAACAAACAGTTAAGCCTCTTCAACAAGGGCTCTAAAAATAATATTGCTAACAATAGAGACGCGAGCTTGAGTCTACAACTCAAACTCAGCATGCAAACACTCGCTTCTGTCCTCGGAAATCGCTTTCTGGACACGCAGGTAACCGACGTCGGTTCCTGCCTGTTCACCTGTGACCGTCGCCGGTCGACCATACTGCCGACGTCGGCGCCTCTGAACTGCAACTGACTGACGTCAGTCGCTCCTGACCGACGCCGGCGTCTGTGTAGACCCGAACCTGTTTGTCTATGCTCCTTGGTGAAGCTTTTAGCTCCACACTCCTAACATATAGAACTCATGTATTTTCTTAGCATATGCCTAGTATTGTACTACATGTATTTCATATGTCCACATTCTTGTTTTGATTAGTTAGATTCTATTTTTTTCTAGTATTTACATGCTTTACTTTTTTACTTAGCATAGCTAGATTGTTTTCATTTCTTAGTTCCTATTTATCTCCTATATATGCCTTAGGACATTTGACAATGAGATTTGCTTTTATTCATGTGTGTACCTCAGTAAATTTTCCAATATCCTTAGATTATACTCTTATATGTGATTGTGTCTTTCACATTAACCTTGCTTGTTTCAATTGTATATGTATGTGGCATTTGAACATGCCTTGTATGCTTTCCTTCTAGTTTGAGTGACATGTGACCATGTCCCTTATTTTCTTATCCCCTTGGCCACCCTTATAAGTTTATTGGTTCTTGCTTTGTGTGCTTGTTACTTTTTTGCTTCTCATTGTTTACAATTCCATAATCCACATGCATTATCTTGATATCTTGGATGTTATGATGGACATCATGTTCCATCCCTCCTTAACAACTAATAACTAATAAATAACTAGAATTCCTATTCCAATTCAATACATTGCACATGTTATTACATTTTTATATCTATCCAGTCATACCTCTATTGATCTAGCAATCTCTCATTATAAGCCAAGTTATATCTTGAGATATCTTGTTAATTATCATTGCTATATCATGTATCTTTATAGAATGACACACTTGTAGGGATATTTATTTTGAGGGTAGTCATTTTAGGGTCTTCATTCCTACCCTAAAAGAGGGGAATATAAATAAGGGTTTTGTCATAGAGATCAGAGATCCTAATAGTCAAAAATATAGCTTTTAGAATACCTAGAACAACAATCAGACATCAAACCAATTAGAATAGACCAGGCAGATAGTGAATATGTCAAAATAGTCATTAGATTTAGCCTAAGACAATAGCACCAATATTAGACTATAGAACCAGTGCCACTATTTTCCATTTTTAGTGTTCTTGTCTACATAGAAGAAAAACTAGATTTTATAGAAGTAGGCAAACAAGTAGGTTTATCTATAGTTTTTCACAATTAGACCAATTTAGAATCAATAATTTTTAGTACACTTTTGCTCAAATAATATAAATATAAGGGAAATTATGCATGGAAAGATGGTTATTACCTCCAATTTTAGATAAGGTAGTTGGTATAACTTTTAGATCAAAATCCATGTTTTAGACACCAGTGATTGGGGGTAATGTGCACAACACATTTATTTTCTTTTGTTATTGAATTCAACATTACCTAGGCATTCTCAATAGTTTCATGCCTTATTCGATCTATGAGAGGTTGGAATAATTTTGGAGTGGCTTTCATATAAACCTAGTACACCAATTTTGGAGTGGCTTTCATATAAGCCTAATCTCCATCCTTAAAAATGGCTAAGAGTGGCCTAGTTTCTACCATACATTTGGCTATCCACACCAACATTGTTAGATCCATCTCATATGACACACATTTCATATTTATATCATCTCATAGCTTCATTTCATAGGGTAATGATGGAGATAAAGGACTAGCTAGCCTTTTTATTCTTGAGCCACCTACTCAGAGGAATTGGACACACAATCCAAACATTAATTAACACACGTATGATCACCTATCTTTACTTAGTGGGAGATAATGGAACCAAAGGTCTAAAGTTTATATTTTTGAGCCACCTTATATGGAATTGAACACTTAGCTCCATTTATGATATTAATCTTGGTACAACACACATCCAACATTACCCAACATCACACAACTTCATGAGATTCACCCTTCTAGGTAAGTTTAGGTACACTTTCTATTTTTCCTTTATCCTAGTATTTCACTTTTCTACATCACTAGAATAAATCAAGGAAAATGTAGTCATATAAAATGAAAAAAATGGTAACTTGAGCATGGATAATGATACCCAACCCTTAGGTCCCTTTTTCTTGCTCTCATGACCCTCATAGGCATATTTTTACTAATTCTTAGTTATTTGTGGCCTTCCAAAATTGATCCCAATTGAGCCAGACCTCTTTTTCCATGACCAATTCATCCCCTTAGGTCCCATCTACTCATGATATTAGTGCCACACTTGGACTATAGCACCAATGCCACTCTTGTCCACTTTTGATGCTCTTATCCAAGTGCAATTTTTCCCCCAATGGTCAATTCCTTTTGGTTCCCCATCCTTATCCATGCCAGCCTAATGCAAGCACTTTCAACCCATGACTAACTAATCCTTATAAAATCACATTTAAAGATAATTTGGAAAGGGTTTGCAAATATCACTAATCAAGTAATAATATAAGCAAGAGTACTCAAGTAATCTTCCCTATTCTCTGCATATAGCTAGATAATACACTTACAATATTATAAAAATACTTACACCAATCATATCCACCTAAATCACATCCAATTTAGCATTTTACATCTTCATACACACTATTTCATAAAGCACATTAAGTGGGAGAACTATATATGGCTTGATCCCTCTTCAGAGTATTGGTATGTAGGTAACGTGCCCATACAAGCGGTGTGGATACATGTTCAATTAATCTTACACATATTAACCCCCAATTTTTCTTGAAATTTGAAAAATCAAAATGGAGTATAGGGTTTGAATATAAAATCTACTCTATAGGGAGCTCTATAGACTTCCATCTTCTAAAACTTTATGGACAGGATCATACAGACCTACAAACAAAACCTATAAAGCTCAGATCATCAGGACAATAGTGGTAGAGGTGGAATACATTGCTAGTGCCACTCTTGTACACTTTTTTAATTCCTATCCAATCATAAAATTAAGGTTAGATCTTAGTTTACGATAGTGCCCCAGTCTTACATAGTGAATCTCAGACCCTGTCTTAGCCATATCAGTCAGTTTCCAATTAAGTCTTATTTTTTCCATCTTATTACTATTTTTAAAAATGTCAAAATTAAAATATAATTTACACAAACTAGTGTCTTAATTATTGAATATTTATTTACTAATTTTACTACTCATACCCTTTAACTAAATTAGTAATAATACACAAATATTCCCAAAATTATTAAATCACACTCCTTGTGGAAGTCACCATTTGGAGTGATAAACAAGAAATTTATTTCAAGACAACTAATCATAAAACATACTAAGGTTAATCATGTAAAAAATGGTAATCAAAATGTAATCCCCTTTCCTAGGTATATGATACATGAGATATCATTACACAAAATATACATAGTGGACTCCATGGAATCCTCATATACTCCTACATGGTCCACCTAGTTTCTAAGAGTAAATAAACATGTTCTAATTATAGTTACCTTTAATAAATCATACAGCACTAAAAAAGTGTTAAAATAACCACTACTCATTCTATTACCTTTTCACATCCATAGAGTCATATGAGACATATATAGAGTACCATAGATTCTACAATTTTAGATATGACACTTATGCATACCTCTTAGTAATATCACTAGTTTGATGCGTCATATTTTGAGTTTAGATATTTATATTAGGATAACTTATATGGGATAATATTTTATACATATTTAATTTATACTATTCAAAAAATTCTAAAAAAATCAAATATTTCAAAGAAAATACAAATACATATTTATCATACACATGTTTAATAACTCCTTATTATCTATGTTTGATTTATTTTATTAGATAAATATCATTAAAATAAAATACCAAAACATTCAAATAAATACAAAATACAAAAAAATATTTAGCATACACATTTTTAATAACTCCTTGTTATCTAAGTTGTTTACTTTATGTTAGTAGATAACATATCATTTATTTTATATACATACATATATTTCATATATACTTGAATTCTATATAGGCATACATTAGACCCATGATACTTGTACATATATATATTGGAACTTTCCTCTTCCTATGTGGCATACTACATTGGGGTATATGCTTCTTTGATCATGATCAACATAGATTAAATTGTTTGATGATCACTCTTACATTATAATGTTTACATTATACACTAATGCTTACATATTTCTATACCAATGTTTACATATTACACCATGCACTTTATATGTTATGTTGCATGACATTTTTTTCTAACACTTATATGCAAGGACTATTATCATATTATTGTGTTGGTTTAATATAATTCATTTATTCATATTGTCAATTCATTTAGTGTACTTCTTGCTTTTCTATTTTTTTTATTATGGAACATTTGAATATTTCCCTTTCTTGTAGGCACCTATTCCACTAATCTTTATTTCTTTGTGTGTGGACATTTGATTATTTCTTCCCTTTGAGTGTGTAACATTTGAACATGTTCCTTATTTTTGGTCTCTTTAGACCCCCTTTTGTTTGAAATTGAGAGATATATTGTGTGTGGTTTATTTATTTTTGAGCTTGTATTTTTACCTTCTAAACATTGTCATGATCTATATCATGCATCTTAGGGCTTGTATATTTTGAGCTTCATTGATATATGTACTTAGTCATATTAATCCTATATGATACATTATTAACACATAGATAATACAATTATATTATCCTTTTAAGGTAAGGTGACTACCAAATTAAATTCCCCTCACCTAAAAATTGGGGGAATATTAGTGGTGCATCTCATAGATACATGAATCCACACATATATAGTTTTCAAATTTTGATATAATTTACATGATTCAAGTATACACTTAGGTTATAATCCTATATAGTTAGAATTGGTTTTATAGATTTGGGATATTTTTTATAGATATTATACACAATTATATATCAAAGGTTACATTTTTATAGATACTTTATATTTATACAAATTAGAGGTGCATACACAATGTAAGAACACCAAAAATTTCAAATACATATTCAAAACACTTTTCCAAGAAGCAACATTTTTACCAAGTGTAGGTTTGAGATTTTCTTTTCTATAGAATTTGGATCCTTTAAGTAGTGAGATTGAGATTAAATTCCATTTATGTCCTTATCACTACTCTCATTTTTAAGGTTTATTTGGTTATACCACTTTGTTCAAATTAATTATACTTTCAATTGATTTTTAAAAATGAGATTCAATGATATCAATGGTTTTATCACAACTTGTCATTGAACCAAATTTAGGGAATAATTAATTACCCTCCAAATTCCACTCTTCAAATTTCCAAGTTTCATATCTAAACTTATTTTATCTTTAATTATTCATAATGAATCATATTTATCAAATAAAAATACCAAGGGGCATCATGGTTGCATCAACACACATGTGTATTCTTTCCTTGTTCTCTTTACTTTTAAAACATTTCAATTATTAAATTTTTAAATTACATTCACTCATTTATACTGTAACATGATTTTAATTACAAGTCACATACCATCAACAAATTTAACCATGGCTCAATATAAGGCCATGTGTTTTTTACACACCCAAGTTCACATTTATTTCCTATATCCTAGTAATTTCATCCTTATGCATTAATATATCAAATGGGGGGAAATGTAGATACTAAAATATGATTATGTGTACCATATTAGTCTTTTATACTTGATAGATACAAATTAGGGATCTACCCTTTAGTCCTATACTTTATGGTTGTCAAAAGGCTCACATTCACCATCTCATTATGCCTAAATTTTTATTATATAGTATGAGCATATCACTTTGATGACCTAGATCACCTATACATTATATGAATCTTAAAATAGGATATATATCCTTCATTGTCAGTTAAAAATATTTAATATTTTTATGTCCTACATAAAATTTACATATTCACAAGTAAATTAGTGTCCATTATCCTTATCAAGTGTCTGTACCTCAAAAGTCATCCAAATTGCAAATATTTTGAAATGTATGGGCCAACCTATTTTTTTGATCTAACCCTTTAATGATATAATTTAAAAATGTGTGGTATAAATACAAAATAAATATTATTCATCATTATCAAGTGCACACTTAATAAATACCTATTCAAGTTCATTCAATGAATACACAACTGAGTTCTACTACCCTATTATTCCCTATTTTTATATCACTCATAGGGATAGTGATATTATAGGTATAAAACATCAAATATAAACCCACAAACTATATTTGTCAATTTACAATATATATCATTGCATGCCCTTGCATATTGCATTATTCACCCTTATGCACACATAATCCCACACTTATGGGATAAATCCATATGCTTGAATCCCTCATTAGTGTATTAGATATGTAGGCAATTCACATTGATAGTGGTCCTTGAGATCATCTTTACTTTATGAAAACACTAACCCATTTTTGTCAAGGTGACCTAACTAAAGGTGAAGAACTACGGTTTGAGATATACACAACTTTTTAGAGCTTATGTGAGTGATCCAGATGCATCAATAAAAATAGGATAAAAAACACTAAAACTCACAAATGATCACTTTAAAATGCATTTAATATTCCATATAATATATAAATATTGATACATAGAAAAAATCACTGATACAAGTGTCCACAAGCCCACGTAAGTCTCTACACCTCCAAAAATAATATTTTCATAATTTGATGATTAAATCCTAAGCATCAGCCTACTTGCTTCCACTTTTGCACAAATTATACCCACCTAAACATATACAAATAATTTAAGTATTATCCCTTTCTTATATTTAAATTATCAAAATATCAATTAACATTGTAATTTCCATATTTAGTAATTTTGTATATTCATTATATTGTGTTATCTAAAAACATTTAAATATCATACTCTATAAAAGTTTTATTCATCCATTTGATTATGATATTCTACCTAATTAACCCTAAAAATCTAATCCAAATAAGGTTTTAAACACCTTAAAAAGTGTTAATACCCATTTCCACATAGAGGTTATAACACATCTATCACACTAAAGTTGGACCCTACACATAAAGTTGGAGAATCCTACAAACCATGGTAATGATGCAAGAAATTGAGGGTGTTAATCCTTTGTGCTAGTTCCAAATAGATTTATTTTAATATCATGGATCTAACCACCGGTAGTGGTGGGGATAAGGATATAGAAAAGAATTAAAAATCTTATATTTATATAGTGTATACCTTTTTTAATGTATCTTCTCAATTGAACAATTGTATTGACATTTTTAATATTGTCCTTGTCTACAAAGATAGAGATCTCAATATTTATATAATATTTTAGGGTTTTTTATTTGTTTCGGTAAAAATAATAGGTTTTACAATGAACTATAACCTGAGTATAAACAAAAGTATGATAAAATAGTGTAAGCCCCATAGGCTAAGAAATAAAGTATAACATTGATAAAATAATAAACTATCAAACATAGTGAAAGACAAAATAAATAAAGTAAAATGAAAAATAATCAAGAGGGAGGAGTCCTCCATGAGTACCTTACTAGCCTCAATATCCTTTGCCTACTCCATCAGTCTATTATTAATGATTTTTTCCTGGATTCTATTGCTTGGACCTTCAGGACCATCTTTTGGCATTATCATCCTCAGTGTATTATAAGGAAGCTCCTTCTATGGTATCTTATTGATGGGTGATTTGAGGGAGGGTTTTGGAAAGTTAATTTATGTCACCTTGGTGACCTAATTTTAGGGATTACTCTCAACCCTAGTGTATTTATAAAATGATTAAATCATTTTAGAAGTTTACTGGTTAATGGATTTCCCCTCCTTTATCAGACTTTCTAGGCCAATTCCAACCTCATGTAGCATATTATTGAACCCATCCAATTTTTTCTTGTTCATTATGATCACCTCTAAAAGAGGGGGACTTACCTTTACCTGATGACTCTATATTATTTCCGTCTTCCATCATAATAGGTTTTGGTCTAGTTATAGTGAGTTAGGGAGGGAGTTCCCTGGTGGAGCTATTAGAGAAGGTACTTATGGGGTAAAGGATAGGGAAAGGATAGTGAGAATCTATAAAAGGTATTACTTAGGGGAGTCCTTTTACATAGAAGATCCTCCTAGTGGGACTTTCTTACTGCATAGGTTCTCACCATGTTTAACTAAAAAGAGGATGATGCCTTAATGAATGATATTATTGGCTTTGTTTATCTAGAAGGCATGTGACCTACATTCCAAGGAATTAATTAGTAATTAGGGCAAGATAATCTTAAAAACTTGGAATTTATTAAGAAATAAAAAATGGTGCACAAATATAAGTGTAAACTTACCTTCCAGGGTTATATATTTCATAATCTTCAAGCACACCTCTAGCCAATGCCTTGATAGGTCCATGCACATGAGCACCTTCTTATAAATTTTGATGGTCTCATTAGTCCTGAAGAACCTCTTATTTAAAGGTTTTTAATTTCCTCTTCAACTAGTAATAATTATATAGTAGATAATCTTTAATAAATTTTATGAGTGACAAATTTTAGGATCTTGTATTACTATAATAATTTTCTAATTTTATGCATGTTGGTCATGAGATAGGAAAATTATTATAAAAGATAGGACATTCTGGGTAACACATTCTCCAAAATTATCAATATACATTAATATTTTCTAAAATAATTTTAATTGAGCACCTAGCCTTGAGAGTTGGAAATCATTATGCCCACATGGAGGGTATAACACACACAACACAAATTTGGACCCTAAATAACAACTTGGAGAGTCTTATTGTTGTGAAATTTGGCCATCCAAATTTCACTATCCCTTTTTATATTATTCCATAAATTTTAATTTTATTCAATTTTCTTGTAATGTCTCATATGACCCCATAGCCCAATAGACAAGCCAATGTCTTTGATTGGTTCACAAGTACTTAGTTATAGATTTAGTATTATTGTCTTGATAGGAAACTAATGACTTAAGTACATTATTAATTATTTTATAATTAATTAATGCTAATTAAATTTACTTATTAATATGTATTTATGGGTCATTTATTATATTAATTCTTTGTAGAATTAATATTGTGTAAAAATGTAAATCAAAACATCTATTTGAATATTGTAAGTTTTCCCAAATAAAAAATAAAATGAAAAAATGGTCAAATGAAAGGATTTTCATATTTGAAATGGAAATATTGTACAAAAGGGAAGACTATAGATTTTTTATATGTTATGATTCTTTTCTCAATATCTTATAAAGAGAAAGTTGTAACTTTATGCGGAGCCATGTTATTTCCATATTGGAGTAAATAAATGCAAGCAAGTGGATGACACTCTTTTGGGTGTTTTAGAATTCAATTATTTTTGTTTATGAATTTATATTTCCTATTTTTCAGAAAATTTTCCATTAAATTTATACATTTATTTGGTTATGTGCAATAATGGTGTTTCCCAAACTTTGTGTTGAAAACCTCCATGGATGAGCTTCCTTGATGTCCATGAGTTTTTGCATGTTTGATCTTAATGAAAATTTATATGTATGTATGTAATCAGGTTTTTGAGGAGATTTTTTTCTTCTAATCATGCCTTGTGTTCCTAAAACCCTCATTGCTTCTATGTTTATTTTTTTGTGAGAGGAAGGAGTTCTATTTATGATATTTATTTTTATGTTATATTGGTGTTTCTCCACTTTTATCATGTTGTGGGTTTCTCCCCTTTTATCTTTTTATTTTTTGTTTTGTTTCCTTTCACACTTTTAGGTGAAAAGTACAAAACAAAATCAAAATTACTCATATCCTAAGAGGAAACTACCCCTCTAAAAAATAGAGGAGATTCAACATTCCTATGGTTATTTCTCCAACTATTAGCAAATTTGTGTCACTTCACATTAGGTGAGTCACAAACCAAAAAATACCAAAAGTGTCCATTTTTTCACCAATAGTTTTTGGTGACTCTATTGGGGACTGAAAATGTGCCTTTTTATTCCTAAAATTTGAAAGAAATCTTCCCCTTAAAAGAGAAGATTGGTGACTCTGTTGAAAAGATTATTGGAAATGAGGGAACACAACCCATGCTTTTAATTTTCTAATTTTTATAGTGATGCCCATGGTCTGATTTTATTATAGGGATGAATTTTTAGCTTAAAATAATAATATGCATACCTTGAAAAAATTGGTAGAAAAGGAAGAAAAAATAAAATAGATAAATTTTTCAAATGAGCCTTCATTATAGGTTGATTGGGTTTATGAATATGATGATACAACACACAATTTCTTTCTCTTCATACCATGTTTCAAAGAGAATCTGATTCAAAAAGTTGATGATTAAAAAATAGTTTAGTTTTTTAAAGAATTATATAGAGTTGTGCAAGTGGAAAATAGATAAATGTGTCCTTGTCAAATCTTATCCCAAGTAGAATATGCACGGAAAAGGAAAACTCAGCCACCTTTCATAAACATGAAAAAATTCATGAAGGTAATGATATTCATACTAGTGAAGATAATGTGTGCATATATATTGAACATGAACTCAAAACAAGTTTTTAAGAGAAAACAATAATCAATCCATAAGAAATTTCCATCCATGTTGAGTGCCAATAAGTTTTAAACCCAAGCTCATATTTGGAGGTGCATATGGGAGATTTGATTTAGACACTCATGGTTAAAGAATCACAAGACCAACCAAGAGATGAAGGTGTTGGAGGTATGTCTCAAATTATTCATGTTTCAAGTTTTAAATTGATTAAAATACCATTTATTTATGAATAAAATGTAAATAATTTCTATACTTTGGTTGTGGAAGGCCAAATGTTTAAATTCATGTTTATTCCCTCCCATGGCTCATGTCTTCCCCATTAATGCAATTAAAAACACACTAATACTCTTAATTTTGTATTTGCATGTGATATCATTACCATTCCAAATTTTTACTTGTAAAGGCTCATATCTTTCCCAATTGGTAAAGGTATTTGTTTATTTTTGTTGTTTTTTTCATCCCTCTGTAAATAATTTTCCTTTATGCCCAATTTTGGATTGTGTTTTTTCCCTTGAATTTTTCCATTGTGTGTGTGTTCAATAAAATCCTAGCTTGTTTGTTGAGGTTTTTTTCCCTTCTCCCCATGTTTTCAAGATGTTTTGGTGGTTATTTTATTTTTTGGAGATCCTATTATGTTGATGAATTAATGGTAATGGATTTGCATACATATTTCCTTTGGGATCTATACTTTATATGTGTATATGTTATATTCAATTCATGGTTGAGTGGTAAGTTGTATTTTTTTGGTTTTTTTATTTCCAAAAAAAATTTAATTCAAGATAGTAGCTTCAAGATACATGGGGTGGAGTTATTGTAGTTGTTTCCCTATATTCAATTTTAATAGTGGTGTTATGTCTTATAGTAGTTTGATTCATGATTTTGAAATGTAATACCAAAAATAAGTCACCTTTAGTTGTTCTACCCACATTTTTATCAACTTCAATATAAATATCAAGCAATGATTCTATCTTATCAATCAACATACTAAGTTTAAAATTATTTTCCTTTGTTTCAAGTATGTCTACTTACACTTGATCTACTATAACATTTACACTAGTTGATCTTGAAAAGACTACATATATATTCATTTATAGTAATATACTTGGAGAGGGAGGTTTCAGAAGATTTTATTTTGAAGTGTTAGAGGATGGAACCAAAATAGGCCATGAAATTTATTAAAAGAGATGGCCACCAAGGAGGCCATGAATTCATGTCATAAGTGGAGATTCTTAGTTGGTTACATCATCAAAACTTGGTTAAATTGATAAGAATTTTCATTGAAGAATGCAATAGATGTTTGGTCTATGATTTTATCCCAAATATTAGTGTATAATTTAATTTACATGACCAAGACAAAGAGACTAGTCCACTTCAAGATCATTATTTGGGCATAGAGAGAGAACTTTTAGCAATAGCCTTGTTCCCTTATGTTTGCATTGTTAATGTCTTTGAAGAGGCACAATTTCTTTATTCCATTGATAATTATTATAATTAAACCTTCTTAGTGCATTATCTATGACCTAATAAGAGGAAACATGAGTGATCATGGAATCACAAAGCATTTTAGAACTATTTTAAATATAGATTTTTATGAGTTTTGGCACTAATTAGTTTGTATGTAATGTTTTTGGCTAATCTAACTTGTAATATCAAGGTTAAAAGTGGAAAGGAATAAAAAATACAAAGCCCGTGGCTAAAGGCATGATTTTAAAAATTTGTAAATGGGTTCACTCTAATCAGGATCAATATTGGTGTTAACTACAAAATGTAATACATATGTTGAATGTGAACAAAAATATTAACTTGTAAGAAGGCATCCTATACTTTAAATAAAATAATGAGATTATTATGAATGAGGAATAATTTGTTGACCATCCAAGTTATGAATTGCGTTATTTTTTCATGTCTTATATGATAGAATAGTGTATTCATTAGGGACCTTGGGTGAAGAACAAGGTTCTAATTGCATTCAATCAACCACTTTAGTTGTTGATGTGATAAATAAGAGTGATATGGATAATAATTATATAAAGGGAAATAAATGAATGTACCCTCTAAAAAATAATTATTTAGCTAAGAATGTATCTGAGAATGGTTAAAATAAGATAACTTTGTGACTTAAAATGGCACCTGACTCTCTTTACTCCAAAAACAACTTTGTAATGTTTAATGGGTGAGGTCTTGAGAATTCCATGTTTTTATCAATTGATGGTAGTCTTGATGATAGACAAGAAATCTAACCTAGATATTAATGTACTCCTATTTATATTTCATCTCTATAATCCAAATTATAACCTCATATCATATTCCTAGAGGCATTTTGTGTTAGAGGTACAATCACTGAGGGTGAATAAATGATCCCAGATAATTTCAAATTCAATTATAATTCCTTAAAACTATTAATCATTTAATACATACATTCATCAGGCATAAATCATTAATAGTAATGAACAAGAAAGATAATGCAACATCAAGAACATAACACATATCAACATGGGAAACCCTCTTGGGGAATAAAATTCACTAAAACCTACAATTATACTACTGTCTTATAAAAATAAAAATTTAGACCAACAAGATACTAACCAAGTAACTACCATTCCTAATTTTAGTAAGACAAAAATCCCATAAGGAACTAATACACTTGTCTAGTTGAGCACCCATAACAACTAGAGTTTTAGAAAGTTTCACCTTGTAATGAGGAGCAAACCCCCTAGGAAACTAACCACCTAGAAAACTACCTTGAACAAATCTACCTTTAAAATTGATGTATTCAACACCTAATGATGGAAATTTTATTATCAATCTCTTAATTTATCTAAATCCACTTTTTAGATCATGCAAGACTCCGTATTGGCCAAAGCACATTACATACTTGAACCAATACACAAAGATAAATTAGGACACATTGCATTTCCAAGCTAAGCCCACTCTTTAAGTCTACAAAATCAATGAATTTTTCATAGTAAAAACTCTATCACAACTTTAACAACATGACTAGATGGTCATACACAGTCCACACACTAATCTGCCTCTTAGATCAACCACCAAGCTCACGTAGTCTTCACCTTGACTTCACTCACAATAAAATAACAAGATCATTATTCTATTAACAAAATTATAACCAATAGGTCATAAAAATAGTCCTAAAAATTATCTACTCATCAACTCATCTATAGGGCATTCTACCCCTCAATTATAATTCACACACACAAGCCTCTCTCAAATAGCCTCTTGAGCATACTCACCCATTCTACCTCTTCTAGGCTTATTGGGTCTAATGACTTATGTGATCATATTTAGCACCTTTCTTAGACAAACATGTTTGATCCTATTCACTCTTTTCTTTTCCTCATTGACCTATACCTTCTCTTTCAAAGGTTATCTCCTTCACTTGGCACCACATTTGCATTCCCTTATTCAAGTCTTACAAGTCTATAAAACATCACATTTGGTTTCACTATATATAGAGAAATATTTATAATAACATCTTGGTAAGCCACCAAACATGCCTTAGCCCTTAATTCATCTCTCACATGAAGACATGACTCAATAAAATCTTCATAAGTTAGACATAACATCTATTGGTCACCCTTAAGAAACTACACCTTTTAATAAGGGCTTTACAGCTCTTATAGGTCTCATGAAGACCTATTCACCCATTTATCTCACCCTTGAGAGAATAGATAACATAGGGCCACTTTAAAATACATGGTTCCACACCTTATATCCCTTAGGACATTTTCAGATGATCACAGTTACCTTATCTCACCCCTGTGTATGCTCAAAAAACTCAAATATACACCTTACACATAGGAATACCATTACCAAAGAAAATCAACTTCTTAATCATTATTCATACTAAATATAGATTGATCACACTTATAAAATCCACACATATAAACTTCATGGAGTCTACAACATGTTCCAATAGCTAAGTCATCACGAGACATTGAAATAACATCAATACAAGCTTGAATATCCTTCTCGAATCACTTGCAAAAAAAGCACAAACATATAGTCAAATTTTAGGCTGAATATATTTTATTGTACTCAATTTTAGATATTTAAATATATATATCTAGTTTCACCTTGGATTCTTATACCACTTTAATTTTTATAGCATTAGAAAATTTGACTTATATAAAAATATATGGTCAAAATATAGATCTTTGGTTTTTCCTATGTTAAATTAAAATATTCGAATGATAATGGTCATAGTTAACCTTCAAACATAATGCTCAAATCTCATGAAATATTAGCTTAGATCAATTATGCACCATTGATCTTATTTGATCCTTAATGCATAGGCACCAATGCTTAGTCATTAAACCTTAGTCACATTGACCTCATCTCATGTAATTTGGGAAATTTAACTCAATGTAATCCATTGATCTTTGTGGATTAACCAAGTATTAAGAGATCAACACTCACCATTCAATCAATCTATATAAATGCCCACTTACCATTGATCATTATCTTGTACCTTTGATCAATCTTTAAACATCATACACTTATCCTCATCTCACTACTTCTTGACTTCTTGGAGTAATGTAAACTATTGATCTTAATCAAGCTTTAACTCTTTAAAAAATGATAAAGTATGGGGACATTTTAAATATGCCTGAGTAGTCATTTTTCACCTTAATAAATTATTCTTCACTTACTCACATGATCTCAAACTTGGACCAGATGATATCTTCACATAAGAGAATCTAACCATGTGACACAGTTCTTATGGAACCATCGTGCATGTGATATATAATTCCATTAAAATTCCTTCTCAAAATCTTATATCACAGAGCCAACTATGTCAAAATCTTCTTGAAAGGCCAACTTTGAGCATGCATAACTTGTGTCATTTTTCATTGCATTATCTCAAATTTAGAAAAACATATGTATGCTCAAAACTAAATAAACCCATATGATCAGTTTCTCTTGACACTTTCACATGTACAAGATATAATACCATAAAAATTCTCACTCAACTCTTCTTGCCACATTAAAAAATTGGCTGAGTATGGAAAAACATAGTCAAACTTACTAGGAGCCCAACTTTGCATGTGCATCTCTTTTAACGTGTTATATCACATGATCTAAAAATTAGCAAAAATAAACTAGGCACAAAAATGAAAAAAACCATTTAATCATTTTTCCCTAAAACCTCCATGCATGTGAATTCTGACTTCATCAACATGCTTACTCAACTCTTTCTAGCCATCTTGGAAATTTGGCTAAGTATGGGAAAATAATGAATTTTGATTGAGAATCCAACTTTTCACCCTCATATATTTGACTAAACTTCAATAAATGACTTGATATTTGGTGCATAACAAATAGGGGATAATGTGATCAAAACCATATAACCCACTCCCCTTGACTCCTTCCCACATGGTAATGGTGACATCATCAAACTGTCTACTTAGACTTTCTACCATTGGACTCAAAGTGTTTAGATGAGAACAATGATGAACTAGGTGAATTCCAATCATTCACACAAGCAATAAAAACCTTCTTGACTTCTTATAGGACACATTTCACATTCTCAAATTACCATATTCATCCTTGATCCTCTCTAACTAGGTCAAATCATAAGAACAACTAACCATACATAAAACACACTAGAACAATCACATTTCACACTCTATCATTGTCACTTAGAATATCAAATAGCTTAATCCACTCACTAAGACACCTACATGACACCACCATGACATCACTATAATAACTCTACATTAATCACCCACTTTGTCATTGATATCAACAACCATCATATATAGCAATATACAGCTCACCTTCTCTCTCTTCAAAGCACTCTTACAATAGGAACTTTATCCCCAACAAGAAGTTTGTCCCCCTTTGACACAATGACAAAGTGGGCAAATACTAATCTTGAGGACCTATAAATATGATACAAACTCCCCCTTACCTTGAACCTACCTCTTCTTGCCTTGAAAACTTCCTCTCACTCTATGCCAACACTTTTCTTTAACCAAACACTACAATTAATGAAGAAAGAACATATAAAATAACTAAAACCTAAATTAACTCACCAATAAACTTTTGAGATTGACTCCCCCTAAGATTTTTGATCCATTACACCATTTGATCATATTCAAATCTCCACACACCATGAAGAAACATCACACATGCTTACCAACCTTTTCTCTCAAGACACTTCCATGAGCACCAAAAGAGAATCATAACACTCACCAAATAGGAAACCTACACTAAAAAAACTTAATAACTCACCTTGAAACACACATACCTTTCTCTTTTGGATAAATTGAGAAAAAAAAGCAATCTTCTTCAAAATAGGCCTGTCTAGACTCCTTATAGCCCTACCTGAAACTTGCAGAGCCCACACCTTTCAATAGACACAACTTAAAGAATTAAAAATTCATATCTATATCACTCTCATATTCCCTCTTGAGAAAACCAATTTTAAACAACAATCTCATCCTCTGCAACATACTTCCTTCATAAACTTACTATCCAATAAGCCCTCTATATTGACAAAAAACATGAATAATTAGAGAACCACAAACCTTAAATTCTCTATGAAACTTGATTTGACCACCTATTTTTCCCATTAAACATATTAATAAGCCTTATACCTCAATTCACAATCCAGACCACTTTTCTATCAAAGCCAAAAACCCTATAATCTATAAACAAACTAGGTCAACAAACCTCCTTCTAGTTAACACACACCTCTAAAACTAATTGCACAACTATAGACACCCATCAAACAATTATGGACCAAGATTTGAGCCTTCACACTTTTGGGATCCATGACTTCCTATAACCCATTTTAGGCCTATTTGCCCTTAAGCCAAAAATTGAGAAAACTAAGAGTACTCAAAATTTTCAATTTGGATTCAAAATACCATTAGACCAAAAAACACCTGGAGTACATCATAAAGAAATGAAAAAACCATTTTGATCACTAAACACTTCTTGACAATGCATCAAACTTATTAAGCCACCTATAACTACCCATTCTGACCTTGTACAACTACTTCACAAACCTCTAGAGAAAACACATGAACTTGTTACTCCCCCTTAACCAAAGACTTTCTTTGATTGGCAATATCACCTTGATCACACAAACTTGCTTATCCACACCTTATTTATTAGTTTAAACTACTCAATCTTCTAATCTTAAGATTTGACCAATTATAAATCTCCCCAAAAATTCATGCTTCATTAGGAACATGACATCTTTAACAAGTCTTCAAATACTATCTGATCATAGTCAATACTCATATAAAGACACCTCATCTTTAAAAAACTATGAAATCCCATGGCATACACAACTGACATCTTCCACAAAATGATATACAGATAGATATTTGAAACTCGCCTTCTCACCAAACAATATCTAATATCTACCAAGCTTCCTCTAACTAATAAGTATCTCCTTGAAGCCTATATAGAGACACCCCTTTTACATAGAGACACTAAAAGTCCCAAAACTCAAGAGACTCCCATATCTACATATCTTTCTCCAACCTGCAGTCCTACTTGAATTTAACTCACTCCTTGACTTCATTCTTTTATTCAAATTTGTCAATAAATTTTTCAATAGAAACTCTTGATTCTCCTTTGTTGTTGATCCTTTTTCCACCTTGGTAAACAATCCATCAATACTCTTGAAATCAACAGGGTCAGTCTTCTTAATATTTACTGTCTCAGGTCTCCATATTATAATATGACCCTTCTTGTCTTCTTTAGCCATCTTACCTACTTCATCCTTGAGCTTATCCTAATTTATAACATAGCCTTTTAGAGCAACTTTCTTATCAACCTTATGACTAGAAGAATTGGCAATGATTACCTTTGGTTTCCATACCTAACTTTGTCCTTTCTCAAACATTTTAGGAGATCTATATCCTTTGACATACATTAAAGACCTCTTAATAATATTTAGATAGAATCTAGCAATATGTCCACTCTTATGACAAATGAAAGAAATAACATCATTCATATCTTTCAACAAATTTGAATTGTGATCAATCTTTAGCCAAATAACTACTATCATAGCTCCATAAATGTCCAAACTTGATTAACTTCATTTTATAGTCCTTATCTCTATGAACATACTTATTACATGTAAAATAATGACCATGAAATAAACTAACATACATTGAAGCATTTAGTTAACTAACAAACCTTCTTTCATTACTCTTGACTTGATCTAAATTCATTTGATCTTATTCAAGCTTGATTATCTTGACAATAAATTTCTCATGATCATCCATCAATGAACCTAGATTGGTTTCCAATTAACTACTCTCATCCTCTGTAGCTCTTATACTTGAAATTACATCTATTAACTGACCTCTGAGAACTTGGATATTCTTCTTATCACTCTTATATTATTTAGCCATGTCATCCTTTATTTTAAATTATTTCTCTATCAAACTTCCCTCAAGATAACTGACTTGTGCTTCAAGACCTTTGATCACATACCTCATCTTATGATTCCTCTTCTTCTACTCCTTTAGTTCACCAAGTGTACTCATGAGCTCAGATTCTAGATCAACTTCTTCTTCCTTGCTATCATATTCTCTACTATTATGATAAGCTTCTTTATCAAACTTGTCCTTTTATTTTAAATAACTTTTTTCTTTAGAAATCAAACTTGTCTTGGCATCAACTAGCTAAACCTTGAGATCATTGATAACATTCTCATATTCTTTAGAATCTTTATTCAAATTACATATTTGATCTTCAAATGCCTTAATCATAGATTTCTACTATTGATTTTATCTCTTCAACTACTTATCCATATTTGTACCTGATTAGGATCACCTTCAAGATATTAGGCTTCCTCCAAAGGACATGCTCTAATTCCAATTATTAGTGGAATAATCACTGAGAGGGGGTAGGTGAATTAGTGAGCCTAGATAATTTCAACTTCAATTATAATTCCTTCAAACTTTTAATCATTCAATACATAAATTCATGAGGCATAAATAATTCATATTAATGAATAAGAAATAAAATGCAAGATCAAGCATATAAAACATGTCATATGTGGGAAACCCTCTTTGGGAATAAAAACCACTAGAACCTATAATTGGACTACTATCCTATAAAATAATAACCAATTTAGACCATCAAGCTACTAATTAATGAAATACCATTCCTAAATTTTAGTGAGACAACAATCCCATAAGGAACTACTACACCTATCTAGTTGAGCACTCACAACAACCAGACTTTTATAAAGTTTCACCTTGTAAGGAGGAACAAACCTCATAGGCAACTAACTACCCAACCAACTACCTTGAACAAATCCACCTTTAAAAATAATGTCTTTAACACCTAATGATGGAAATTTTATTATCAATATCTCAATGTATCCAAATCCACCTTTTGGATCACACAATAATCCCTATTGGCCAAATCATATTACATACTTGAACTAATACATAAAGATCAATTAGGACACATTACATATCCCAAATAACCCCATTCTTAAACTTTGTAAACTCAATGCATCCTTCATATCAATAAATTTGTCATAGCTTCAACAACATGACTAGATGGTCATACACATAGTCCACACATAGATCAACCACCAAGCTCACACATTCTTTACCTTGCCTTTGCTCACACTCAAACAACAAGAGCATTATTATATCAAAAAAATTATGATCAACAATTCATAAAAATAGTCCTCAAAATTTTCTTCTCATCAACTAATCCACAAGGCATTCTACCCCTCCATCACTCCATAATTCACACACACAAGCCTCTCTAAAACAACCTTTTGAGTATACTCACCCATTCTACCTCTTCTAGGCTTATTAGGTCTAATGACCTATCTGATCATCTTCATCACCTTACTTAGATAAGCATGTCTGATCCTCTTCACTCTCTATTTATCCTTACTAACATATACCTTTTCTTTAAAATTTTATCTCCTTCACTTGGGACCACATTCACACTCCCTTATTCAAGACTTACAAGTATATAAACCATAACATTTGGTTTCACTATATATAGATAAATCTTGATAATAACATCTTGGTTAGTCATTAGGCATGCCTTATCCCATAAGGCATCTCTTACATAAAGACATAGCTCAATACAATATTCATAGGTTGGCCATAGCATCTATGGGTCACCCTTAAGAAATTACACCTTTTAATAAGGCCCTTGTATCTCTTATAGGTTTCATGAATACTTATTCACCCATTTATCTCACCTTAAAGAAAAATAATAACATAGTACCACTTTTAAATATATGGGTCCACACCTTATGTCCCATATGACATCTTTAAATGATCACATTTACCTTATCTCACCTTTGTGTATGCTGAAACAACTCAAATATACACCTTACACATAGGAACACCATTACCAAATAAATAGTCAAATTCTTAAGCATTTTTCATACTCAAGATAGATTGATCACACCTCCAAAATCCACATAGAGTAAACTCATGGAGTCTAAAACATGATCCAATAGATAAGCCATCATGAGACATCAAAAAAACATCAATACAAGATCGAATATATTTCTCATGTCACTTGCAGAATAATCACAAACACATAGTCAACTTATAGGCTCAATATATTTGAATGCACTCACTTTCAAATCTTCAAATCTATATATCCATATGCACCTTAGAGTCCTCTATGAATTTTATTTTTACATCACTAATAAATTTGAATTTTATCAAAATATATGGTCAAAATAGAGAGCTCTAGTTTTTTCTTATATTAAATTCAAATATTTGAATGACAACAGTCATAGTTAACCTTAAACACAATGCTCGAATCTCATGAAATCTCAACTCAGATCAATTATGCACCATTGATCTTGATTTATATTTAATTCAGAAGCACTAATGCTCAATCATTAAACCTTAGTCACATTGACCTCATCTCATGAAATCTAAGAACTTTTACTTAATGCACTCCATCAATCTCTATATATCAACCAGGTCTTTAGTGATTAATGCTCATCATTCAATCAATCTATATGAATGCCTGCTCATCAATAGATCATTATCCTATACATTTTCTCAATCATTAAACATCATGAACCTATCTTCATCTCACTATTTCCTAACTTCTTGGAGCAACATGCACAATTGATATTTCTTAAGCTTTAACTCTTTTAAAAATGACTATGGGGACCCTTTCAATATGCCTAAATAGCCAATTTTCACCTCAATAACTTCTTTTATGATTACTCACATGATTTCAATATTGGACCAAAGTATTTCCTCAGATAGGAGATTCCAACCATGTGACACACTACTCTTGTAACCCTTGTGCAAGTGAGATATAATACCATTAACATTCACTCTCAAAATATTCTATCACAGAGCCAACTATGTCAAAATCTGCCTAAGAGGCCAACTTTTAGCATGCATAACTTTTGTTGTGCTTAAGCGCATGATCTCAAATTTAGTGAAAAATATCTATGATTAAAACTAAATAAACCTATATGATCATTTTATCTTGAAACATTCACATGTACAAGATATAAAACCATCAAAAATATTACTCAGTTCTTCTTGTCACATTGCAAAATTTGTTAAGTATGCAAAAACATAGTCAAACTACCTGGGAACCCAGCTTTACATGTACATATCTTTTGATGCACTACATCACATGATATAAAAAATAGAATAATAAACTAGGCAAAAAAATGAACAAACCCATATGATCATTTTTTCCTGACACCTCCACATGTGTGAATTCTAACCTCATCAACATACTTACTTAACACTTTCTGGTTGTATTACAAAATTGGCTAAGTATGGGAAAATACTAAATTTTGAATGAGAAGATAAATTTGTACCCTCATATATTTGATTGTGATTTTATGCATGACTTTATATCTAGCACATAACAACTAGGTACTAATGTGATCACAACCATATGACCCACTCCCATTGACTCCTTCCTACATGGCAATGGTGATGTCATCAAACTACCTACTCAAATTTTCTGTGAGTAAACTCAAAGTATCTAGATGAGAATAGTGATAAAATGGGTTAATTACTCTCATACACATAAGCACTTGAAGTATTATTGAATTTTGATAAGACCCATTACACATTCTCAAATTACCATATTCATCCATGATCATGTCTAACCATGTCAAAGTATAAAAATAACTAAACATGCATAAAACACACTAGAACAAGCATATTTCACACTTTGTCATTATCACCTAGTCTATCAAATCACTTCATACACTCACTAGGACACCTCCATGACATCACTATGACAACTCTCTAATATCTTGCTTACTTATCTTCATGAATATCTATTACAATTGTCATAGAGAAATGAAAGGGATTTTACAAGAAGTCTATCAATAAAAAAAGATGAAAAGACCTCAGATAAAGTGATGAGAATAAATAAGAGTTAAAAGGAATTCAAGGACACTTTCAACAATATCAAAGATAACTTCAAATGAAAAACTTAGAGTAAATTCATTTGCCTCCATCTAAAATGGAAGTAGAAATAGTCTTGACAAATAACAACTAATGAGGGATGGTGATAACAAGGAAAGTAGTAGTAAGTTTAATTTAATGTCATTCATAAGTTTGATTCAATTGTACAACATGGTATATGATATTATTCACTTTGATCATATGGTCATGTTAGAAGAGTATTAAAGATAAAATAATTTTATATGAAATTAGGTGATGATTTGTTTTTCTATTCCTAAGTTGTAGATGGCAATGCAAACTGATATAATAAGTTCTAAATTTGGTCTAGATGGCATAAATCCAAGATCATAAGTCATCAAACTTTGAAAATGATCTCTCAGTTGGCATCAAGTGAATATAAAAATGGATAATCAATTGAGTCACATTTTTTAGGCATTTTTCAAATAGTTGTGCATTATTTATATATTTTCTAATCTTTAAGAATCAAATGCTAGTGGTAGGTTAAATTAAACTAAGTGACCATGAAAAGCATTATTCCATATTGTAGCAGATAAAACAAGTTAATAAATTACTATGCAAATTTTCATAAGATATTTATTCAATAAGTTCATGGCCTCCAAGTGCATGAGTTTATTTGAGTCATTTTATTCATAAGAAAAATCTAGAAAGATAAATTTAAGCTAGTGGAAGGGTGTTTGCCATGACAATAAAGAGAAAGAACTCATTACTAATTTAGTATAGATAATTATCAATTTAACACTAGATATGGATTGGATAGATACTCAAATAAGACACATTGAAATGAGACATTTTATGAAAAAAGTTTCACAGACTTCCTATAGCATTTCACCTTTGTTCACATAATGCTTGTTAATTCAAGGTGAAAATGCAAATAGAAAATGTAAATTAAATTCCAAGACTTTTTTAGGCATATTTTCATCCCACTCCAAGTGTGATGGGTCAATGGTCAATTCTATGCAATTTTTATTTGATTCATTTTGTCAAATAGTTCATAGGTGGTTGAATGGAGAAGATTCATTTTGTCATTTTATCACACAGTTCAATGATGACACCTCAAAAACATGTGCTTTCATGAATGAAGAGAAGAAACTAAAATTTCCATGTGTAGAGTTGATCCACAACCTTTGATATCACCCTCCCAACTCAACCCAAGTGTAAAAATAGAGAGGCCAATGACTATCAAATTGGACATAATAAAAGGTAAAATCAAATACACTTGGTAAGTGTATATCAAGCTCCATCCTTTTATAAAGTGTCCTCCTAGCTTGATGACTATAAAAATTGAGTGAATTGTGAAGTATTTATGTGAGATGTGTTCTCTTTGATTTTTTTAAATAGGTTGGTAGCCAAGTGGATGGGTTAGTGGTTTGACAAATTATACATTTCATTGATGGATTTTATCAAACATTTTCATGTCTAGTGATGAAATAATGAAAGGAATTAACCATGCACACAATAATTCATTCAATGAGACCTAGGCTAGAAAGAACATTCCCAAATCTTTATTTGATGATCTAAAATCAATAGTTATCAATGAAATCAAGATAGACACAAACATTTTAGGGAAAAATAAATTCTTTTGAATATGAAACATATCAACTTTATATCAGTGGCAGGAAATACACTTGTGGATAATATTGGGGTGAGATTATTACTTCAAATATAAAACCCTTCCAATAATTACATTTTAACTCATTAATTGATACATTTAATTATAATTAAAATGGAAGAGTTATCTATATTATTCCCTTAGATTGATATCTGATTTAGTTAGATAAACTCAATGGACAATCTAGAAAGTCCATCATACAAAATGACTCTAAGTACAAGTTGAACCTTCAAATGGATTATGGCTTTGAATATTCCATTTTTGAAATTTTCACATTTGAAAAGGAATGTTGCTATATCAGTTTTAGTAAAGATAAAAAATAAGTAGGTCAATGTGATCAATGAAATGGAAAATGAGGTTCTTTCAAAACTCAATTAGGCTTTATATATTTATCATTCTAATGGCAAAGTATGAAAAAATATATTTAGTTTTGATGCCAAAAATCAGAAAATTCCATTGAAAATGAATGTAAGAGGTTTTTTTTAGAAATAAAACTCAAATTTTTCCCAATGGATTTGGCTAGTAGTTTATTTTCATTCTCATATGATTGGGATAGGTAAATTAGCTACCAATTAACCAAATCATGTAGTTTGAATAGATATTATATGACCTAGAAATTTATGCTCATCCCATATGATTGGGATAGGATGATGATGTCATGGAGGTGTCCTAGTGAGTGGATGAAGTGCCTTGATAGTTTAAGTGAAAATGACAAAGTGTGCAATGTTCTTGTCCTAGTATGCTTGAAGGAGGCTTGGTTGATCTTTACTTTTGACATGGATACAAATTTTTAGGGATGAGTATGGAGTATTGAGTAGGTACAAGTGGTCCTATAAGAGGTTTTTTATGCTTTGATTGATTATGTGCATGAGTGGATTTCATATAGTTGATCATTACTTTCATCTAGACCTTTTGGGTCCAGTGGTAGAAAATTTTAGTAGGCAATTTGTTGAAATCACCATTTCCATGTGTGGATGAGTTAGGGGGAGTTGGTCATATGGTTCTGATCACATTTTTACCTAGCTTCTAGCTTATATGATCAGTTTACAAGGTCAAGTTAAAGGTTTTAAAGTGGTAAAAGAGGATTTGTGATTTTTCAAGATGATATTTTTGCATATAAAGGTCTATTGACCTTATTATAGCATGCTTTAGGTGATTTTATGGTCTGAAGGTATGATGAATTCAAATTGGAGATTTTTGTTTGATCTTAGGTTTCTTAATTATGCTTAAGAGTATGTAGGTCCTAAAATAGATTATAGGATGTATGGGTTACCAAATATGTGAAATCTCAAATCTTAGTCCAGAAGTGTGTAATGGTTGTCTTTAGGTGTACAAGAAGTTTTAGGGGTGGACATTGACCAGAAGGAAGTTTATTGACTTCGTTTATTTTGATATTCTATGGTTTTAGATTATGCTAGAAAAGTGGTCTACCTTATGAGTTAAGGTATGATGATTATTAATAGTCTAAATGGGCCAAATGGGTTTTCAAATCAAGCTTCATAGAGATTTTAAGGTTTGCGGTTTTTAAGTTATTTGTGTTTTTGTCAAGATGGAGGCCTAATTGGCAAATTGGTTTGTGAAGGAAGTATATTACAGAAGATGAGATAGTTGTTAAAAATTTGTGTGATTTAGGTAGAATATGATATTCCTCAAAATATGAATTTTTAGGTCTTGATGATGTGTCTTCTAAAATCTATGGGCTCTGCAAGTTCTAGGTAGGACTACAAGGAGACTAGACAGGGCTAGTGAGAAGAAGAGTGATTTTTATTTAGTTTTTACAAAATAATAAGGCATTAGTATTTAAATGTGAATTATTAGTTTTTTTTATTTCATGTGACCTATTTGGTAAGTGACATGAAGTTTTATTGGTGGTCCTTGAGGTGGTTTGAGAGAGAAGGCTAGTAAGCTTGTATGGTGGTTCTTCATGGTGTATAAAGATTTGAAGATGCTCAAGTGATGAAATGGATCATAAATATTAATGGGATTCCATATCAAATGTATCTTAGAAATTTCCATAATATTTTAGTATTTTTTATGTTTTTTCTTCATTAGTTTCAGTATTTGGTTAAAGAGAGTATTGGTAAGTGGCAAGAGGATGTTGTCAAGGAAAGAAGAGGTAGGCTTAAGATAAGGGGAAGTTTGTAATATATTTTAAAGATGTTCTTATCCTATCTCTAGTATTTTAATTTCCTCAAGATCAGTTTGTGCCCAATTTTTCATTGTGTCAAAGGGGGAGAAAGTTCTTATTGTGAGAGTGCTTGAAGAGAGAGAAGGAATATGAGTTGTATGATGTGTTTGGACATCAATGACAAAGGGAGAGATTATTGGATAGTTTTCAATGATTTCATGGTGATGTCATATAGGTTTCCTAGTGTGTGAATGAATTTCATTGATATTATAAGTGACAATGATAAAGTGTACAATGTGCTTGTCCTAGTATGCTTGAAGGAGGCTTAGTTGATCTTCAATTTTGACATGGCTAGAAATGTTCATGGATGAATATGGAGTATCAAGCATGTGAAATGGGTAATATAAGAGGTTTTATATTATTTGATTTATTTTCTACATAAGTGTATTTCATCTGGTTGATCATTGTTTTTATCTAGACCTTTTGGGTCTAATGGTAGAAAAATTGAGTAGGTAGTTTGTTGACATCACCATTACCACATGTGGATGAGTCAGAGGGAGTTGGTTATATGGTTGTGATAAAATTTGTACCTAGTTTATATGCATTAAATATTAGGTCATGTGAATAATCATGACAAAATATATGCAAGTAAAAATTTGGGCTCTTGGTCAATTCGATAGTGTTTTCCCATACTTAGCCCAATTTGCATGAGGCAAGAAAGAGTCAAGTAAGTAGTTTTATGATGACATATCTCACACATGTAGACATTTAAAGATAATTTGATCATTTATTTTTGTGCCTAGTTGATATGCGCTAAATTTTAGGTCATGAAATGAAGTGAATCAAAAGATATGCATTTGCAAAGTTGATCTTCTAGAGAGTTCTTGACATAGTTGGATCTGTGGTAGAAGAAATCTGAGTGAGTAGATTAATGGAGTTATTTATCACATGTGAAATTTTTTTATGATAATTTTGACACATAGTTGTATTATCCTATGTGAGGATATAATATGGTCCAAATTTTAGAATAGGTGAGTGAGGAAGGTAAAATATATGACTATGCAAAGTTGGCCTTTTAGGTAGATAACAATGGTCCCCATACTTAGTCTATTTTAAACGATGTTAAATATTAGGACAAGATGGAGATATAATGGCTCATGGGTGATCATATAGTGAATATATATGATGTGTTTTAAGTAAAATAGGTTAAATTTTTCATTGTTTAACATAGGTAAAGATCAAGCTCCTTACAAAAGGATCAATAGAGCGTGTTCATTCCAAGATGTCTGGAAACAATGAGATGATGACAAGTGTTTGATGTTTAACGTTGAGCAGAGATAAGGACCAAGCTTCTTCTAGGATATAAACATTGATAATTTTTTTATACATATACATATCAATGGTTCATATTTAGTGAGATTATTTCAAGGTTTCCAATGTTTAACATAGGTTAAGATCGAGCTACGTATAGGCAATTAATGGAGCATTTGTGGTCAAGATTATAAGATTGCAGGAGATGATGTCAATTATTTAAGGTTTAACATTTACACATTAGTGAACTATGATTTAATGTTCAAAATATATTTATGGAGTGTGATTAATATAAGTAGTGAGGACATGATATGATAGAATAGTGTTCGATGTTTAACTATGACCATTTGAATTCAAATATTTGAATTTGAAAAAGGAAAGACTGGTGCCTAGTTTTTAAGCCATAACATTAAATATATATATAATTTTACCATAGTATTGAAATAAAATTTGTATAGTAATCCAAATCACATTTGGAAATATAAATTTTAAGATATGAAAGTGTGTACAATCAAATATATTAAGGTTCAAATTTGACTATGTGTTCATGCATGTTCTGCAAGGAATCTAAGAAGGATATTTGAGCTCGTTATGATCATATTTTAATGTCTCATGATGAATTAAATATTTTTGAGTGTTTTAGACTACATTAGGATGTTATTTGTACATTATTAAGTTTTTAAAAATTGTATGAAATATGAACAAAGGTTTAGAATTTGAATATGTATTCATTCATAGTGCTTATATGCATGAAATGTTGTTTGAGCAAATTGTGCTTAATCAAGAGGGTGATGAAAAGTTTTTTATCACTAAAATTGAAAATATGGATCATGTGGAATATGTACATGTGTTTTAAAGTGTTCCTATGTTTTTTAGTTTGTTCAAAGAAGTGTCAAACAACTAAATAGGTCTCTATATGAGCTAAAAGTGACTCAGGCCTATTTGAATAAGAGTTGTTCTTAAGTGTAACCTATGTTAGATGCGTCAAGGATGAAGGCATGTGTTATGGCTGATAGGAAATATTTTATACATAATAATTCATTAATTCTTTATAAATAGTGAAATCAAAGATAATTTCTAGACTTGTAAAAGAGGAGTATATATGTGAGAGTTGCAGAGTGAAGGATAAGTAGTGTGCCTATTGGATGAGTTGATGAGTAGAATAATTTTTTGACTATGTGTATGAATTTCAAGTCATATTTATAATGTAATAATATTTATCTTATATTTTTATGATATGCAAAGATGTCTGAGTGTGAATATGAAGATAGTTTGAGTGAAGAAAGAGAGATTGTGGCATGCCTATGTGAGAGGCCTATATGAGATAGAGAGGGATTTATATGAAAGGGTTATAAAATAGAGATCCATCATTAGGTATTGAAGAAATTATTTATAAGGTGGAGGTGTTCACTTCAAATGAGGGTCTAAAGGACATGATCTTCCTTAGGGATAGTTTCTCTTTGTGAAATAGGTGTTTCACTAAAAGACTTTGGTCAGGAGAATTTGATCAAGGTTTTATAGTCTAAAGGAGTTGACCAATATCTTGTTTGTAATTTATTATAAGACAAGTAGTCCATGTGCTGTAAAATTGAGAGTGGGTTTTATTTTCTATGATGGTTTTCCATAGGAACTTTATGTTATGTGTTTGATCTTGTGTATGTATTGAATGAATGATCTATATTGTTAATGTTGCTTAATCAAGTTTATATATGTTAATTGTCTAATAGTTTGAAAGGATTGGAATTGAAATTTAAATATATGGGATCACTTATTCAACCCCCTCTGTTTAGGCCCTTTGGTAAAGGCTTGACAATTTGAAGGTTATCCAAGGTAAATAATGGGTAGTCATTGAAGGGGCTTCCCTACTAAGCAAACATCAATGTTAAATGAATCCAATTATGCTTTTTGAGTGCAAGGAGGAGGACATACATTATGTATCTAGGGTTTGATGTATGGAAATATATTGTGGATGGTTATGTTATTCCTACTAATCCTTCATCTAGTGCTACAGATAAGATTTTTTTTGAAAATAATTCTAAAACAATGAATGCCATCACTTATGGTCTTATAGAGACTGAGTTCACCAAGGTAATCCATTGTAAATCTTCTCAAGAGATTTGGAAAAAATATATATCATTTATGAAGGTAATTCAAAGGTTAATCTTGCTAAGTTTTAGACTCATAAAAGGAAATTTAAAAGTCTCAAGATGAAGGAAGAAGTTTGTGGCATCCTTTCTATAGAGAATTGATGATATTGTGAACATCATTAGAGGTCTTGGAGAGAACCTTGAAGAGGCTACTATAGTTCAAAAGATATTAAAGTATGTATTGCTATAGTTTGATCTAAAATTATCTGTTATAGAAGAAATTCATGATCTTACTCAATTGAAGATGGATCAATTACATGACACCCTTACTACCTATGAGATGAGGAAGAATGATGATATACCACCAAAGAAGGAAGTAACTTTCAATATTGAATTGAAGAAAATATAGAAGTTCCAAGGTAAGAAACCCAAGGAGGAAGACATTTTTGATATAGATGAAGATGAACTAATTACTTTTATTTCAAGGAAACTAAAAATAGGTTCAAACAAGTATAAGGGTAAACTACCCCTTAAATGCTTCAATTATATAGAGGTAGGATATTTTTATGATAAGTGACCTCATAAGTATAATAAAGATGATGATGAGGAACATGATCATTGTCATGATGATGGTAAGAAATTATTTAGGTATGATAAAATCAAAAAGGGATTCAGAAGGTTTGACAAAAACAAGTACTTAAAGTACAAGAAGAGTATCTACACCAAATAATATTGTAGCTCATCAGATGAGAGTAAAGTTAGTGACTCAAAGTATGATCATGAAAATGATGGTCCTATTGAAGATGAAGACATGTTCATAGCTAAGGAAGGTAATTGTTCACGTCAAAAGGAGTCTACTTGGAGTGATTTAGATGATGATGAAGATTAGATGGACTATGATACTACATTGATAAATGATCTTACAGAATTAAAGATTGATAAGAAGATAAAATATAAACTCAAGGACTATGAGGAGCAATTCAATGTGTTTGAGGCAAGATTGGTTGAAGACTCTAGAGAACATGAAGGTGTTGTCATATTTCTTAATTCTAAGTTGGAATCTATGTCTGAAATTCTAAGAGCCAAAGAATAAGAATGCTTAAGGTATTATTCTAATATTATGTATTTTAAATATGAGTTAGAGAATTTTTCAAGCAAGGCGAAATCATTTATAAAGTTTGATAAAAGTTCTAATGATCTATATGATCTCTTAAAGAGTCAAAAGTTAGCTAGTGATAGATTTGAATTGGGTTTAAATGAAGATCCCAAATTTGATTCTCTAGTTGACATAAATGTCAATATGAACAAGGATAATAATAATTTAAAGATAAATCATCAAACAAGGAATGAAGGTGCTGGGAGAATGAAGACAAATCAGATCAGGCAACTAAATGCCATGAGGTATGTAAATTTAATGGTTTCTACTATACTTGTAATTAGTTTGGGAATAGAGTTATAGAAGGCAAGAGACATATTATAAATGAGTTTGCAAGGAAATATGATGGGGATCATCAATTAAAATTCATGAGCAAGGTTGAGTGTTTCAACTATCTTGATAAGAGATAATTTGCTAAGCATTGTCTAAATAAGGTATGGTAAGGTAAGTCTTCTTTAAAAAGACTAGTTTATCTAAGTTGTCATGATATTAGACACATTGATAGTTTTTATCTAAATAAGGTAAGACAAGTTGAGTTTCCATCAAGGATTATTATTTACTACAACTATGAAAAAATTGGCCACATTTCTAGATTCTACAATTAAATGCCTACAAGACATATTAAGTTTTATTAGGCTCTTAGAGTACAAGATAGAAGAAAAGTTAACTCATGGAGACCAAATGTGATAATTATAAGTCATGATGAAAATATAGGTCTAAGTAATATATTTGATATGGTGTAAAATGCTACAAAAGTTGAAGAGTGTTAAGGGCTCTCATTTTTTGTTCATGTTGAGAATGAACAGACCAAGATCAAGGAGAAGACCAAGGAACTAGTTGAAACTACTTCTAAGGTATGTATGGATCCAAGTGAGCATCTTACTATTGTTGAGGAAGATTCATGAAAAGAACATCAATTATAATTTCCTAGTGATGAGGTTTATAATTGCAAGGTTTATTCTTTAAATAGAAATACTGAGAAGAAGAAGAACAAAATCAGGAAGTGTTATAACTATAAGAGGATTCTAATGGTTACTGAGGAGATGTGGGCCACTCCTAGATTCACTTTTTTTATATCACAATGGTAAAAATTACATCTCTATCTATACTTATTAAGAGACTCTTTTTAGTGGAGAATCAAGTGTTGTTGTGGTATTCTTCATATGTTCTTAAAAGGCTAGAGATGAGTGTTTTTAGTTGGAGCAGGTATGTCTAGGTGGGATATATGTTGTGGTGATGTTAGATTGATGTCATAGTTGTATATAATCAATATGCAAGGTTATATAAAATATTTTTAAGTGGTAAAAGAGGGTTTATGATTTTTAAAGTTGATGTTTTTTCATATAAATGTCTATTGACCTTATTCTAGCATGCTCTAGGTGGTTTTGTGGTCTGAAGGTATGATGAAGTCAAATTGGAGATTTTTGTTTGCTCTTGAGTTTCCTAGTTTGTGCTTAAGAATATGTAGGTCTTAAAATGGGTTATAGTATGTATGGGTTACCAAATATGTGAAATCTCAAATCTTGGTCTATAAGTGTGTAATGGTTCTCTTCAAGTGTACAATAAGTTTTAGAGTGGATGTTGACTAGAAGGAGGTTTGATGACTCTATTTGTTTTGAGATTCTAGGGTTTTGGGATATGATATAAAAGTGGCTTTAATTATTATTTAAGGTCCAAGGTTTATTAATAGGCTAAATTAGCCAAATGGGTTGTCAAATAAAGCTTCATAGAGATTTGAAGGTTTGTAGTTTTTAAGTTATTCATGTTTTTGTCAAGATGGAGGCTTAATTGGAAAATTTGTTTGTGAAATAAGTATATTGCAGAGTATGAGATAGTTGTTTTAGATTGTTTTAATTGAGGGATAATATTATAGTGCTCCAAATATGAATTTTTATGGGGTGTATAAAGTTTTAGGCTCTGGAAGTTCTAGGTAGGGTTACAAGGAGACTAGACAGACCTAGTGAGAAGACGAGTGTTTTTTTCTTAGTTTATCCAAAATATCAAAGCATGAGTATTTAAAGGTGATCTATAATATTTTTTAATTCATGTGTCCTATTTGGTAAGTGTCATGAAGTTATATTGGTGGTCGTTGAGGTGGTTTGAAAGAGAAGGCTAGTAAGCATATATGATTATTCTTCATGGTGTATGGAGATGTAAAGATGCTCAAGTGATTAAATGGCTCAAAAGTATTAAAGAGATTCTATATCAGATGTCTCTTGTTAATTTAAATCAAAATTTAGTGCTTTGGGTGCTCATTCTTCAGTTTTTGTAGTATTTGGTTGAAGAGAGTGTTGACAAGTGGCAAGGGGATGTTATAAAGACAAGAAACAATAGGCCCATTGTAAGGGGGAGTTTATACTATCTTTATAATATGTTATTATCATATTGGTATTATTTTTAGGTATTTAATATTAGTTGGTGCCTACTTTTTCATTGTGTCAAAGGGGGAGAAAGTTCCTATTATGAGAGTGCTTGAAGAGAGAGAAGGAAGGTGAGTTATATGATGTGTGTTGACATTAATGACAAAGTGGGAGATTGTTAGAGAGTTATCAATGATTTTATGGTGATGTCATGTAGGTGTCATAGTGATTTTATGAAGTTATTTGATATTATAAGTGACAATGACAAAATGTGCAATGTGTTTGTCCTAGTATGTTTAAAGGAGTCTTGGTTGATCTTCAGTTTTGACATGGCTAGAAATGTTTAGGGATGAGTATGGAGTATTGAGCATGTGAAATGGGTATTATAAGAGGTTATATATTCTTTGAGTTCTTGTGTGCCTAATTTTATTTCATATGGTTAATCATTTTTTTCATCTAGACCTTTTGGGTCCAGTGGTATAAAACATGAGCAGGTAGTTTCTTGATGTCACCATTACCACATGTGGATGAGTCAATGGGATTTGGTCATATGGTTATGATTAAATTTGTTCTTAGTTTATATGTAATAAATATTAGGGCATGAAACTAAGAATTAAAAAATATATGCAAGTGTAAAGTTGGGTTCCCAAGCAGTTTGACAGTGTTTTCCAATACTTAGCCAGTTTTACATGAGGCAATAAAAAGTTGAATAAGTGGTTTCATGATGATATATCTCACACATGTGGAAATTTAAAGATAATTTTATTATATGGGTTTATTAAAAAAAATTCATACTTGATATGTGTTAAATTTTAGGTCATACAATGAATTGAATCAAAATATATGTATGTGAAAAGTTGGCCTTCCAAACAGTTCTTGACATAGTTGGCTCTGTGGCAGAATAAATTTGAGTGACCATATTAATGGAGTTATTTATTACATGTGAAAATGTTTTACGAGTAATTTTACACATGGTTTGATTCTCATATATGAAGAGATCATATGGTCCAAATTTTAGAACATATAATTGAGTAAGGTAAAATATATGACTATGCAAAGTTGGCCTTTCAGGTAGATAGTAGTGGTCCCCATACTTAGTCTATTTTGCATGATGTTAAATATCATGACCAAATGGAGATATAATGTCTCATGAGTGATCATATATTTAATATATATTGTGTACATCAATTTAAATATGTAAAATTGTTCATTGGTTAATGAATGTAAATATCGATCTCCTTATAAAAGGATCAACAGAGCGTGTTCATTCTAAGATGTCTAGAAGCAACAAGATGAGGACAAGTGTTTGATGTTTAATGTTGAGTAGAGATAAACAACAAGATTATTCCAAGATATAATGGTGATAATTTTTCATACATATATAGATCAATGGTGTGTATTTAGTGAGAGGATTTCAAGGTATCCAATGTTTAACATAGGTAAAGACCAATCTATGTACAAGAGATCGATGAACCATATGTGGTCAAGATTATAAGATTACAAAAGATGAGGTCAAATGTTCAATGTTTAAAATTTGGGAGTTGGTTAAAAATGAGTTGAATTTTAGAATATATTGATGGTGAATGATTAATATAAGCAGCAAGGACACAAGATGAGAGAATAGTTTGCAATGTTTAACTATGATTGTTTGAATTCAAATATTTGAATTTAACAAATGAAAGACTAGTGCCTAGTTTTTGAGCCATAACCTTTGATCTATGTATAATTTTAACATGGTATAAAAATAAATTATATATATTACTCCAATATTAATTTATAATTATAAATTTAAATATCTGAAAGTGTGTAAAATCAAAGATTTTGAGGTTGAAATTTGACTATGTTTGTACATGTTCTGCAAGGAACCTGATAAGGATATTTGAGCTCATTATGATGGTATTTTGATGTTTCATGATGAATTATATATTTTTGATTATTTTATACTCTATGAGGATTATCTATGTATATTATGAAGTTTTGACCAATTATATTAAATATAAACAAAGGCTTAGATGGTGACTTTGTATTCATTCATGGTGATTGTGTGCACATAATGTTGTTTGAGAAAATTTTACTTAAACAAAAGGGTGATGCAAAAATTTATCATTAAAATGGGACCTATAGATCATATCACATGGGTCCTTGTATTGTAAATTTTTCTTATGTTTCTTAGTTTTCTCAAAGAAGTGTCAAAGAGCTTAATGGATCTTCATAGGACCTAAAAGTGACTTAGGCCTATTTGAATGAAAGTTGTGCTTAAGTGTGACCTATGTTATATTAATTAAGGGTGAAGGAATATTTTATTTCTAATAATAAATATTTTGGACATGAATTCATGAATGTTCTATAAATAGTGAAATCAAAGATGATGATTTATAGACTTGTAAAAGAGGAGTATATATGTGAGAGTTGCAGAGTGAAGGATAAGTAGTGTGCATGTTGGATGAGTTGATGAGTAGAATATTTTTTTGAATATGTGTATGAATTTCAGGTCATATTTTTGATGTCATAATAGTGATCTTTAGTTTTATGATATTTAAGTATGTTTGAGTGTGCATATGAAGATAGTTTGAGTGAAGAAAGAGAGATTGTGGCATGCCTATGTGAGAAGCCTATATGAGATAGAGAGGGAGTTTTCTGCAAGGGTTATAAAATAGAGATCCAATATTAGGTGTTGAAGAAATCAATTCTAAGGTGAAGGTGTTCACTTTAGATGACGGTCCAAATGAATTGATCTTCCTTAGGGATAGTTTCTCCTTGTGAAATACGTGTTTCACTAAAGGCCTTTGGTTAGGAGGATTTGATCAAGGTTTTTCAATCTAAAAGAGTTGACCAGTCTCTTGTTTGTAATTTATTATAGGACAAGTAGTCCATTTTTTTTAGGCTTGAGAGTGGGATTTATTCCCCATGAGGTTTTCCCATAGTAACTTTGTGTTATGTGTTTGATCTTATGTATGCATTCAATGAATGATATCTCTTGTTAATGTTGCTTGATCAAGTTGATATATGTTGATTATCTAATAGTTTGAAAGGATTAGGATTGAAATTGAAATATATGGGCTCACTGATTCACCCCCCCTCTTAGTGATTGTACCTCTAATAATATGGTGGATGAGGCACATGTCACCAACATATTTTAGAGTTATCCTATATTATGTTAGGGAATGTGGTCTCATAGTTAGATTCAGTTTTTGTAGTGAAATTTATCCATCCAAATTTCACTACCCCATTTCTATATTTTTATGTCATTTTTTCCTTTTGTATTTTTTTCGTAATGTCTCACAGGACCCCATATCCCAATGGATAAGACATCTTTAATCGATTTACATGTATTTAGTTTTAGATTTATTTTGGTGGGTTTGATGGGAAACTAAATGACTTAATTATGTTATTAATTAGTTTATAACTAGTTAACATTAATTAAAGTCATTAACGACTATTTTTTTATGAGTCATTTAGTATATTAATTCTTTTTAGAATAAATATGGTGTGCAAATTTAAATCTAAAATTCTATTTGAATATTATGTAATTTATTAAATAAAAATAAACTCAAAAAATGAGAAATGAAGGGATTTTAATATTCAAAAGTGAAATATTATACAAAAGGGGAAAATATGGATTTTGTAAAATTTCTTATTATTTTCTCAATCTCTTGGAGTGAGCAAGTCACAATTTTTTGTAGAGCCGTGTTATTTCTAGATTGGAGAAATAAAATGCAAGAAAGTGGGTGAGACTCTTTGGGGTTTTGTAGTTTTCAATTATCTATGTTTATGAAATCATATTTCCTATTTGTGAACAAAGGCTCCATTAAATTACTACATTTATTTGGTTATGTGCAATAATGGTGTTTCCCAAACTTTGTGTTGAGAACCTCCATGGATGAGCTTCCTTGATGTCCACAAGTTTTTTCATGTTTGATTTCAGTGGAACTTCATACAAAGTGTATGTAATTAGTTTTCATAGGAGACTTTGTGCTTACAATCATTGCTTGAGTTCCCAAAACCCTTGATAATTATATGTTATTTTTTTGTGAGAGGAAGGAGTTTTATTTCTTCTATTTATTCTTGAGTTATCCCAGTGGTTCTCCTTTTTTATCCCATTGCGGGTATCTCCCCTTTTCTATTTTTATTTATATTTTTTTTCCTTACATACTTTCAGGTAAAAATTACATAAAACCCCCAAATTTATCATATCATAATAGGGAACTACCCCTCTCAAAATCAAAGAGATTCACCATTCCTACATTGATTTCTCCAACTATTGGCAAATTGGTGTCACTTCACATTATGTGAGTCACAAACCAAGAAATACCAAAAGTACCCATTTTTACACCAACACTTGCAAACCATGGTGATGATGGAGGCAAATCTAGAGGGTTTTAGTATAATATTTGGTTGGATCTACTAGTTCAATATGGTTTTGTTTTTTTGACTAATATTAGGATTTTTGATGTGTATGTCTTGGTTTGGTTTTTAAAAAATTATTTCATCTTGATAGATGCACTTAAATATGCCTCATGTTTATGGAGAAATCACACTTATAAATCATAATATTGATTTATAAATAACATTTCACAAATACCAATATCTAGATGAAAAAAAATTAGAACTAAATAAGTCATATCCCTCTTTAGGGCCCAAAAATAAAAACTATTCCTTCTAAAAAGGGTGTAGTCTGATAAAAAATTGTTAATCAAAATGCTAATATTTGTCATGGTTATTATTTTTCCAAAAAAAAAATAGAAAACCATAAAAATATAGGGAATGCCCTAAGAACACTCATTACATAAATTATATCATAGTCAAAATTTAGATCCCAACATTAAAATTGAAATAAAATTACTCAAACAAACGTTCAAAGGTCCTTAGATTTTAGAAACTCATAAGAATGTGATCAATGGTCACATATACACACCATAATAAGGTGGACCATAATTATATTGAAAATCATGTGGTTATCACAATCAAACATAATCCATATTTATAAATCTTAATATTATTCTAGCATACATTCAAACATGAAATATGGTTATAAATATTTTGAATGTGATTTTAAGGCACATTCCAACATGAGCTATGTTTACAAATCCTAAGGATGTGATTATAGGATTCATTCAAGTGAATATGTTCAAATCTTGCTTAATACTTAGATAAATATGGCCCATAGCCTCAACCAAGTTCTAAGAATAATAATAAATATAGACTTAATGAAAATAATATGATTCATGTTACCAATTCAAAGGCTATAAACAAAAATCCTTAAGAAGATCTCATATTAAATGATTTTAAAAAATATTTTCATCCGAAGTCAAAAAAGGGTTTAATGATGAGATAAATAAATAAAATCATTAATAGTTTTATATCAAAGCCTCATGTTTGAACCTAGAGACATAATAAGGTGTAGATACTAAAACTAAATATTAATAACATCTCAATCTTGTACATTTAACAAATACCAATTAGGAATATAGCATTTAATTTTGGACCTTCCCTCTACCAAAAGGCTCACATTAACCATCTTACTATGCCTAATTGGTTATCTTAAAGTCTAACCCTTATAATTATGATGACCTAGATATCATGTACTATACATAAATTTCAAAACCTGATATACATATTTCATTTTCAAGATCTTCAACTATTTTCTATCATTTTAGACACCATTAGCCATAGAAGGACACTAATGTCCAGATCCTTATCTAGTGTCTAGTCCTCATAATTCATCCAAATTTTGAATTATTTTAAACCTATGGATGGCCTATTTTTCTTATTGAACCCTATAGTGAGATATTCTTAAAAAGTGTGATATAATTACAAACCTAATCCATCTTATTAATCATATAGAAAATACCAAGAAAACACCTATTTAAGCTCATTCAATAAATTTCACAACCGATTTATACTACCCTATTCCTCCCTATTTTAATATCAATAATAGGAGAAGTCATATAAAATGTATGAATCATCCAAATAGTATCAAATGAGTGGTATTTTTCAAGTTACAAGATATATCATTGCATGCATTTATATATAGCATGTTATATAATTGTTATCTAATTACCAATCCTTTTATACTATGTAAAAATCTCTAAACTTGATTATTATCCTTCACTGCCAACTCTAGACCTATACCTATTTTCTAGTTCCTTAGACACTTGCATCCCAGACATGCACCTATGTTGACATAAGTGTCTACTTTCTGTAAAAAGTGTCTAGTGCCCAAAAGTCACACAATATTCAAAATATATGTTTCCTAAAGGTAAAACCAAGTTATTTAATGTGATATATTTCTAAAAAGGATTAGTTTATACATAATATCATCCCTCATTCATTATGTAGATAATATCTTTTGATTATATAACACCTGAGTATTATACACTTGGAAAACTCAGACCTTGCTTGTTCCTCTCAGTTATTTACCTTTACCAATTTTTTAAGTCTCACATTTGATTGGTCATTATGTATTTTTGCCTATACCTCTTAGTCTAACTAGTCTTATATTTAAGACTCAGGTCTTCTATATTGCCTAGAATGCTTAAAATATACTTATCTTCTATATACACAATATTTTCAAGCTTTTATCAATAACTAATGTTTTCTCTATTGCAGGGACCTATCAAGTCTAAATATCTCTAAGTTCATGCCTTAAAGGGTGCACTAGGAAAGGGGTGATTAGACCATTGGTACTTCATAGGATTATTGTCCCCTATACCACCACTTACTACCAATCCAACCTTATCCTACACATCTCCCTAAGGCTTTCCCCCTCTCTTACACACTCCTCCAAGATTTTACCACCTTTATTAGAACCATTCCTAAGCCTAAAATACTTTTTTATAGTTTACATTACACTATTGGCCCCATCAACCTATACTCAAATCAACCCTGTACTCAAATTGAGAAAACTCATTTAGGGTCTAGGTCATCCCCTAGTTGACCTACACATTAGGGTAAATTTAGATGGAAAATGGGCCTTGTAAGAAATATTAAAATTTCTTTTATTTGAAAAATCAATTAAATACAAATAATAAAAAATCACTTAACCACATGGGTTAAGTGGGGCCATATATTTATATAATAACTGATAAATAGACTTTCACATTATACCTTCTATATTTTTTTAGATATCATTTAAGCTTATTTAACTCTCAAAAAACAAACTCAATATTAAGTTTATATTTTTTTGGAGCTCTCATCAATCAATGAAAAATAAGTTTTGATAAAATATATTTTGAAATATAGTAAACAATTTTTGTAGTTTCAGTCGATCCTCCACCATCTATGTGTTATTTTATGGTTAAATAATGCACCACATAATTTCTGGAAGATCTAAAACTATTATGTGAATTTAAAAGTGACAACCCCATGGATGTGGGCATTTTGTTAACCCCAAAAAATTTGATGGTAGACTTGGATTTTTGTTGAAAATTCACAACTTTGTGCTCACTTTTCCCAACCATTACACCTTCATGGTAATTGTATGAAAATAACTAGTTAATAAAAGAGTTGCACATGTAATTATTAGGTTTCCCTTGTTTGAGATGCATATATTACATCTTCATGGGAGGTGTTAAGATCAACCCTAGAGTTAAAATTTGGTGCAATTTCAAATAGATTTTATTGACCAAAGGAATTAGATTTGATGTCATATTTACCTTAGATTTAGAATTACGTCTTAGAGTGGAGAAATCAATCCATTGTAAATTATTGATAGAGTTAGATTAATAACCCTTTTTCTATGAATCATGAGGTCTTTTAGAGCTGAATATACTTTGATAAGTGGAATATAAGTCAATTGAGTTCATTCTCCATGACTGTGGATTTTCATTTAACAAAAGTAGATTTTAATGACATGAATTTTATTTTTTTGCATAAAAATTTTGTTTTTCATTCACTATCACATATGTGCATGGTGATTGAAAGGAGGTATCCTTGTATTAAAAATATTTTTTAGTGGAATTGAAAAAAGGTATCCTTATATTAAAAATAATGTATTGAGGTATCCCATCAATTCACAATAACATTAAATCAGATATGCACTAGCTAATGTATAATGAAACTCATGATGGAATCATGATATAATTTTTAAATGCAGGAAATAGACGTGAATCATCTTAAAGTCTTGGAAAGAAACATGGACATAGTACATAGACATTATATATATTTACTATCCAAACATGGAGATAAATGCATATTTGTAGTCTATTGAAAGTGTAGAGGGACTTTCTATGTCTGTTGAAATCCTTGACTGAGTTGAAATAGCTAAGATAAAATAATGGTGGAAATGTTGCTCTAGGGTTGAGTTAAATAAAATAAAATAAGATAACTTGATATAGAAATAATGTTAATGTTATTGGATGAAAAGGCTGCTATGGGAGGTTTGAACCCTAGACGTGGTGATAACAAGGATTGTGTGAAGGCAATGAAGAAGGTGAAGATCAATATAATGAATATTTTGTTCATTCATAGAGATAAACACATATATATTATATGATTTAACTTGAACTATCATGATATTATGTATAAATCTTGGATCTTAGGTCTACCTAAAAGAATTTAGGATGTTTTTCCCATATTTATTTCTAAGAGTCGTATACACGCATATTAGTGTAGATAATAAAAATATATGTGTTTCTAATATTACACTATAGTTTTATATTGTATACCAATATTCAAGAGAATAATATTTATGTATATTTTAAATTTGTTTTTGAACAACATATGAGTTTAGCATCATCCTATTGAGGCTATCGACTCTTTATGTGAAAGCAAAATATAACATTAATTTATAAAAATCATTAAAATAGCTATTAGACATCATTTGTAGTTCCCATGATAAATACCACCACTCAATTGATCTAAGACAATAGATGTATGTAGGAATATCCATAAATTAGCTAGTGTTAAAATAAAAAAGTTGTAAGATACAAAAAACACTAGCAAGCTATAAAGGAGAGTAGGTAATGGTCCAATTCATAGAAATTTCTAGCCTAGAATAATTTTTCAATAGGACCTAAAGTATAATTAATATTGATGTGACCACCATCGAAAATCCTTTAACTTTTATATTGACTAAACATTTTATGAGCTACCAATGACTAGACTTTTCTATTCATAATTTCAGATAGCTTTTGTATTAATTGGATGTCTAGTTTTAGCATAGGTGCTTTCCTACAAAGATTGTCAAAACATCATATACTATCAAAAATCATCCTTTATTTTAATAGAATAGATATATGATGCTGATGGAATTTAAGTTTTTTTTTTTAAATATGATTGAAATTTCATGAAGACATATTGTATGGCATATGTATCATAGTATGGATACATAATATATATGTCCTATCTAGACATGGAGATAAATGCATATTTGTAGTCTATTGAAAGTGCAGAGGATCTTTCTGAGTCCATTAAAATCCTTGAATAAAATGGAATGTGGTTTCTCTTGATTTTAAATAGTTGAGATAAAAATAATGGTGGGAGTGTTTCTCTTGGGATGATTTAAAGAAAATAATATAATAGAACTTGATGTGGAAACTATTAATGTTGTTGGATGAAAAGGCTGCTTTAAAAGGTTTGAAATAATGTTAATTCTATTAGACAAAAAGGTTATTTATCATCTAATATTATTGAAGAATAATAAGTTACTACAAGAAGATACTGTAATGGTGGTGGTGGTTGCATCTACAAATATTACCTTCTTTGTACATTAATATGAAAAAAACAAAAAATCTTTACAGTTTCTATTAAAATTGAAGAGATTGAAATAAATTAAGTAGGTTTATTTTAACCAAAGTGGGTTAGTTTAGATGATTTATTATGTTTTATTTAATAGATAAAAAATAATATATTTTTTAAAGTGATGTCAAGCCTAAGGGATGATGTCATACTTTAATTGATGTACATTATTTTCATATGTCATATTTCACAATTTAAAAATTGATTTTGGAGGCCCTTTTGTAATTAAAATTTCCCCTAATACCAAGACCTAATTTTTTTTATCAATAGCAATACAAAGTCGATTAGGCCAACCCTGTCATCTATACTTTTGAAAAGGTTTAGAGTAAGATTCAAGATAGGTGGATAAGCAAATACATATATTAATTTAATCATTTATTGAGAGAAGATAAGAAGAAGAAAATATATTTTACATTTGCTTATCCACCATTATACTTGAGGAGAATAGCTTAGGGTTTTAATACTTTCTTTGGAGATACATATCTTGTATTTTGGAGACATCTTTTAGATGCATAGATAAATTGTGTAGCCTAGAGCTGAATTATCTTTGTTGTACTTACATACCACAACAACCTATTGTGAATTACCTTGTCTAAAGGATATATTGAGGCTCAATAGGTTCATCTTCATAGGTAAGTATTCCTAATTTTGCTGCTCCATTATAAGAGTATATAGATTTTCATTTGTACTTCTCTCCCATGCATTAGGATTTAATATACATTAACATTAGTATATATCTTCTATGTATGTTTAATTTTTATGTTTCTTACCCAAACTTTGTGCCACAAGATTTAGTGAGCACTAGATTATATTTTAATTTACTTTTCATTTACTTTTTGAATATCAAAAAAATAGGACCTAGTTAGGGTTATTTCATGGTGTTTTTTGACTAAAGGCCTTGAAATTCTCTCTAGTAATGTTATTCTGGTAATGAATCCCTTGGTTAGGTATATTAGATCCATCTTGGTCATGACCTTAAATATATATTGTATCAATAATTGGAATTATAAGTAAGATTTGTCTTTTCTAAGCTAGTATTGATTAATAGATTAGTTACATTTACCTTTGCATAGATTATGGTGAACCTAACATGAATCAAACCCTTGTAATTTTTATTTCATGCTCTCATTTTATCATCATATTATATTTTTATATTTGTAGTACTATATAAAACTAATCAGTATAGTTTTAATAGTATGTGCACAAGTTTAACACATAATCACTTCAAACTAACTTTGTTTTGTCTATTTAGGTCTTTCCCAAATATAAGTTACTATATCGATCAGTTTAGCAGAATATTATTTTTCATTTCTAGATTTGCATGCATAATCAAACTAGTTGACTCTATTTACAATTCTCTTCTTTTAGCATATAGTTTTTGTAAACTCCATCAAACCAATTGACCTTGTTAGTAATATTTGAACATCACATAATAAAATTTTGAAAAAAAACATATTTAATCCCATCAAGGTTCATTCTTTCTCTCTCTATAATTTCAATTTTCTTTTCTCAGTAATGTTTTTCATAAGTTTATAGTCTATAAAATGGTAACCCTACAACAAACTCGGTCGACCTATTTAACATAATTATGTAGTCTAGCTTCAATCTAGAAGACATAGTCAACCTGATTGATTATACTATTATAGATATTACTTATATAGAGTATTAGAAACCTATTCAACTCTATTCGACACTATTTTCATGCAGTGTCACCTGAACCCACTTTGTATTCTTTTCAATTAAGGAATTAACCTCTATTTGTTAGTAATTAATTCAATTTTCCTTTTTAGTTTCTTGCATACTTATAGTAAAAAACATATATTAAATAGGTGGTTTTTAAAATTAAAATTTTCGTCACAATATTTTTCTCTTTTGCACACACTTAAAAATCACTTTACATTTAAAAATCATTAAACATTTGTCTTTTCAATTCATTCCTTTTTAGATTTCATACAAGGGGGAAGCTAATTTGGTTTTCTAGCCAAGTATAAACATGTGGTTGATGGTATATATTTAAAAATAACCCAAAAACCTTATCATTTTAGGATTATGAAGTGAGGGGTTAGGCCCCAATACCAAGTGAGTACCATCACTAATACAAATCTCTTTCAGTCTAAACATCTTAAAACCATCCTTACATTGCTTTCTAGTTCCTTATTTCAACCAACTTCCAAATCACATTAAAATTAAACTTAATTATAAATTAATAATGATTAGGATGACCAATTAGTTATAATTTAATTTTAAATTGTTACTTACTCTTTAATCATTGTATATTGTATTGTAAAACTTATATTGGATAGCAATGGTGTAAGGTTTGTGTTGTGTTTTCTACTTGGATCAATCACATTGATCCAATTAATTATGTACTTAATTTCATTTTGATTAAAAATTATCTTAAAAAACCTTTAAATATTTTATAACACTATCATTTATATTGATATAGTCTCTTAAAAACTATTTAACCTTTCTACTTATAGTACACACTTGATCTATCTAACTGTGTCTCTTTATTTTTTTATTATTGGAAGTAGATATTGAGAGGGCGGTGAATTAGTAGAAATAAATGCAAAATAAATTCTAAAACCATTCCATCATACATAAATTTGATATATCAACATAAACATGAATTTTCATACATCTAAAGAATGAATCAAGAGCATACATCACATGAACACAACATCTATGTGGGGAACTTTCATGGGGGATAAAACCCATTAAACCTTGAATGATGGAATAAAGTAATATAATAACAAGATATAATTTATACCAGATAAAACTGATCAAATAACTACCATCCCTATTTAGTGATACTACAATCCCATAAGGTGTTATAACACTTGTCTACCTGAGAAACAACAACAACTAGACCTTTAGCAAGTTTCACCTTGAAAGGAGGCTATAACCCCCTAGATATTAAGAAACCACAAAAAAATATAATAAAATCTCCACATCTGATATGATGTCTTCTACACCTTATTATGGACTTCTCTTTCTTGTAATTCCTCTTCACCCTTCAATCTCTCTCAAACAACCTCTAGGGCTTACTCACTCTACTAGCCTCATGTAGGCTCATTATGTGTAATGAATTATGAATTCACCTAAATCACCTTGATAAGATAAGAGTGTATAATATTATTAAATATATTATGTTAATTAATGAATTATACCTTTTATTTAAAATTTTATCTCCTTTTCTTGGCTCCACACACACTCTACAAGCACAAATAAGCAAACTAGGCCTTGTACTTATACCACTCCTCTTGGTCTAACCCATCTTGGTTGGCCATGATTATTCAAAAAATTGTATTAAAATTTGAATATTTATCCACACATTTTATATTGGTGAGAAACACTCTTCATATGTCATCCATTACCTCATTATCCTAGAGCTTCCATTAGGCCTTAGTGAGACCTAAAACAATTAGGCCTACTCACCCACACATTACAAATTGGACTCCTTGGTCCAACTTCATCCTCTACCACTACTTAAAAAACATAAATAATATTAAAAAAATAAAATTTATCACTCCAAAAAAATTCCATTCCACTTGTAACACAATCTCACACCTTGAACCTAGCAATTAGGTCTCCTCATTCTTCAGGCAACATACACAAAAAACACAGTCATAGAATTTATGAAGTATAATGTCAATTTTATCAAATAATAATATTAAAAAAAAAATTATGGAAACAAAATACCTATAAAACACCTCAATGTTCTTTATTCACTCTAAAATAGGCCAATAATCTTCAATAACATCTGTGCTAAAAGATTATATAGAGCTACAAGTACACCCATAAAACTATCTTGACAAAATGAGATAGAAATATGTCTTATCACTTCAAAAAATATCACCCAACAACTAAATAATATTATTTAATAATTTAAAAACCTCATTATATGATTTTTAAATAATAACACAAGCCAAATCAACTCTAAACCACACTTGCAACATGACCACTCAGACTGGTATAACACAATCAAAGTTCAATAAAAAAACTCTTGATTATTTACATCAATTTGAGAAATTTAATGATATATAATACTAATTAATGGTTCATTATATATATATATATATATATATTATATATATATATATATATATATATATATATATATATATATATAAACCTATTATATTTATTCTTGTTATTCTATCATCATTCATTTATCTTACATACCAATTCCTTAGACTACTCTCACACTATACATACATATCTAGACAAGTCCTTTTAGCTTCCTCATCTCAACATCTTAAATAATCTATATAGATTAAAAAAATATTTATTAAACCAATTAGGTCTCAAAATACATCAGTATTTTCATTACATTCAATAAATCTTATGAAGGAACCTCAAACACTTCACTTCCCTCAGCTTGCTTGTAGCAATCATCTTGACTCAAAAACATAGTCATGGTGAACATGACTCCTAACACCTATAGAGTCACTTATTTGACCTATAAATGTATTAATTATATAATTAAAAAAATTATATCAAATTCAAACACTAAACCATAGAAGTATAGTGGTAAATATGAAACATATGGATCAACTACTAGAACATACACCTTCACTATTTTCACTCACACAGACTGATTAACTTGAGAGAAATTTATTGATTATGTAAGGGAAACACCATCACTTTAAAATTAAGGTAAAATGAGTCATATGTCTCAAAAAATTAACCCAATCCATTGGAATCATCCATAAACACCTAGAACCCATCCCTAAATAGATTCTCACTCTGACTAGCTTTTTTTCACTATTTTTAGATTTAGTGACAAACCAAATTTTAAACTGAAAATTATTGACACAGAAGATGAAAATTTAAAAAAAAAAATTCATATATATAAATAATAATTCTTTACCTTCAAACTCTAATATATTCCATGTGTTGACTCAGTCAACTTTGCCTGTACCACTAAAAACTTTAGAAACAAGATTCTATTTTTACTATCTACTCATTACCCTAACACACCACTAATACCTAGAGGTGATTGGAAGAGTAATATACACATTCCAATAGTCAAAATTTGTCAACCAATCCATTCTGGGCCATATCCAACAAGCTTTCTCCAATAAGGCCACTATAAGGGTTTGTAGGAGGGTTTTGACTAGTTTACATTCTTAATGAATCTTCATAAATATTTGTCCCTCAATCCAGTACAAAATACTTGGTAATCCTTAATATTTTAATTTTAAACCTCTCCAAAAATTATTAGGTCACAATGAAAACTCTAAACATGCCAATAAGCATTAGAACTTTCTTTTCAAGCTAGGAAACCTTCAATCTACATGTACAAGTGTCCTTTTAATGTACTATGTTGCTTTCTATTATGATCCACACTTATAATATTTATAAATAATATAGAATATAATGTAGATAAACACATCACAAAATATATGGGTGATCCAATATTCCCAAATACTCAATATATGTAAAAATAGAATACCCTTAAGGTAGGGAAATGCCATACAATACTCCTTTAGGAAGGAATAACTCCACAATGTCTCTTCCAGGGGAAAACCTCCAATATAATCTTAAAATAGAAGACCCAATTCTTACTTGATACCTTTACAATGATAATCATATCCTTTATATATACCTTTGTCTAACTAACAATGGATGGGCAACCTCCTAATCCTAATGTAGGCCAACCATTATCCAATGCACTAATTCTAAGTTACTCCATTATCCTAATATATATGGACCCATATAAATAACTAATAGGAATGTGTTCCACATGTCATCATCTCCATAAACCCATATATATTAATATATAATATCCATAGGTACATAACATTAGTTCCCTCCTTGACATGTTTCATCTTTGAAACATAGGAAGAAACCAAATAATGAGTGTGCTTCAAATCATTGCACACTTGTCTCCAATCTTGATCATCTAGCCATCCATATGTGATCTTGGTAGTTGAAATCTCTCCAAGCTTGTTTCAAAATTCCATTGTGCTCCTCTGAATCCATTCATGATCATAGTTTTACTACTTTGATGTTCATGCATAATTATTCCTCTTGTGATTCCATGTACCATATTTTGTTGTGCTACTCTGATTCCATCCATGACCATAGTAGGTATTCTTTGGCTTCCATGCATATCCATAATTATTGTAAATCTAATTTCTTATATATCCAAAGTTCTTGTTATTATGACACTCCCTCACATGGCTCCATGATTGTTTCCTCTCATGATGATGTGGGTGTCTATATACCTCAATTTTTTTTGATACTTTAACCTTCTCAACCTTTTCTTCTACCTCTTCCACCTTTTGGTTTGGTGGTTCCTTTGTCTCTTGAGTAGATGAATTATTTTTCTTTGATTGTATTATTTCTTCATCTATGTCGATACCACTTATTATGATCCACACTTATAATATTCATAAATAATGTATAATATAATGTAGATAAACACATCATAAAAGATATGAGTGAGACAAGATTCCAAAATACTCAATATATGCATAAATAGAATAGCCTTAAGGTAGGTCAACACCATATAATACTCGTTTAGGAAGGAATAACTCCATAATGTCTCTTCAAGGGGATAACCTCCAATATCCTCTTACAATAGAAGACTCAATGCTTACTTGATACATTTACAATGATAATCATCTCATTTATATAAAACTCTATATAACTAAAAATATATGGGTAACCTCCTAATCCCCATGTAGGTTGACCATTACCCAATGCACTAATTCTAAGTTACTCCATTATCCTCATATATTGGACCCATATAACTAACTATGGGGGATGTGTGCCACATTTTGGCATCTCCATCAACCCATATACGTTAATATATCATATCCCTAGGTACATATCATTACTTTACTCCTTGACATGTTTCATCCCTAAAACATAGGAAGAAACCAAATAATGAGTGTGTTTCAAATCAGTACAAACATATCTCCAATCTTGATCATCTAGCCATCCATATGTGATCTTAGAAATTTATAGCCCTTCAATCTTGTTTCCAAATTCCATTTCACTCCTTTGATTCCATTCATGATCATAATTATACTCCTTTGATGTCCATGCATAATTATTTCTCTTGTGATTCCATGTACCATATTATGTCATGCTACTCTAATTCTATCCATGACTATAGTAGGTATTCTCTGGCTTTTATGCATAACCATAGTTATTATAAATCTGATTTCTTATATAGCTAAAGTGTTTATTATTATAACACTCCCTCACATGCCTCCATGATTTTTTCCTCTCATGATGATGTGGGTTTCTATATACCTCAAATTTTTATGATAATTTGACCTTATCAACCTTTTCTTCTACCTCTTCCACCTTTTGGCTTGGTGGTTCCTTTGTCTCTTGAGTATATTAAGTGTTTTTCTTTGATTTTATTATTTCTTCATCTATGTCGATACCACTTGTTATGATTCACACTTACAAAATTCATAAATAATGTAGGATATAAAGTAAATAAACACATCACAAAAGATATGGGTGGGCCAAAATGCCTAAATACTCAATATATGCATAAATATAATACCCTTAAGGTAGGGTAACACCATAAAATACTCCTTTAGGAAGGAACAACTTCACAATGTCTCTTCAAGGGGACAACCTCCAATATCCTCTTATAATAGAAGACTCAATGCTTACTTATTACCTTTACAATGATAATAATCTCCTTTATATACACCTCTATTTAAATAACAATGGATGGATAACCTCCTAATCCTAATGTAGGCTGACCATTACCCAATGAACTAATTCCAAGTTACTCCATTATCCTAATATATTTGACCCATATAACTAACTAAGGGGGATGTGTGACACATGTTAGCATCTCCATCAACCCATATACATTAATATATCATATCCCTAGGTACATATCACTTTATCTTCATCCTCAAGACCAAACACTTGGTCAAAACCTTTGAACAACCTTTTCTTACCTAAATTCATGCTTACAAGAGTTATGCCATCTTGAAAACTCACTTTGTCTTACTAATTAGACCTCACTAGGTCACTATGCACACTAGATCTAGGACTACAAGACAAACCTTAACCATGAAACCACATTGAAACCACTTTAAAATATTTCACCACCTTAATAAAAATTCATACACCTTCATTCCATACTCCTCAACTACCCTCCATGTTCTCCCTAGTCTTAAACTACTCAACACACTAGGCTACCAAGCCTATGCCAATCACAGTTTATCTTCTTTCCTTGACTTGTATCACTACAAACATGATAGACACAACTTTACAAACCTCAAACAATGATTACCTTAGCTCATATGCATCCAAACTTGCCTTGCACACCTTCATGCTCAACCTCATCACCATCATGACATCACCACTTTGTCATTACTTTTTGGCATCAATGCATATGTTATCATCCTTTGACATAAATGAAAACACACCTAAAATAATATTCAACCTATTTAATTGTGTCTTGTTATTTTATTTACATGTTCCTTGTTTAACAATACACAATCTACTTATATGATTGTGTTCTCTTTTTCTCTATTTTTTTCCTGATTTATAGAACATAGTCGACCAATTCAACTCTATATCCTATTTTTGGATCTTTTCTTTTCATCACCCTTTTATCCTCCTTTTCTCATCATGAACTTATTGTTTGAGGATAATATAGATTTGAATATAAAAACATGATGACATTTATCAATCCCAATGAGTTTGCCCAAAAATAGTTTGTGGTTCCACTTTAGATGAAAGTAATGTTCATGTTGACACACAAACTACTAATTATGGGACTCCTCATTCATCATTAGTTTGTAATCCTCTTTTCTCCTTAGAATATGAGCCTAAATTAGAGTACACACCTAAAATTCTTTTCTTCATTAATGAGTTTCATCAACATAGAAGAAATGACCCTTCATCTATTTATAATCCCATGATAGGTGGTCAAATAAAAGAACCCCATTCACATTCCCTTACATTTTCTCATGAATTCAAAGGTGACACCTTATTTGTTTCTCAACATCTCCCTTCTATTTTGACTCCATTCCACATTATGACCTCTACTTTTATGATCTCTTTAACCTCCATTCCAAGTATCTTTACTAACATGGTAGGTCCAACTTCTAGTGGGCCTTTTCCAAGGCCACTCCTCCATCAATACACTAGTGCATCATTTCCTACCAATTCCAATCATGCTACTAATTCTTCCTTTTCCTCTAATGCAAATCCTTCCACTAGTACATCTTTTACCACACATGTTAATCATTCTACCAATGCTTCCTTTTCTACCAATTCTTCTTATGACACTAGTGTCACACATGCCACTACTCATAGTGCAACCCAATACACTAATACCAATGCCAATACTTTGCATATTGTGCAAACTATTCAAAATATTAATCAAACCCATTGAATATTATTACAAACTCTCAATCAAATTAACGTTTTTAAATTAATAATGACAATAAAATGGTGCAAATGCAAAATCATCTCATTCACCTTCAAAATCAACCTCAATAGGTTCTATGGGGAGCACAAAATCCAAATGCCTCCCCCCCTCATGTATTCCCATGGTAAACCCATTTCTTAGCCACCCATCATAAATAAAATGATCAAACATCTCCAAAATGAACCTATTATACCTCAAATTTTCAATATTGACATAAGAGGTATCACACCTACCATTAGTTGTAATGGGTTAACTCATCCCACATTACATTTTAAAATATTTGGTAATATCTACAAAGATTGGTTCAAACTTAATACCTTTGTTGATACCAATCGATTAGATAAAACACTCTCTAGAGATATTTTATATTGGTATAATAAACTCAAATCCCATTATATCACTAGCTTGGAAGATCCAATTAACTCCCTATTTCAAGAGTTTCACACTAGTGATATCCTTGAGAATACCTTGGCTCACTTTATCAATTATAAGTAAATTAAAATTCAAACTACATAATATTTCATCAAATTATGGAAGACCTTATCTAATAAGTGTAAAAATAACATGGAAAATGATGATATATTTCATCTATTCACTAATGTTATTTACCCCAAATTGAAATATCAAGTTAGGACTCTCTCTAAGCCCTCGACCAAGCTAAAAACTAATATTTTCTCATGTGCTAATTTGAACCATGCTAACCTCTCATGGGAACTTCCATGCTCATTAAAAATAAAAATCTTCATGCTACCAATGATGGTATCACTGATTCTTATGACACTATTCATAATATTCAAACCATCACTCCCAAAAATGTTATGGAGCATGTTCCCCCTCTAAAAAACAACCTTAATCCAACTTTTTCTCAAACAAACAACATCAATGTTTAAAAACCATAATCTTAGCTAAGATTCAAAAGTATCTACTAATGCCTATACCATGAGAACTTTACCCCACTCATCCTCTGAAATCATGGTATGATCCAAACAAATTTGTTGTTCTCATGCAAGTTAGGGCCACTCTCACAAGACTTTTAGATAATTACATAATCTAGCTATGGATTTTATTCTTGACCCAAACTTTGACCATGGTTCACTTATTTTCAAGCACAAACAAGTATATGATATATCCTTTGATTCTCATAAAACACAAAACAAAATAAAGCTTTAAACCAAGATAATTTTCATCTTTCCATATGTAAATATCCTCTTCCTAATCATTAAGATAGCAATGATAAGCCTACTCCTTCCACAAATAACAATGATAAGCCTACTCCTTCCACAAATAATGTTGAAAGTCTTATAGACAAAATTACTAAATAAAATGTGGTAATGATGCCTAATATGTGAAGTTAGTCACTTGCATAAATTCTATACCAACCCACACACCAAACCTCCCAAACATTTTGCATCATCCAAGACTCTTCTCCATCTCATATAATGGATTTGGGACAAGAGGACCTTATTTTCTTTCAATAATCACATTTAACATCTCAAGTGAATAATACCTCTCAAACCATCTCTATAACCCCCCTACACATATATACAACATTCCCCAACCTTCCAATAATATTTATTCACACCAATCACAAAAATTACCTAAATCTACTATCCCATCATATAAATACAATCAACCAATTTGTCCTCACACTAAATCAAATACATATTACCAACACAAATTTTAATGCACTTCTAACCCTCCTTCTTAGGATATATTGAAGCATTATGCACCTATATCTAGCTATCCCCCATGGATTATGATGAATTGGATTCCATCACTTAACTTACTAATCTTCCACCGTAAATACACTTTATAGAACTCATGCAAACTTTCCCCCATAATCACAACCATCTGATGTAGTTATTATTTGAAATGAATATTCATCATCCTCCCCTAATAGGATGTGAATCTACCTTATCTGGGTCTAAAGATAATATCCTACAATAATGCAAAGAGATGTCTATACACATTGATTAAACATTATACACTTCTCTTTCCTTTAAATTTCCTATCACTTCCATGATTCCAGATGAGTATCTACTTTGTGCAGATGATCCTCCACTATTTATTAGTGTCTAAATTAGTGATATCCAAGTAAAATGTGCTTTTATTGATGAGGGTTCAGGTACTTTCATTACCTCCCTTGACTTCATTAAAAATCTTGGATATTTTGAGTGCAATCGTATGTCTATGCATAGTACATGTCAATGTTATGATAGAAATAAAATGCATCCTTTAGGTTTCATGTGGCTTCCTATTACCATCCCTCTAGTCATTATTTGAGTGAAAGTTATGATATTTAATTTTACTTTTTCCTATAACATCTTTATTTTAAAACTTTAGACTCATCACATGAGGGTTGTCACCTCCTCTACCTACCAATATGTGAAGTTTATCCATAATGGTGTTATCTATAGGATTTAATAAGACAAAAACACTTAGAATTTTGAATAATTATAAGTATGTGGTCTCTTTAAAATTTTAACCCTTGAACCCTTACCTATTATCCCATTTTGGAAATATCAACATTTCAATTATCCTATCAACTCTAACCTAGGTTATCATGGTCACCCCAAACTCATTGGGAACATACCACCTAACCTCTTAGTTTTTGATGATTTTGAGTTGAATGAGATTAGAATCAAGATAAAAACTTCAAATCTCTCCCCTCATCTCATGTCCATCCATAATCCCATCATCCCCTATTACTTACATACATGTGGTCTTAACTGAGAATCTCCATTCTATTCATCATACCACTTCTGATGAAAATATTATATCTACCTACACCACCAACCTTCATGCACCTAATTATGATGATGGTTATACTTTAGATGATTTATTTTTACAAGTATTAATTTAGGATATATATGCCAAGATTATTTGGTATCATACTTATTTCATTATTTTTATTCATCTTATTATGTTCCATCTTTCATAGTGCCTAATTCTTGTATCATTCCTATTTTTTGTAGGGTAGAGATGGAGTGATCACATGATACATCTCTTGTTTTAGTAGATCCTCTACAAATCATGATTATAGATCATGGTTTGATTGGTCCTTATCATTTTACTGGATACTAGGATTTTTATAGTTTGCTTCCCCTATAAATTCTAGCTACTCCTATTAAGCATTTTGTACATCTTGATTCAACCTTAGATAAGCCTAGTCTAGTTCCTACTCCCATTCTACATTTATCTGATCCTCATCTTGTATTTGATCTTGCTCCTCCTTTAGATGAGCCCAAGATAATCTCTACACCAAGCCTACCTTCCCTTGGTGATGGCCTTCTTCCTTTGCCACAAATTGATCATTTAATTTCCCAATGGTATGATCAACCTTATTATGATATTCAGAAATTTGCCTTTCATTTGAATAAATACTACCAATTATATAATCCTTCTGTAGCTTCCATTCTACCTCTTCTATTACTAGACCCCCAAAGTTTAATAACAAGAATATTTATTACTTCCATGTCATAGATAATCACTCTTATACCTATTATCAAAAGCTTTATAAATGCATTGACATATTTCATACCACCCCTACCTACCCCAAAGATAAGGCTATACCTCCTTACAAGTTATTACCTGAGTATATTCTAAAATATTTAGAGGTATATTATCTTTGGCACTAGTGTGGTACCCATCATATCAATCATTACCACATTATATAGTAGCATATTCACAATCACCTTATGACCATTCTTACACCCACTATTCTTCCTCCCATAGGTCATCCATATAAGAAGGGTCCTCCTTCCTTACCTATGGTTCCCTCTTCACCTACATATTCCCCCCACCTATGATTCCTTCTCTATTGGTGGTGCCACCTTCATGTCACATATATACCATCCCTCTTCTGGCATCTATAACCTTATTTGAGTATTATATACATGAAAACCTCATGATCATGATCTTTTAGCTATGCATACATTTTATGTTGAGGAGATTTGGCAAGAGGTCTATTCACAACTTTCCATGATGATAGATGAGACTCTTGTTGCTATTAGGATCCAACTTCATATAGATATTTTAGATGTTATGGATAGTATTTATGGATATATTTATCAATACTTATGAACACAAAATGGTGTTCTTTCACTGTAATCTTCATTATGTTTTTGGATTGGACTTGTGATCCACTTTTATAAATATCTTACATAATTTGACTATGTTAAATTTAGTTTCACTTATCTACTTCACGTGGATCTTTATGTTATGAATTTTGTGTTGTATGTGGTTTCATTTATTTCCATCTTATCTTATGGTTTTTTTTGTTTTTTCCATGATTTCATGCTTATATGTATCAGATCATTTATTTTCATGGATATCTTTATCCTTATTCATGCATTTTTGCTACCTTATCTCAACAAAATACATAATTATTATTATGACCTAGTTATACAAATTTTTCTCCCCTTAGTAATCATTTTGACCATGTTATCAATAAAAAATAATACATCTCATTGTAATCCTATGTTACTGATCCATTTTGGATCTCCTATTATTCCCCTATCTCCTTTCACATACTAAGCATACATACAGTTGAAACTTAACATAGCATATTATTTCATAGTCAAGCCTAAGTGTCTAGTCAATCATGTCTTTGGATAATTTTATCCCTTTAACCAAAGTATAAATATCATTCATGTGTATCATTTCTATCCCTCATGTTGGTTATTCCAAATTTGTATGGAGAATTAATCATAAAATCCATAAAAATTAAAATCTAAATAATTTCAACAAAAGGCAATGATATAAAAGGAAACATAGAAATCTCAAAAGTCAAATCATACTAAAAAATGTGTTTCATAGCACATATCCTTTCTCTAATTGAATCTCAAACTCCACAATTAGCCTCATGATAGAGTTTAGGTCTATTGGGGTGTGGTAGGCTAGTATATTAGGAAAGGACAATAAAAAAATCTTTTAGTGCTACCTAATTTCTCACACAACTACTCAATCTTCACAGTAGACCGATGACTCTATAAAAGGTCACAAAGAATAGGGAACACATTGTAGGAAGGTAGGTCTATTTTATTTTCTTGTTCATATAACTAGCATGAGTTGATCTTAGTATCTCACTTATTTACCTATATAGCTTTGTGCTTATTATGAATGGGTATCCATTGTATTTTGATGGTCACTAGACTCTTAGTGTCTTTCTTGTGTACTTAGTGTGCTTCATGTTTCCTAAGGTCTTATCATAGACACCCACATCATGATTTTTACATTCCCGCTTATATTTACAACATTCCTAATATTTTCCCTTGAGAAGTATCATTTTGTTAACTTATTATTCCCCCATGGATTTTGATTTGTGAGTTGTATTTTAAGATCATGGAAAGGACCAGGACTTCCTCAAAAATTACCACATCACAAACATTCTTTTAAAATCATTCCCATAGTTGTTTCCAACTTATTATTTTTTCATTTGCGAGTTGTATTTTAATACCATGGATAGGACTAGGGCCTCATAAAATTTTCAAATACCCCAAATCACAATGAAATTACATGTGTCAAATTTGAGATAAGTAGTATTCATTTAGGAGGTACATGTCATTGGCATGCTTCCCATCTTTATTCAGTATGATTTATGTTTACTTCATTAATATTTGGATTTTATCTTATTATTTTTTTATTTCATGTATGATTACAATAATTTTATTAACCCAGTTTGAATTAGTGTGATCAATTAAATTCCATTTTACATTGTTGTCTTTCTTTTATACTTCTCAACATGATTTAGTATGATCGATTGTATTAATTGTTTTATTTTTATACCATTTATTTTTCATGTGCCTTCCATTTTATTAAAATATTGTCATACTTACCAACATGATATGGTGTGATTTTTACTTAATTTAACTTGGTACCAATATTTTAGATGGTTTACAAAAATTGCTACCATTTTTACCATCTTTGATTTAATATATTTAGTCATATTTTTTCATTACACATTTCCCATCATGATATAATATGTAGTGCATTTATTTTTGATTAATTACACTTTTCTAAATCATTTTTGGATTTTTCTTTTTAACCATGCATTTTTATCACATAATGCTAGAAAATAAAACACTCAACATATATTTCCCATAATATTTACAACAAAATCTAAATACAAGTGATAGAAATAAAAATATCTATGCATCAACATCCACATCCAAGTATAACTCATGAGATCAATACAAACTATCAACATAAAACACATGATTATATATATATATATATATATATATATATATATATATATATATATATAATCATGTGTTTTATACAAAATACATAATACAATAGCTCCAAATCTAAGGATAGGCTCCATCATGCCTATAATATGGCCTAGCCATGATAGCCATAGATTCCTATTATTTTTTTCTATAAATAGTATATTTTAACAAGTTAGTTTGGATCTCAAACCAATAACCTATCCCTATAAGTTGTCCACTAAGGTCTACACCTTTATGAGCTAGATAGTGATTGCCATGTGTTCCACTTTCTCCTATGCTAGGGCCTACCAAGCCTATGCCTCTTCTTCTACAACCCATATCAATGGTTTTAGTCCATCCCTATATGCCTAAATTTACCTAAAAACCTCTCCCACCAATATAAACTAGCCTACTTGGGCTAGGGAAAACATAACAACAAGATCAACTAATGTGGTGAGATTGTATAGAGCTAGCACCTGGTCCAAAATGTCATGGTGCGTAGTCATAACAAGGGATCCCCATTTGATCTCATACATCAAAAAATATACAAAACCAAAACTAGATAGGCATAATATCACATATATATCTCAAACCCATCTATCTACCACAATACCAATGTAACTAGTATCATATATCAAAACTTAAATCAAATTTAACACATTTCTCACTAGTGCTAGTATCACTAACCATAGTCTCTCCATCCACTCACTCATTGAGAACCTCATCTATAGGTCACCTATAGACCATTACAAACCCAAGTGTCACTACTTGAGCAAGCCATGATCCTCTCCTAAGGGGTTCTTATATAAACCAACTATGTCATAAAATGGCTATTGGGTCCCCATATGTTGTAGATCTCACCTATATTTCCTCATGTTGACAATGCCTTTCTCTCTAATGTGGATGTGGTGGTCATTATTTCCTATGTTGTGTGTATAATATGAACTTGCATCCACATCCATCACATCTCCCCTATTGGCTCCATTGTTGCCTATTATCATGTTAGAGCAGTCTATGGTCAAGCATGTCAAGGCTTAATCATTAGTATCTCCACAATTAATCCTATTCCCCTCCATCTCATATCTCTAACATGCCATGCCCAATAAGTAGGAACTAATTAAGGGGCCAATATATGAGGGATATTGAACTATCCTAACAAGTGTGACACTAGATTCATCTCTACCCATGACATGTAGTGGTCCATGATCTGTAGTTATATCAACCTTATCATAATAATCAATTAACTAAGCCATATAGTTGTTATGTGTGTATAGGGATACCACATAATATCCATTCATGTGATAGTATTTAATATAGTCACATGGGGCATGACCCATGATACATGGTCTTATCTCCACCTTAAGACCTAAGGTAACCTATCATCAACCACATGGGGTAACCTAATTGGCCGATACATAGGAAACCTCTTGTATATCTATGTACTCAATAAAATAATAGGCCCCATGGTTTTTTACCCTCTAGACAACATCCCATACATATCATGCATGAGCTAGACCCAAATGACAAACCTAAATCATATATTGCTCCTTTATCTAGTATATACTAACACAAGCTTATCACATACAATGGTACCTTACCATCTAACTTATGACACAACACTATTATTGTCATAAGTCCTATCATTAACTTCCAGATGCCTAAAATGGATGTAATTTAAACATAAAATAAGCTCACCCTCAATCAAGGGTTAATCTTATCTGAGCATGTCACCCACTAAGCTAATGTTCATCTCTCATCAAATCCTCTAGTGTGTCTATAATCACTAGTGTCCCTCTTATAAGAAGTCCAAGAAATTCATGAACATACTCCAAAGTGATACCCAAATTAATGGTGTCCCTATCCACCTCCTATCATAAAGTGTTGGTCAACCATTCCCATACTCCTAAGAATATGAAAATGAGATTAACAATCAGTGGGATCCATCTCATCTCCATAATGCCTCAGAAACCCAAAGTGACCAATCAAGATCTATCAACATCACTCAAATGATCCAATAAAATTGGTAACCATGATGCATCTATCAAGTGTCAATAACTCCAACATCTCTAAAAAATATCAAACAACAAAGGTGTTTCATATTTCCATGTCATAAATATTTAAAATACATTATTACAAATTTACAAAGTAACTACTTAATTAGCTAGTCTAATTTAGTTTCCTATGTTTTCCAATTTTCCTACATAATCAACCCATTTGATATTAATTCAGCTTTCTACCCATCATGTTATACTAAATCAACCCTTCTCATTTATAACCAAATTAGCATGTCTTATACTAAATTATCCCTTTTCATATCTACCATACTATATGGGGCTTATGGTACATATTCAACCCTCTTTTACATATTATATCATCCCTCTTCTACCAATTGAATTATCCCTCTAGTACGTAGTTGACCATTTATTCCTTAAAAACTATGTTAGCATATTGCTATGAATTCAACCATCCTTAGAATAATATCTCATCCCATTAATACATAGTCAACCCCTTATTTTTATCTCACTTTATAAACTAATTTGACCAATACCCAACTTCTTCTTACCCAATACCCCGTTCTACCCCTAGTCTAACTAAAAATTTCCTAGGGTCAATTTTGCTACCTATATTTTGCCTACCAATTAGATTTTTATATCTAGCACAATTTCAAATAAAATTACTCAAAAAAAAGGAAATTCCCAATTTCCTACTTTTTCTACACTCGTTATGGCTGTCAGGCATCCTCCCCATCTCATCTATCATCTCCTCACCATGATGGTTATCTAGTCTCAAACTAGGTATATTAGAGTTCTATTTTCTCAGAATATTAAAAATAACAAATGAATTAATTTTCACCTTATTTATATTTACTATTCAAATTTATTTACCTATCAAATATTTACCATTGGATTCCATATTTTGATCATATCTTTATTTATACTAAATATTTTTCCAAAACATAAGATGTTCTAGAATCCTAACATTTTAGAGAACCTTTGCACATATTATATGTATATTTTACAAAAAAATTGATTTTTCACTCTTTTTCGTTAACATCCACAAGTTTACCTAATGTTCCCTACATTGTACACCTTCACATTTATTGCCTCTTATTATTTATCTAAAACACTAAGGTAAGTAAAATTATGTATTTTTCAATTCTATCCTTTCATTTATCTTACTTTTACCTTATTACACTTTATTCCACTTCAACATTGTGTGTTGTTATGTTTTTTTCTTAAAGCACCATCCCTTGTTACACCTATGTGACATGTGATGAGCTTTGAGTGGGTCATATGTATGAACATACTATTTTTAAAATTTTATGAATTACTAATGCTTTCTCTCTTACAAGAACCCATTGAGTCTCAATCTCTCTAAGTGAATCCCTTAAAGGGTATAACAAGAAAGGGGTGGAAATACTATTGGTACTTCATAGGATTGTTGTCCCCTATACCACCACTTGTTACCAATCCAACCTTCTCCTACACACTTACCTAAGCCTTGTTTCATCTATTACACACTCCTCCAAGATTTTACCACCTTCATTAGCCTCCTTACTAACCCTAAAACCCTTTTGAATATTTTATGTTACACTATCAACCCTATCAATCCTTTACTCAAATTGATAAAACTCATTTAAGGTTTAAGTCATCCCCTAGCCAACCTAAACCAAGACCTAATTTTTTTATAAATAAAAATATAGAGTTGATTGGGCTGACATTTTCAAATAAATTTTTTTAAAGGTTTAGGGTTATATTCATCTATATATACACATTCATTTTGTCATTTATTGAGATAAGAAAATAAGAATAAAATATATTATGCATCTACTAATCCACCATTATACTTGAGGAACATAGCATAGGGTTTTAATACTTTATATATATATATATATATATATATATATATATATATATATATATATATATATGTATGTATGTATGTATGTATGTATGTATATATGTATGTATGTATGTATGTCACTTGTTACCAATCCAAACTTCTCCTACACACTTACATAAGCCTTGTTTCATCTATTACACACTCCATGATTTTACCACCTTCATTACCCTCCTTCCTAACCCTATAACCCTTTTTAATATTTTATGTTACACTGTCAGCCCTATCAATCCTTTACTCAAATTGATAAAACTCATTTAAGGTTTAAGTCATCCCCTAGCCAACCTAAACCAAGACCTATTTTTTTTTTTAAATAACAATATAGAGTTGATTGGGCTAACAGTTACAACTAAATTTTTGTAAAGGCTTAGGGTTAGATTCATCTATATATACACATTCATTTTGTCATTTATTGAGATAAGAAAATAAGAATAAAATATATTGTGCATCTACTTATCCACCATTATACTTGAGGAACATAGCATAGGGTTTCAATAGTTTATATATATATATATATATATATATATATATATATATATATATATATATATATATATATATATATATATATATATATATATATATAGTGTTGTGGAGAAGTATTTTGGATACATAGAGAATTTGTGTAGCTTAGAGCTGAGTTATCTTTGTTATCCTTACATAGAAAAAAAATATATTAAAAATTGCCTTGGCTAAGGGAGATATTAAGGCTTAATGGGTTCATCTTTAAAGGTAATTATTCTTAACTTTGTTCCTCCTTTGTAAGAGTAGATATATTTTCATTTGTACTTCTCTCCCATGTATTAGTATTTCCTATACATTGACATGAGTATATATCTTTTATGCATGTTTATTACCCCCACTTTGTCTCACAAGCTTTGTTGAGCACTAGATTATATTTTACTTTACTTATAATTTAATTTGTGAATATGAAAACATAGGACCTAGCTAGTTTTATTGCATGGTGTTCCTTGCATAAAGGATTTTGAATCCTCTCTAATAATGTTTTTTGTGGTAAGATATAAATTGGTTAGGTCTAGTAGATCCATCTTAGTCATGACATGCATCAACAATCAAAAGTGTAAATATGATTTATCTTCTTTTGGATAGGATTGATTAATATATCAGTTAGTTTTCCCTTTGCATAGATCTTTCATATTTTCAAGTTCTAAACATGAGCCTATTCTCCTACTCCCTAGACACTATTGTCTGGGTCAAACATTAGCATCAACATTATTGTCTTTCCTTGACATAATTTTTTAGTGCGCTAAAGTTAACTAATTTGAAAATGAAATGTATCCTAATGGTTAGCTTAAGTGATTTAATGTGAGTTATTACTCCAAAGAGATTGATATAAATACAATATCAAAACTCATTGATGCATCACCTATGAATACCTAGCAAAAATACCAAAGATAATTGAATTGATCAAAGCTTTTATTTTTATTCATATTTTCATACCAACCATAGGGAATACACATATGAAAGTCTAAAGTATTGAAAGAGAAGCCCAAGAGCCCTATTTTATAAGTTACAAGCTAGGTCACTATTGTAATTTCTTTGCACACATTGTATGTCTCACATATAATCCAACACATAAGAGAGAAATACATCATTTTGAGGCTCTATTTAGAGTATTGGATATATAGATAGTGTATTTTGATATAGGGGTCATTGGGGTCAACACAACACCATGTGCCCACAAACTCATTTTTCTCCAAGGTCACATTGATGATGGAAAGCAAGTGTTTTTCCATTTCACAAGTAGGGACTATCTATGACCCAAATTTTAATGTACTAGAGTGAAGGTGAAGCATAACCCAAAATCATATCAGTGCTTGCATCTTGTTTTAGTAGATATTTCATGTAAGAAACTAGCATCAAACCTAGATAGTAGCATTGATGTAATTTTCCTAGGCTGATGTTATTATCTAGAGAACTAGAGACGTCAGGTCTAGAATCTAATGACTATTATGGAATCTACTTCCTAAATAATTTAAACTTGTTCTAAATAAATAATTACATTAACATCAAAACAAATTAATTACTTCACTTATTTTTCATTTATATATCTAACATAGTTTTACTTTGTATATTTAAACTATCTCAGCATAATAAATTTAATGTATGCTTATAAATGAGTTTAACATTTAATTGGCCTACAATAGATCTAATTATCACCCATATTCCATTTCATTTATATATAAACCTTTAATATAAATCTAATGCTAACTCTAAGTACTTAGATTTTATTTTAGGGTTAAACATTTGGTGAACCCTATCTTTGAACATCAAACCCTAAGTCACTTAGTTTTTTTGATTATTTTACTTTGTTGCAAATCTTAAGTTTTATATTTGTGAAGTAATGGAAAATGTTATTACAAAAACCCAATTTTAAATTGAAAATAAAGAGACATTGATTACTCATTTAAATAATAACAAGGGATTAATATATGCATCTTTGTATGTTATAAAAGATGAAATAAGTAAACAAGATAAAACTAAGGCTACCTTACCTAGTAATGGTGAATCCATACAATGTACTATAACTTATCCCACACTTACCAATTCACATAATTTAGTGGGGACATGAATTATGTGTTTAAATATTTGTTCCCTAAAAATAATATTAATACATCTATCATGCAATTACCCATTATTTCAACACAAATACCAATTTTAATGCCTATTAATACTCAAAACAAGTTTTCATCCCCTTTAGTGACTACTCAAATTGCTAATATAAATCCCAATGGGCCTACAGTTTAATGATTCCTTCAAGTTATAAAAACTTTGGGTTACAATATTACAAACATTGAACAAAAACCTTTAGAATCCCCTCATGCCATAGATTCACAAGATGTGTTGCATAACCCTCTTGCACTTGAAATATTTTTACACCCTTTTCCAACTAGATCCTAAACAACATCTTTAAACATATTATGTGGCATGCCTTGACTATGATTCTAATGACAAAATTTTGACCAAATTATTTCTAAGAAGCCGTATAGACTATGTTTTGAAGTGGTTCTATGATTTACCTCTCCAATCCATAAAATCATTCAAACCTATTGTAGACTAATTCTTAGCACAATTTTCCATTAACATTTCTAAAAATGTATCCTATGCCCAAATGGTCAAAAAATTAAAGAAGGAACCAATTAACCTATCAATGAATATGTATTTAGATATAATACAATTCTATCTAAAATGACTAATCTTATGATAGACAAAGATTTGAAAGATATATTCAAGTAAAGTTTGATCTCTCCTTTAAATGATTCCATTATTTTAAATAGGTTCAAATATTTTGATGACTTATCACATGGTGTATGGTACCATGAAATGAAGATTATGTCATTGAATAATATCAAGCATGTAGAAAACACACCATCTATATCTACATCTAGTACTAATTTAACAATTAAACCAAGTTATAAAGTAAAACCTCATGAGCCTAAAAATGAAACAACCATAATGGTTAACATAGTTTCATAGTAGAATAATTGGCTTGTCCTATATAATTCACCAAGTAGAGAATTTACACATTTACTTAATTCCCCATATTTGTTACTTCCATGGTTAATAGAGTTTTAGCTTATATATATCCCTCATCCTATCGAGGTTGATATGAGTCAACCTCTATCTAAAGGATATGATGTGAATACTTATTGTGATTATCATCAAGGATAAGGGCATTATAAAAATATATTATTTAATTTGAAACATAAGATACAAGATATTATTGGTGACCAAAAACTTATATTTGAGGATCTTCAAAAGGAATCAGGTTCACAACCTAGTGATCACTATAAATAGAAAATATTTAACAATATTTTGTAAGACAATTCTAAGAAGGAACCAAAAGTTTAAATGGCATATAATGCACATCCTCCTCCATCACATTATGGACACCCACTAGATGGGATTATTTCTACTTACACGTGATATATACCTCCCATGGCTTAGAGACCTTATATTCCCTTTGATGACAGTGAAATTAAGGATGATGACTCCATACCTTGACAAACACCCCATACATAGTGTTACGATTGATAATGGTTTAAGAAATAAAATTTGAACCATGAAATTACATGCACACTTGGGTTGTGTTAACTCACCAAACTACATCCTTAGGAGAGGATTGATTAGACCTCTCTAAGATCGGGGTAACATAGGATTAGTATAAGGCTTTGGGTAACCTATGGATAGATTAAACCTATAGTTTATGGGGATAGATCACTTGGTGCAATAGTCATGGATAAAATCCTAAATTTACCTAATTTGGTTATGAAAAGGGATAGAAATGAAACATGTAAGGAAACCTATACTACTGGGGGTGGTGCACTAATATGATATACCCATTCTAGCTAACCTTTCAACAACACTAATGAACAAGACAAGTAAGTAGATCACCCTTTTCAAGGGATTATATACATTATTAATTCACATGAAGGTTATGGTAGATAGATAAAACTTGAAGGTGATGGATGAGAGGTCTATCTTGAGACACTACCAACCATATTTCACTTCAATCATATTCACCAACACTTTGACACATCATATGACCTACATAAAATAGTCTATTTGCAAGGAAGTGAGAATAAGAACTTGAAAATGGGATTGATACTTCACAACTTTTTTAAATAAATAAAAAAATGACATAATAAGATAGTAAGTGAAGATAAAATAGTCTTTACATTATTTTAATAGGTTTATAAGGTACAAATTAGGGCAAACTTTTTATACACCTAGTTGAAGGATGAGTATAATAGCCTTAGTGCATCAATTTATAGAAAAATGAGAAGGTGAGAGAGGGAAATTTGACATGATAGTGGCATGTGGAGTCCATAATGATCCTAATTCCCTTATTCATATATTACAAACATCAATAATAGTCCCATGATCTCTCCATGCATTACTTTTTCTAGTTGATGTTTTTCAATGAGTATGGTGTAGAGATGAGTGGTGGAGGATAATTAAACCTTGGTTCACCCCATTAAAATAATGACCACATAAATTTAGTTAATAAATTCAGCTGTTGGTAATTACAAATGTGGCATCATGGTATAACTAACCTACATGGATCATTAAGCAACTTCTTTCCCCTTGCGCATGTTGAGTAGGCTTCAGAAACTACCCCAATCCTTAATAATGGCAATGAGAAGTGTGACTACTCAGATTCATGATGTATTTATTGGTTAATTTCTAGTCATAGACCTATAAATTTTCTAACCCTATAGATTATAGTCATATCCCAGCTTTGACACTTGGTTGTTAGTCATGTTATGGGCTCTAAAGGGATGTCTTATCAATCCTTTGTCTAGTCACAATACAAACATGCCATAGCAGTCTTTGTACATCCTACCAAGATGGATTAAATTATTTTCATGGTTTAAAAACTATTTAATTTCCATTTTCCATCTTGAAGGATCCTCAAAGTGATGGAAATGTAGTAATGAAGGCAATTAGAGAAGGTAGTTTGACAAAGGTCTAAAACCACATTGATCATGCATAATTATCAGAGGTATGCCCATTTTTAAGCTTTGAAGATTCATTATAAATAATTTTATGTGATATATTTAAGGTTTAATTTATTTTGGGGTGTTTTATATACATTCACATTGTGTTCTAAATGTTGAGCCTCTTTTAAAACCATGTACTTGAGCCAGTCAATGGTTTTGACCATAAAAGGATGTTATTTTGGCTCTAATTGACTACTACATCACCTAATACACCTCCAAAAGACCCCATGAGTCCCATTAAATAATAATATAATGGTTTCATACCTCAATTGGATCCATTATTACCCAAGTCAATGCCTATTTCCTCCAAAATGGGCCCACACATGCTAATTTGTGACCTTTCACCTCCTTCAGGTCATATAACTAGGTAAAATACTACCTTTATCTCCTATTTACCATGAAAAAAATCATTGATATACATTTTATGGATAAAATAATAATATTTTTAGTAAAATGGGCTCTTTGTAGATGTTTTATCAGTAGTACATATTTGTATTATACAGATTAGCTTGATCAAGGGCATATTTTTGTAGGGTGAGTTTAGAGATTTTTAATGGTGGAAGAATAAAAAAATTTTATCTTGGTAAGGGACCAAAATATTTTATCATACACTTATATCTCATTATCAAGTGCAAAGGACTCCTCAGATTCATGGTTATTTCGTACAACACAAGTATAGTTAGGGTCTAAGCTCTTGACCATGGAAGATACAATCAATAGGTTAACCATCCATGGAATTTTTTTGGGATTTAAATTATTTTTATATATGAACATTGGTTAATAATTCAAGGATATTATACATCATCCTCATCTATACAGTCAATTTTGAGACCAATAGTTTTAAGGGGATTTTGATTCATTTGATAAAACCAATCAGTTGTCATGTTCTTTCAAGTCATGTAACATATTTTTATGATGATTTTATCATGTAATCCACTCATGTGAGATTATATATAAGGATAATTTACCTTATTAGTTTATATTCATGGTCTTTAGACTAGCTTGTGTAAGAATCAAGTTGTTGGTGCCTTTGTTAGAGGTTGTAAGCAAATTTTATAAGGTTGTAGAGATGTATCATGATTATCAGTGACTTCCCACCAAATTTAAAAGTTCAATGGTATTGTTTTTGCCTCAAAAAACTTCTTGGAAACCCATTTGTTTATGATTTTATAATGATTCACCATAGACTGTGTGTATGGTCTAAGAACACCTACAAGATTCCAATGTGTCCCAAAGGCTATGGAAAAGGTGATAAAATAATGGTAGGTGGTCTTCATACCTTTATAATATATTATTAATCCTCCATATGATTTCATAATCCTTGAATAACTCCTTATATACCTTTATCAAGCTCATTCACATTTTGTAAAGTTTAAGGCTTTTTCATAGATGTTAAGGTAATTCTAAGAATCTTATGTTTCATTGTGAGACCTTAAACACCTTGCTTTTGCCTCCAAGCCTTTATGTCTATGTGTATATGCATTATGGTGTTTACAATGTATATTTTGGTTATTTTTAGGTGAGTTCTTGTGTTTTTTTCATGTCCATTCCACATCCATAAGGTCTCACTACTATTTCATTATCATCATGTTGTGTAATCATTGTGTTTTCACATTTATTTCACTCTAAGGTGTCTCCACTATCACCTTGTCCATTTACCCACCATTACATCAAGGAATAATCATCCAAATTTAATCCCATAATACACTAAAACCATCCAAACCATTTAAATAATCAAGATAGACCTATCATGATATGATAATGAGGTGAAAGTGCAATATGCACCTACAACTAACTTTAGGGTTTTTATAGTCAAGTCTCATAAAGGGTTATGAGAACCATCCTAGGATTAAATTTTGATATTAATAACATTAAAAATAAATTATAAATAGGTTTAATGGTGTTTAAAGTCACTTTTGACACAATCTAGGAATTATTTCAGTCATACCCAACCTGTGCATGTTCAAAAGCACCTTACAAGTAGCCTCTTTGATAGAAGGAAACTCAAAATAACACCACTAACCTAGGTTGGTATATCCACCTAACTTGAACTTATAAATATAAGGTATAGGAAATAAATAGACAAATATAACACTATCAAAGGTGTAAAACTGATGACATCACCCCTGAAGAGACAAAATAACATCATCATAGTCATAAGGACATATAGTTTATGCAAAGAATGAGTATAAGGATGGGATATGAATTAATTTAGTGTAAAATTGATATAATAAAATAATGGGGACCATTATAAACACTTATTATAGTTACCAACATCTTCAAATCAAATACTATAGGCCATATTCCAAAATGCAAGTTTGAGTGCACTTTCTAGCAGGTAATTTGAGACTATTTTGAGCCAAAATGAGGATATGGACCTCTTTTAGGCACAACAAAGTTCCCAAATTCAATAAATAATGTTTTAATAACCTAAGGAAGACCCCCCTATGCTCACTTGGTTGAGACAAATAGTTTACATATTCACTATTTTGTCTCAAACCAAGGCTAGTTTATGCAAGAAAATAGTGTGATTAATGGCACATCCATACTATAAGAGGTCTCCAATAAACTTGGTGTTTATGAAAGATTTGGTTCCAAGATATAATTATTTTTAAGATCCCCTAAAATCCCTCCCAAGGTCTAATACTTAGATTCATGATAAAAAAACATAGATATGGGTTGGTGCAGGCAAGCAACTAATCATGAAATCAAACCTCAGTGGTGACTTAAGACCTCTACAATTTGTTGTGATCAATAAAATTGATAAAGTGAAGAGTGGAGGCATGATTCAAACCTAAAAAATAGGTTTCAAGGGTTAAAAGGTGAAAATAATGGTTTAAATTCCCAAAAATCTAGATCGAGCAAGTCCACTTGTATGAAAGCATTTTGAGGGGTAGATTCACATGCTCACCCACTTCACCACATACCTCCTTTGATATAGAGACATTAAGGGAATTTAAGTCACCCTTATCACTAAAAATATATGTAAATTTTATTGAAAATGGGGGAATAAACTATATGAATGATTTTTAATAACTTTGGGACTCAAATCTACTTGTAACTAACCCTAACACCGACTTCTAATGCTCATATCTCCATGGAGTCTCTAAATGGGAATATAAATTATTTAGGATAGGAGGGGAGGTTAATTACCTAAACATTGATGGCCTTTTTTTTAGGTTTGGATGTCCATACTCTATGAACCATAATTAATATGGTGGACACCTCCAATGCTACATAAAGCTTAGGTTTGACCCGATGGTGGAAATTAATCTCAAAATATATTCAATTACCAACTTCCAATTATGAAAGAATCTTCAAGGTCCTCTAAATTCCCTTGGTAATCACCATATATCCTTATTTGGCATGTGTAGGGTCAACATTATATATAAGAAGCCTATAAATACCAATTTGAGATCATGGATCAAATTGTAGAGGGTTTAACAAGAAAAATTAGTTTGATAAGGTAGGAGGGACCTCAAGAAACTTGAATAGGCCTCCTAAAAGTCTCCATAATTGATCTCCATGATTGGTCTAAAGGAAAAAAGTTTCAAGTGTTGGAGAATTTGGATATGTGCATTGCAAGAAGGAAAAATTTATATGATGAAGGAAAAAATTTAATCTTCAAGACATCTGAGGTTTTTTCCTAGTCACATAAGAGTTAGAAATGATTCATGGATCAATGTGTAGGTCAAATATTATATTAGAGGTGTGTAAATAATATGGTATTCATGATATACCAAGGTTGTACCATCAAAATAATGGATCAAATATTAATTTGAAGAGTTGAAGGATTGTGGATCCTCTTCGGGGGAATCATTGCATTTTTCTAAATCCCTTTAGGATAACCTAGGCCTTAGAGAGACCACCATAGTGCATATTTATACTTGAAAACCTACATAGGATTCTCAAAGGACACACTCTCCATAAAAAAACATCTTCAAGCACTAATCAAGGCAAAATTGGGTATGCTTAAGGTGTCCAAATTTTCATGTAAGGTGAGTGAGATTTTTATCTTGGATTTGATGTAATTAGATAATAAACCCAATCTTAAACACTCAAGAACCAGAGCTAAGACTAAAAAACCCTTTAAAACCTCCCTTAAAACCTAATAGTAATTAGTATAGAGAGGTTTCATTAAAAATAAATCATTTTTCTTATAATTTCCTTGTGTTTTACTTAGACCCTATAGATAACTCAAATGAGCTTCAACTCATGGCACTAGGTGGTATAGAAGGTGTATGAATGCCTCTTGAGAAGGTAAATATCAAGATTTTATAAAATTCTATGTTTTGATGTCTATAAAAATATTATAAACTATGGAGTGAGTAATTAAAATACTTATTCTACCTATTCAACATCATTTCAATCCATATAATTCAGTAAAAAGGCTCTCATCATATTGTTCAAAATTGACAGTCTGTAAGGTAGGTTATTTGGCCTAGTAATATAAAGCTAAGGTATGTTGCAGGCAGGGAATTATTTAAAGATCTCAATGAAAATACATTAAATTCCTTCTAATGGTTATATCATTTCCATAAAATGAGTTTGAAACATAGGTTCAATTATTGAATCAATGGCATGGTGAACTTGAACAAAATTTTAGAAAGCTAACCATACAGGCCTACTTATCAAACAAGTGGAAGGATATAGTGAAAGGAAGGTGGCATGAGGACATTGATTGACCCTTTAAAAGAATTTTAAATGTAATTTGGGTGAGCCTAAACTATAATGGGGGTTCATTATTTTAATTTAAAGGTAGTTTCATGAATAATTTAGGATGCATATTAATGCAAAGGCTACTCAACATCCAAAAAGACATTATTGCATCTCCATATGCATTGAATAATTTCTAAAGGGAATAATGTGGAGATATTTTAGGAAATTTCAAATCATTATTGAGGACAATTGGTATATTTACAACCACTTCAATGCCAAATTGATCTCATTAAGGGAGTGTCAATACTCAAAAAGGGAGAAAATACTTATATAAGTACCCCATGTCACATTGGGCTCATTGATGACCCCTTATACACAAAAATCCTTATTTATTATGTTTTATTCTCTATATAAATTTAGGCATTGATCTCATTTTTTCCATCCCTCATCTAGGTGTAACAAAGCTCTGCCAAAATCTTTATGTAACTATTTTGAAGCAATATAAGACAAGTTTATGGTTCTCTTGAATGTTAAGTGTACCTTGTTGAAGTTTGATCTATAGTGTGTATGTTATTCATTCATCACTTGTATGTTTGTTTATTTAAAGTTGTGTGAGGTGTGAGCTATATATTTTCTCTTTAAGTTTCATAATATTGTAGTGTCTTACATAGACCTATAGCTTTCTACCCTTCAAGTTGTAGGTCCCTTACCAACCATCATGCAAAACACTCATGTTTGAAAATTGTCAAAGAATATAATAAAAATTTGTCCCCATTGGATTCATTAGTATTTATAAAAGTTTTTAAGTTGAGATTGGATCATTGAACAATTTGGTGCATCACCACATATTTTAGTTTCTAGTTTTATTTTTCATCTCTTTCCCTTTTCCTTGCGATAAATATAGGTTTTAATAAAGTGATACATTATCATATCAAGGGATATAACCCATTAAATTATATATTTTTTACTTGTAAATAGATAACCCATAGTCTTAGGTCAATCCAATGTTGGGCTAGGTATGAGTAGAGGGCTTGAACAATTATCTTCTTAGCTAGGGTACAACCTAGAACTCAAACAATTTTGGCATGCTCAATGGGATTGAAATAAAGGCATTTGGAAATCATCTTGGGATAGCTTGTAAATGTGTAAGGACACTTGGAATTCTTGGATTAGTCATTATTATATTGGAGGGTAATTTCATGCACCAAATCTCTACCAGGTCTACCTCAAAAAGTAAACAACTTTAGTTCATTGAATTTCCATTAGATATTACAAGAAAGAAGAGGGTACCTATTTAAAACCATAACCTATCACCCCATAACTCTATTTCATCTCCAAACTCTACATATTATACCCATACATAATCCCTTAAATGTCTACCAATCAAAATGGCGAGGCCTAGATTTCAAGCTTTTATCCCCTTTAATGGTGGAAAGCCTCTTAACCTTCAGTAATATAATGATATACCTACTACCTCTTTAAATATTTTACCATTTTTTATATGATAAAACTCTACCACTTTTATAGAGCACATAGCTAACATTATAAACATTGTATCAATGCATAACAACACTCAAGATAATGTAGCCATGATACTACTAACCACATCCTTAAAAGGCAAATCCCTGCAATGGTATAGGGGTTTGGATCCTACCTCAATAAATACATGGGATGAGTTTGGTGAGTGTCCTTTCAAGAATTTTTAGGATAGGAGTGACCATGTGTCACTAGTTGAATAGCTCACCTTAATCAAGAGGACACCCTAAGAATATATGGTTGATTTTAATTATAGATTCCCAAAAACGTGGGTTATAATCCCTATCATCATTAAGCCCACACCCAATTATGATTTCCTTTACTACTTGAGAGTATTAAACTTAGATGTTTCATTCATGATCTAATTCATGGGTGGGATAACTCTACCTGAAGCCCATGAGATATCTATAAGGGAAAAAAATGTTTGATACAAGTAGGGAAACTCATGCGAAGACCTCTCATGCCCTTCTTTCCTAACCTCCATCCAACTCCACCTACCATTTATCTATTTCCTACTCCAATAAATCAAGTACAACTTGATGATATTTAAGTGGATAAACTTAGAAAATTTAATGTTTATTAAAGGTAAAAAATAACAAACTAATGGATTTAGAGAGGCATCAATAAACCTCATATAGACTATATCAAGGCCCCTTCCAAGCTCAATATATTTATTAGTCCTAAGACATACCTCTTTATCCATCAAATAAACAATATCAAGGCCAAATTACTCAAGCTAGACCTTACAATAACTAGAATCCCACAGTTATAAGTAATTCAAGAGCCTTGGTCCCTACACAAAATAACCTTGCACAAAAGGGTCAATGGAAATCAGGAGGTCAGTCGAATGAGATGGTAATGGATATAAGTGGAGAAATGTATCAAGATCTTAGTTGGTATTATACTCCTCCATTTCAAGACCATGACACAATGCCTCCTTAACCATAAGGTCTTCCAATTAATCAAGGTAATATACCTACAATGCAATCATTAGAGGCTCAAATCTAACAACAAGGAAACATGGGTAAGGCACCAACTGACACCACTTGCATGAATTTTTAAGAAGGGGAGAATGTGTTTGAACATGTAGTAGTAAACATGGGGCAGACTACACAAAAGGTAGATGAATTAGTTTTATTCCATAAAAGGGTTAAGAAGAGGATGATGGAAGATAATTTAGGGTAGCCTAAGGTTTATTACACACATCCACAAGTTAGTCAAAATCCTACCACTTAAAACACATCTATTAAGGCCCCTAAAATTCAATAAATACCTCAACATCATGGATAGTAGTATAACTCTCCTTTTGTCCCTCAAGTTACTTAAGTGTCAAGTGACACTTCTACTTCTAAAGTGTAGTCAAAGAGCACCAATATTCCATTCAATATTTTGGATCACATGAAAAGGTCCAATGTCACCATGTTAATGTGGGATTATATCTTTATTTTAGGGTAGAAATAAATCCTCCAACAAGATCTCTCCAAGCTTTCTCATGTGAATAAGGTAGTTGACAAGGTGAGCACTATTTTTGTCACTAGTAGTCATCCTAGTCAAGTTCAAGTTTTTATTCAAGATCAAGCTCATATTTTTGTTAAACCCCCTAAGGTTGTTAAACCTCCTCCATTATACTTGTCAGTCATCATAGGGGACTATCTTGTTCATAATTTCATGATAGGTTTTGGTGCCTCAAATTTAGTCATGCCTAAAACCATAAAAAATACAATTGATCTTAAATATGTGGCTAATGAAAAGGTTGTTCTTTAGTTGGATGGTTCTAAAAATAAAATATTAGATGTCTTAAAGGACCTAAATTTTACATTGGTAGCCTACCCAAATTATGTCATCACTCAAGATGTAATGGTTGTGGACTTACCCCCATACTTTGACCTATGCCTATCTAGGGACTTTACTACAAAAATTAGGGGTTACATATCCTCTAACTAGTAATACATGGTATTTAGGACCAAATATGGGACTAGGGTCATTGCTAGGTTAGAACCTATCTCTAGGTTTCATCTAGAGCCCTATATGACTAACCTTGCAAACATCAACTACACCATACTTGATGAAGATGAGAATTATAGTGAACAATATCTTCATGATCATCTTGAAGGAATTTTAGACCTATAATTAGATGAATGGGTAGTTAGAAATCATGGTTTTGATCCTTGTAACACAATTGAATAGGTATATTTAAGAGTATATTATATGCATGAAGAAGGTGTTGTTATACCTTACCTAACAAAACACAACTCAAGAGGAAGATGGCTTATGGACCATATTATTTGATTGATCAAGGTTAAATAATGTTAGTGGAGTGAGAGTCATGTTTATTTCACCCTCAAATTAAAAGTACTACTTAGTTATAAGCTTTCATTTCAATTGCACCTCAAACATAACTCAGTATGAGGATCTTCTATATGGATTTCAAGAAGCAAGAAGGAGAGGTGTCAAACTCCTTCAATTCAAAGGTGACAATGAGTTTTTTGTTCAATAATTAAGGGGAATAATAGCAAAGAATCATCATTTTAAGGCATAAAATCACTATTTATGGGACCTCATATAATATTTCTTGGTATTCAATATACAATCCATATGAGGGGTTTGCAAACTAATATGTAGACAGGCTTAAAACCATTAGAGCTCAGTATGAGATTGTAGAAGGTGTCAAAAGAAGTAAAATGAAATATAAGATCAAGGTCATATGTATTCTATTTGTACTTGATAATGATGTGAGTTGGTAGGTGTTTGATAATGATGACCAAATTGTGTGTTTTCTCATGCAATAGGTGGAATTCTACTAAAAGAATCAAAACAAGTTCTAACACCAATATGATGATTAGATAGTGTAGTTGAGTTCTAAAAATATACCTAAGGGACTTATGACATTGGAAATAATATTCAATGAAGATGACCAAATGATAAAATGCAAGGCTTATATCTCAGCCAAAGAGGAACATTATGAAAGGATAGAAATCTTCAAAGACAAGTTGTTGAAGTTGAGAAAGATTAACAAAATAGAAGAGAGAGCTGCCTTTGTTTCTTTATGCCAAGAATATTCAGATGTATTTGTATGGTAATAAAAGGATTTTAAGGGATTTGATCCCAAACTTTCATAACACACCATTGAATTAGAGAGCAATGCAAAACTAATTAGGTAGAAACAAAGGCCTATCAATCCAAAGGCAGAAGAGTTGATGATAAAGGAATTGTTAAAATTGATTAAGTTAAGGATAATTTTTCCCATCAAAAATTCCTCATGGGTGGAAAACCTTATGCCAGAGAAGAAGAATAATGGGGATATATGTTTGTGTGTTGACATTAGAGATGTCAACAATATGTCTCTAAAAGATCATTACCTACTACCCTCAATGGACTAGATTCTTCAAAAGGTTGTAGGCTCCCAAAGATTCTCATTGCTTGATGGATACTCTAATTACAATTAGATCATAATCAAGGAGGAATATAGGCATAAGTCTACCTTCACCATAAAGTGGGGAACTTATGCATACGTGAAGATGCCCTTTGGACTGTCTAATACAAGGGAAACTTTTCAAAGGTAAAAGGATGTTTCCTTTGAGGTTTTAATCAATGACATGGTGATAATCTAACTTGATGACATCACTATTTTCTCAAAGGACTTAGTATATCACATAGCTCACTTGAAACTAGTCTTTGAGAGATGTAGGCATTTTAGAGTGTCATTGAATCCTTAAAAATGGATCTTTATTGTTCATGAGGGTAGATTTTTGGGCCATTTATTATCCAAATATGGTCTTTCCATAGACTCTAAGAGAGTTAAGTCCATTCTTTCCTTACCTCTTTGTTGACCATTTTTGCCCAACAGGCCAAAAATTGGTCCCCTTCTTCCCCTGCTATCCTAGGCCAGTCAATTTCAGGTTGCATAAGTTCATCAACCTTGGTTCATGAACTGGTTCAACACTTTGTTGGTTCATCACTTGGTTCAAATGACTTTAGTTCAATGTGTAGGTTTAATAGCAGAAGTGAACAAGGAAAGACCTGATGACTTTTGTTGAGGATGATGACATCTTGAAAGCTGTCAAATTTAAGTAGACAAGCTAGTTGTTGGGTGACGACTGCATGAACATCAATTTTAACATAGTGAAGTATCTATTGTTTTTGAACTACCTTAGTGCCAAATCTTGGAAAGAGCCCCAAGGAGTGTAGTGACCCACCAGAAGATCGCCCCCAAGGGCTAAAACAGAAGGAAGAAGATAAAGAGCAGAAATGACAGAGCGTCTAAGTGGCAAAGGCAAGGTGAGTCATTGTCAGACGAGTAGCACAAGCTATTTTTTATAGTTGGCATTGATGAGGGGACAAACAGTAGTCTATTTGTATAAAAGAGGCACAACCATGTACTTACATTAATGTTTTAATGCCAGAGTCAATTTGGGAAAATATGCAGCATGGCTCTAGTAGGCCCTTTCTGAAGAATGACTTTAGTAACAATGGTTTCCTCTTCCCAGGATTCAGAATGCACATGGGCCACTTATAGAAAATGAGCACCAAAATCCTTCCCAGGAAGTGCCAAGTTATCTTCCTCTTCCTATATATTTTAAACTTCTCTTTTGAGAAGGAATCCACTCTTAGCCTTAAGGCAAAACTCTGCCCAAAAATCTCTTGGGCTTGTAAGGTACAACTGCCAAATTTTTACCTTCAATCAAAACTTAGCATTTTTACCTCCATTCTGAGTTTTGCATCTTTAGTATGTGTCTATGCATTTGATTCTATATTAATTCATTTTCTTAATGCTTTTATAGAATGAATTCAGCATGTCTGGTGCATCTTTGAGTTTCCTTTTACAGGTTTGTCAAAAGTGTCCCTAGAGGAGTATAGGTGAAGTGGATAGGCTACTAAAGTGTGTCTCAGGATGCCTCTAGTAGTTATTTCCTCCCTATATCTCCATGGACCCCTGACCCACTGATGTAGAAGGTTCTCTCATGTCAGATGAAGTGTATAGGTGCTTTCTTTTGGTGAAAAGCATATGTTCAGGCTGGATGGGTCATATTTTCTAGTGTATCACCTTTTAATTTTTAGGCTTAGGTTTTTTTTTTAACATCTCTCTCTCCCTTTTCATCCCCCCCTTTTTTTCATTTTATTTATTAGTAGTAGGAAAAACCAGGGCCTAAATGATACATCAGAGGGAGCTAGCCTTCATCTAGAGACTCTCCCCTCCAGCTTTACCGGTCCCACAGGCAAGATGGGAGTCTCCATTATTGTGTGAAGAAGGCAGGAGCTCAGCCTCCTGCCAAGGGTGTAATCTTCTGCATCAATAGTTTTTGGCACACCCGATGGGACCAACTAGGACAAGTTGTGTCCAAAGAGTTGAAGAATTTTTGGTGTGTTCTTCAACCGACCAGCCTTTGGAGGATTTTTCATCAACACCAATGGCGACTCCAAGTTGAATCAGCTGGTTAAGTAGACCTGGTGCCATTAAGAAATCACTTTTGTATGTATAATCCCTCTGCACAAAATCATGGACCTTGTTTTCCTTCCTATAATTTTGATCAAGCTCAGCCTTTTTATGGCATCTCCCCAAGTAGCCCTCCTAATTGCCCTGCAATGATAAGGGAAGTGGCCCTTGAGTTTGAGAAGTAGACAATGGAGATTAACAGACTAGAGGAGTAGTATAGATATCAATAGGAGATGATGTATAAAGAGGAGTGTTTTTTTAGGCAAGATCAGGCCTTGCAATCCATGGAGGAGGAGGTAGCAAAATGGAGAAGTCCATTTATTCAAGGCAATCAACCTTGTGTTCCCCCTCTTATTCTAAAGAAATCCCCCTCTTGTGCACCAAATCCTTTCTATCATATAGCACTTGCTCACTCCAGCTCATCTGATGCATCTGCTGTCAATCCCATGTGCCTAGCTTTCCAGCATCAAAGGGCATCAGAGCAACCCCCATAGAGATCAATCTTCTCAATTCCTTGTATTATGAATCTTCCATTGGGGGAATACCATGAGCCAACACATCTCTCTTCTAGAGACTCTTTTGATGCATCAACAGTCTCTTCCTAGCATCCCTCAACTTCCCCAAGTCTTTCATCATGATGTGCAGATCCAAAGTTTGAGGATGGAATGCTAGGAACCAGCCCAGAGCCTTGAAGAGGATGATGTTGGTGATCTCCAATAAAGGCTCCTTCAAGAAAATATAGCTAGGAGAATTGTAGAGTTGGAGTCCCAAATGAGATTCCTCAACCAATGTGTGATGGACCTATTTAAACCTAGCCCATCCACACACCTCCAAGAGAGCTATCATGCCATACTTGATATAGATGAAGTGCTGACCAAGGGGAAGGAGGAGAATCATTCGATTCTAGCTCAAGGAATGCCTCCTCTTCCACATGGTTCTCCCACTTCACACCTTCTCAAGGAGGAACCTATTCTATAGGAGGTGAGTGAGGAGTAGAAGATCCAGTCTACAGTTCTTCAGGAGAATATCTTTGAAGGTCTAGAAATCTAGATCTTGGAGGAGGATCAAGAGAATATCTTTAAAGATCTAGAGATCTAGACTTTCGAGGAGGAAAAGGAAAGGTCTATCTTCCTAGAGGAAAGCCTTGAAGAAGAGAGCTTTAAACAGAGAGGTGATGTTCTATGGAATGAGCAATCATTTTGTGAGCCCATTTTAGACATCATCACAGTCACCCTTCTTCAAGAAGGCCAAAAGGAAGCAGAGGATGAGTCTGATAGAGTCTATAATGAAGTAGAAAGAAATGAGTCAGACCATGATGCACTGTAAGGGAGCTCAACATGTCAAAGGGATAATGGTGATAAGCTAACAACCACTAATTTCTTGGTGAAATGCACCAGCATGGACTAGCATTCAACAAGCCTCTAGGGACAAGAAGAATACATGTATGTTGGAGGCATGTTTGAATCTATTCCACTCGGATACCAGCCAACTCAAGTGACAGGAAAGAGAAGTAGGTCACCAAATCTCCTTTTCTTTCAACCATTTGTCTGCCACCATAAGTCTTCTTTCCAGGAAGGGGACTTAATAAGTTTTCCCTTTGATCCAAGAGGGAGGCAAACATTCTTGGTTAGCTGTATACAGTAGTTTGCTTTCAATTTCTTTCCTGCTTTCCCTAAGTGCAGTTTGCATAGGTAGTGTTTTTAGCCTTGTGTGTCTCCCTTTGCATGTGGGGTAAAAATCTTCATGTTTGATTCTTGGATCTTTGGGACTGTTGCTAACCTTTCATCAAAGTTGCATCTGACTCTGTGCTTAATGGACTACAAGACAACTAGTCTTTAAGCATAATAGGCATGCTTCCCCTGGGAGTCACTAATTTATTGACCATTTTTGTCTAATAGGCCAAAAATTGGTCCCCTTCTTCCCTTGTTGTCCTAGGCCAATCAATTTTAGGTTGCATAAGTTCATCGGCCTTGGCTCATGAATTGGTTCAACGCTTCATGGGTTCATCACTTGGTTCAAATGGCTTTAGTTCAACGTGTAGGTTCAATAGTAGAAGTGAACAAGGAAATACTTGATCACTTTTGTTGAGGATGATGACATCTTGAAAGCCATCAAATTTAAGTAGACAAGCTAGTCGTTGGGTGATGGCCGTGTGAACGTCAATTTTAACATAGTGAAGTAGCCAGCGTTTTTAAACTACCTTAGTGCCAAATCATGGAAATATCCCCAAGGAGCGTAGTGACCCACCAGAAGATCACCCCCAAGGGCTGAAAGAGAAAGAAGAAGACAAAGAGTAGAAATGACAAAGCATCCAAGTGGTAAAGGGAAGGTGAGTCATTGTTAGATGAACAGTGCAACCTATTTTTTGTAGTTGTCATTGATGAGGGGACAAACAATAGTCTATTTTTAGAAAAGAGGCATGGCCATGTACTTACATTAATGTTTGAATGAGAGTTAATTTGGGTGACTATGTAGCATGGTTCTAGCAGGCCCTTTCTGAATAATGACATCAGTAACAGTGGTTTCCTCTTCCCAAGATTCAGAATGTGCATGGGCCACTTACATAAAATGAGCATCAAAATCCTTCCTAAGAAGTGTCAAGTTCTCTTCCTCTTCCTATATATTTTAAAATTCTCTTTTGAGAAGGAATCTACTCTCAGCCTTAAGGCAAAACTCTACCCAAAAATCTCTTTGGCTTGTAAGGCAGAACTGCCAGATTTTTACCTTCAATCAAAACTTAGAATTTTTACCTCCATTTTGAGTTTTGCATCTTTAGTATGTGTCTATGCATTTGATTCTATATTAAGTCATTTTCTTAATGCTTTTACAAATGAATTTAGCATGTTTGGTGCATCTTTGAGTTTCCTTTTACATGTCTTTTAGAAGTGTCCCTAGAGGAGTATAGGTGAAGTGGATAGGCTATTGCAGTGTGTCTCAGGATGCCTCTAGTAGTTATTTCCTCCCTGTATCTCCACAGACCCCTAGCCCACTAATGTAGAAGGTTATCTCATGTCAGATGAAGTGTATAGGTACTTCCTTTTGGTGAAAAGCATATGTTCAGGCTAGGTGGGTCATATTTTCTAGTGTATCACCTTTTACTTTGTAGGCTTAGGCTTTGTTTTCAGCATCTCTCTCTCCCTTTTCATTGGCCACCTTTTTTTCATTTTTCTTGTTAGCAGTAGAAGAAACCAAGGCCTAAATAATACATCAGAGGGATCTATCCCTCATCTAGAGACTCTCCCCTCCAACTTCACCAGTCCCATAGGCAAGAGGGGAGTTTCCATTATTGCGTGAAGAAGGCAGGAGCTTGGCCTCCTACCAAGGGTGCAATCTTTTGTGTCAACACTCTTCCCAAACACAATAAAGGTCTCCAAAGTTTATTGGGTAAGACTAATTTCATAATATGGTTTATTCTAGGCTTTACAGAGTTGGTCAAGCTTTTAACTCACATGTTAAGGAAACATAAGGATTTTACATGGAGAAATAAAGGTAAGAGGATATTTCAGGCCATAAAGGATGCCATATCATATGCCCCTAAACTCCTTAATCTTGATTTTGACAAAGAATTCTAATTATATGCCTTCTCTATATTAGATTCAAACTCTACCATGTTGATGCAACAAAATGATCAAGGCCTAAAACCACTTATTACCTTCTTTATTTAGGCCTTGGAAGTATATGAGGAGAGGTATAAATTTTTATAGAAACATTTGATTTGTTTAGTAATAGGTTTGAATAAATTTAGGCACATGGTCTCTAATATCAATACCATACTCATAATAGTACAAAAGGGTTGGATGGGTGAAAAACTGCATAGATCATGACCTTAAAGTTAGAGTTAAAAATATCATAAGGGGTAGAGGGTTATGTGAACAACTTGTATTAGAGGTAAAGGAAGGTGAAGACTAAGTGTTGGTAGTTCATGATAGCCAATAAGTAGTTGTAAATAACACACCTTTCAATTAGACAAATTATGTGATCAAGTTCCTCTAATTAGGCTAATATCTCATGGGGTTAGACAAATCCAAAAGGAGGTAATTTAGGTTTCAAAGTATACATTATGTCCTGATAGATGGAATACTTTTCAAGAGAGACATAAGAGGCATGCTTTTGAGATGTGTGGAATCATCTAGAGTGGTCAAGTTAATTGAATAGGTACATAATGGTCTAGTAGGTGGGAAATTTAATACCAAAACCATAGCCTCCAAGATCATAAGATATGGGTAATCTTATCCCACATTGTGTAGATATGCACACTCTTAGGTAAATAAGTGTCCAAAATGTGCAATGTTCATTGGAAAATAAAAACTAGCTACCTTCCCCTTATAACCAATATAATTATAACAACCCTTCATGCAATGGGGATTGGATTTCATAGGGATGATACACCTCCCTTAAAGTAAAAGAAAAAAAATGATCATCATAAACACAAGGTGGGTTGAAGCAACTGCCCTCAAAGAAGCCAATGAAAATTTTATCTTAGACTTTTATGACAACCTTGTGACTAGATTTGGTGTGCCCTCCACAATCATTTTTGATAATGCATTGGCCTTTAGTAGTATTAAGGTTTATGATTGGGCCCTTTAACATGTAATTTATCTCAAAGAATTCTCTAATTATTACCCATAGGGAAATGGACTAGCAGATTTCATAAATAAGAACTTATTGAGGATGATCAAGAGGATAATGGAAGATAGTCAAAGGGAGTGGCATACTAGATTGAGGACTTCCCTGTGGGAAGATAGGGTGACACCTAAGAAGGCTACTAAACACTTCCCATACCTCCTTGTCTATGGGAGAGAATCAAAATTTCTTATCTCTCTTAAACTTCTTACACTAGAGCTTGCCCAATAACTTGATCTCTTAGAGGATTATGATATAAAAGTAAGGTTTAATGAATTAAGATAGCTAGAGGAGACAAAAAATAGTTCAATACACATCATATGTTCCAATAAACACCAAGTGAAGAAGTCATTTGACAAGAGATCCTCCTCTAAAACATTTTAATAAGGTGATGTAGTCCTCAAATGGGATGAGGACCATGAAAAAATAAGAAAGCACTATAAATTTGATAGTATTTGGAGTGGACCTTATGTCATCACATGTTGCAATGATATCAATTCCTTTGATCTTGATAATTTTAATGGAGATATCCTTCCCATAACTGTCAATGGGAGGTATCTCAAATTCTGATACTAGTTCTATTTCATGATATTTGTACATAGGTAGGTAGTTATATATTTTATCTTCAAGTGCTCTTGCACAATGTCTTTTTTGTTATTTGGTCCTAATATTTAGGTAGTTTTTTGGTGTATTATTTTTTCTTTCCTATTGCTCTAGTGTGTCTCATTGCTTCAAGAGTTTGCAATATGAAATAAAAATATATGTTTCAGTCATACTATCATATTTCAATATAACTTAGTCACCAAGAATATTGGTCAATTTAAATTCATAGACCTATAAATTGGTCACCGTTATATCTTGGAGTTATATTCCATATTTGACACTTGGTTTTTAGTCATGTTGTGGACTCTAAATGGATGTCTAGTTAGTTCTTTATCTAGTCACATTTTAAACTTGCCTTAGTAGTATTTGTAGGCATTTGTAACTCCTACCAAGTTTGAGTAAAGTAGTGTCATGGTGTCCAAAGTGTTTAATTTCCATTTTCCATATTGAAGGATCCTCAACATGATGAAAATGTAGTAATGAAGGCTATTGGAGAAGGCAATTTGACAAAGGTTTAAAACCACATTGGTCATGCATAATTATCATAGGTATGCCCATTTTTGAGCTTTCAAGAGTCACTATAAATAATATTATGTGATATAATTAAGGTTTCATTTATTTTTGGTTTTTCATATACATTTACATGGCGATCTAGATGTTGAGCCTCTTTTAGAGCTATGTACTTGAGCTAGTCAATGGGTTTGAACATAAAAGGATGTTATTTAGCCTTAATTGACCATTATATCACCCCATACACATCTAAAAGACCCAATTAGTCCATATAAACCATTATATCATGGTTTAATACCTCAATTGGATCCATTATTGCCCAAGTTAATGCCTATTTTCTCTAAAATTGACCCACATGTGCCAATTTGTGACCTTTCACCTTCCTCAAGTCATAAACCTAAGTAAAATACTATCTCTCCATCGTATTTCCCATAAAAATACCATTGAGATACATTTTTTGGATAAAATAACAATATTTATAAGAAAATGGGGACTTTGTAGGTGTTTTCTTAGTAATACAAATCCATACTATATTGATCAGCACAATCAGGGGCATATTTTGGCAAGGTGAGTTCAAATATGTTTAATGGTGTAATAATCATGGTATTTCAGATTAGTAAGGTATTAAAACCATTTTTCATCCACTTCAAGATCATTAGTGACCTCAAAGGGCCCCTCAAGTTCATGGTTATTATGTATAACACAAGTACAGTCAGGGTCTAAGCTCTTGACCATGGAAGATACACTCAAGGGGATAACCATCCATGGAATTTGTTTGAGATTTTAATTCATGTCCTCTATTAACATTGGATAAGAAGTTAAGGAACTTCTACATCTTCCTCATCTACACATGCACTTTTGAGACAAATAATTTTTAGGGGATTTTGATTCATTTATTAAAACCAATCAATTATCCTATTATTTAAAGTCATGTATCATCCTTATATGATGATTTTAGAATTGAATCCACTCATACGGGGTTATATATTATGCTAATATCCTTGACTAGTTTTTATGTATGATCTATATACCAACCTATGCAAGCATAAAGTTTTGGGTGCCTCTATCAGAGGTTGCAAGAAAAATTTATAAGGTTACAAATATGTATCATTATTATTAGTGCCTTCTCACCTAGTTTTAAAGCTCAATGGTCCTTATTTTTCCTTAGAACACTTAATGGAGACCCATCTATGCATGTTTTGAGAACATTGCACCATAGATTGTGTGTATGGTCTAAGAGCACTTACATGATTTTGATGTGTCCTAAAGGATATGGAAAAGGTGATAACATGATGGTGGGTGGTCTTCATACCTTTATAACATCTTATCAATCCTCCATATGCTTTCATAATTCTTGTATACTTATTTCTATACCTTTATCAATCTCAGTCACATTTTATAAGTTTTAAGGTTTGTTCATAGATGTTAAGTTAATTTTGAGAATCCTATGTTTCATTGTGAGACCTTAAACACCTTGAGTCTACCTCAAAACCTTTATGTATATGTGTATATTAATTATGGTGTCTATAGGGTCTATTTTTTTTGGTATTAGATGAGGTCTTGTGCCATTTTCATTTCCATTCCACATCCATAAGGTCTCACTATTTTTTCATTGTAATCATGTTATGTAATCACTGTGTTGTCACATTAGTTTCACTCTAAGGTGTTTCCACTATCACCTTCTCCATTCACCCATCATTCCCTCAATGAATAATAATTCCAAGATGACTCCATACTACACTAAAACCATCCATATGATTTAAATCATCAATCTAGACCTATATGGCCATATGGGAATGAGGTGAAAGTGCAATATGCACCTATAACATCTTTAGGGTTGTTATAAAAAGTATCATAAAGTGTTATGGGAACCATCCTAGGCATAAATATCAATATTAATACCATGAAAAATACATGATAAAAATGTTTAAGGGTGGTTAAATCCACTTTTGACACAATCCAATTATCATTTCAGTTATACCCAACTCATGTATGTTCAAAACCACCCTATAGGCAACCTTTTTTATAGAAGGCAACACAAAATGACACCACTAACCTAGGTTGGTATCTCCACCTCATGTGAACTCAAAAAGATAAATTATATGCAAAAAAGATACAAATATGACATTTTAAAAGGTGTAAAACTAATTTCCATCACCCTTAAAGAGATAAAATAATGTCATCACAATCATAAGGACATATAGTTTATGTAAAGAATGAGACCTAAGCTAAGTAGAAGGATAGGTTATGTAGTGAAGTAGTGTCAAATGGATATAATATAAGCATGTGTACCACTATAAACATGTTATAAACACTTCATATAGTCACCAACATACTCAAATCAAATATTGTAGGCCATATTCCAAAATGCAAATTTGAGTGCACTTTCTAGCAAGTAGTTTGAGGCTATTTTGAGCCAAAATGAGGATATGGACCCCTTATATGTGAAACCATGTTCCTAAATTCAATAAAAAATGTGTTCATAACCTAGATAATACCCCCATATGCTCACTTGGTTGAGAAAAATAGTGGATATTTTCATTGTTTTGTCTTAGACCAAGGCTAGTATGTGAAGGTAAACAATGGGGTTAATGGCACATCCATGCTATTAGAAGTCTCTAGTCAACTTGGGGTCTATGAAAGGTCTGGTTCCAAGATATAATTATATTTAAGGTCCCATAAAACCCCTCCCAAGGTATAAGACTTATATTCATTATAAAAACCCTTGGAGGTGGGTTGGTGCAGGCAAGTAACCAGTCATGCAATCAAACCTCAGTGGTGAATTAAGACCTATGAAAGTTGTTGTGATCCATAAAATGGAAAAAGTGAAGAGTGGAAGCATGATTTATAATTAAAACATAGGTTTTAAGGGTCAAAAGGTGGAAAAAATGGTTTGAATTTCCAAAAATCTAGCTCGATCTAGTCCACCTATGTGCAAGCATTTTGAGGGGTAGATTCACATGCTCACCCACTTCAACACATGCCTCCTCTGATCTAGAGCTCCTAAGGGAATTAAACTATCCCTAATCACTAAACATCCATGTTTATTTTATTATAAATGGGGGGATAAACTATATGAATGATTTTTAATAAGTTTAGGACTAAAACCTACCTACAGCTAACCCTAACACCAAATTATAATGCTCATATCTCCATGGAAAATCTACATTTGAATCTAACCTATTTAGGGTAGGATGGGATGTAAATTACCTAAGCATCCATGGCCATTGTTTTAGGGTTGGACATCCATACTCTATGAACCATCCTTAAGATGGTGGATACCTCTAACCCTGTACAAAGTTTAGGGATGACCTGATGGTGTAAATTTACCTTAGAACCCATTCGAATGCCAACTTCCAACTATGAAAAAATATTAAATGTCCTCTAAAGTCCCCTAGGAACAACCATGGATCCTTAATTAGCACATGTAGGGTTAGCATTATATGAAGAGGCCTAAAAATGCCAATTTGAGCTTGAGGATTAGCTTAAAGAGGGTCTTCACATGTAAAATGAGTTCAAGGCACTTGACTAGGCCTCCTATAGGTCTCCATAATTTACCTCCATGACTGTTTTAAAGGCAAAAATCTATAGGTGTTGGAGAATTTGGCTATGTGCACTGTAAGAAGGAAAATAGACATGATGAAAGCAACAAATCTAATCTCCAAGACATCTAAGGTTTTTTCCATAAACCAATGTGTAAGTTAAATTTTATAGTAGAGGTGTGAAAATAATATGATATCCAACCTCTACCATGGTTTTACTATCAAAATAATGGAGTAAATCTTAATTTTAAGAGTTGAAGGGAATAATTGCATTATTATAAAGCCTTTGGGCTAACCTAGACCCTAGAGAGACCACCACAATGCATCTTTCTACTTGCAGACCTACATAGGCTTCTCAAAGGATAAGCTCTCCATAGTGGAAGCATCTTCAAGCACTCATCAAGGAAAAATGGGGTATGCTTAACGATTCCAAATGTTCATGGAAGGTGAGGGAGCTTGTTAACTTGGATTTAATGTAGTCATATCATAAACCCAAGATGATACCCTCAAGAACTAGAGCTAAAACCCTCTAAAACCTCCCTAAAACCCTAATAGCAACTAGTCTAGAAAGGCTTAGCTAAAAATTAATTATTTTTCTTAGAATTGCCTAGTTTATCACTTAAATCTAATAGACAACTTAGAGGGGATTAAACTCATGGAATTAGGTGGTATGAAAGGTGGATGGATGTCTCCTAAGAAGGAAAAATAACAAGATTTTGTTAGTTTCTATGTTTCAAGGTCTAGAAAAATATTATAAACTATGGATGGAGTAAGTTTAGGACTTACTCTACTTATTAAAAATCATTTCAATCCATGGAATTCATTGAAAAGGCTCTCATCATCTTGTTCAAAATTGCCAGTCTGTGAGGTAGGTTATTTGGCCTAGTAATGAAAAGTTATGGTATGTTGCAAGTAGGTAATTATTCAAAGATATAGATTAAAAAAAACTAAAGGAATTACAAGGTTTATTGAAGTTATATTAAATTATTTTGAAGCATAGGTCCAACTATTTAATCAATGGCATGGTAAACATGAATAGAATTTTTGAAAGCTAACCATACAGGCCTACTTATCAAACAAGTGGAAGGATCTAGTGAAAGTAAAGTGGCATGAGGACATTGATTAAACCTTTAAAATAATTGTAACTATCATTTGGGTGAGCTAAAATTATACTTAGGGGTCATTATTTCAGGTCAAAGGTAGTTTCATGAAGAATTTAACATGCATATTGATGCAAACGCTGCTCAACACCTAAAATGACATTATTACACCCCTATTTGAATTTAATAAATGCTAAAGGGAAGAATGTGGATCTATTCTAGGAAATTTCAAATCATTATTGAGGATAATTGGGATATTTATATCCACCTCAATTCAAAAATGGTCTCATTAAGGGAGTGCCAATGCTCAAAAAGGGAGAAAATGCTTGTGTAACTACCCCATGCCACATTGGGCTCATTTATGACCCCTTATATGTCAAAATACTTATATCTTGTCTTATATTATCTATATAAATTTAAAAATTGAGATTTTATTTTCCATCCCTCATTTGGGTATAGAAAATCTCTACCAAAATCTTTATGTAACTATTTTTAAGCAATATAAGACAATTTTATGATTATTTTGAATGTTAAGTGTACCTTGTTAAAATATGATCTAAAGTGTTTATGTTTTCCATTCATCACCTATATGTCCTTCATATGCCTTACTTCAAGTTTATTTAGCTTCTTGTAGGTTGTGTGAAGTGTGAACTAGGAAGTTTCTCTTGAAGTGTCATAAGATTATAGTGTCTTACATAGACCTATAGCCTCCTACCCTTCAAGTTACAAGTCCATTACCAAAATTCATACAAAACACTCATATTTGAAAAAATTTCAAAGAATCTGATCGACCCTTCTCCCCATTGGATTAATTAGTATTCATGAAAGTGTTTAAGTTGAGAGTGGATCATTAAACAATTTAGTATATCACCACATAGGTTAGATTATGGTTTTAGTTTTCATCTCTTTCAATTTTCCTTGTGATAAATATAGGTTTTATGAAATCACTACATTGTCATATTATGGGAGCTAGCCCCTAAAATTCTAGAGGTTTGACCTACAAATAGATAACCCATAGTCTTAGGTCAATCCAATGTTGAACTAGGTTGGAGTAGAGGGCTTGAACAATTATTTTCTCAGCTAGGGTTAGACCTATAAATACAAAAATAGTTACATTATTTTTCATGACCATAAAATTGCTACCTTGGAATCCACCTATGCCAATAGTCATCCTTCCTTGTTGAACATATAGGCCTATTAGGTAATTATGCCTAGTGACTTGTTGTTAATAATTGGATGACCATGAGACCTAAATATTACCTTGGGAATAGGTTAGTGATCATTTTATAGGTCTATAAAAGTATATTATACCATGAATTATTCTTTATAAGTAGTATACACTTACAACTTTGCCCATCTAGGTGACTAGGTCACCTTTTACTAGATTTTCTAGATTGGACTTTTAGTGTAAACCTTTAAAAGCATTTCTAGGGAGATTTGAGGGTAAATTTTGATATATTAAGTTCTAATACATCTATTATTATCCCCCTAAATGATTTTTAGCTGTTCACCAAGCTCTGGACCTTGTTTTATCCCAAAACCTTGTAAAAGTAAATTTTTTGATGAATCTGTACAAGTGTTCATATAAATACTATCATTAAAATGACCTCCTCATAGTTCATTATGGTTTTTATGTGTCTTTAGGATAAATTCAAGGCATTTGGATGCATATTTCCCAATATTTCCTTTATCAGGGCATTAAGACTACTTTAGGTAGGTTTAAAGTGTCATGAACTCTTAACAATTATTCATATCTCTAATGGATTCAACTATAAAAAAATTTCAAGAAATTTTAGTACACAAACCCCTTAAACCTTCCCTAGATAATGAAGACCCCATGCATCTGCTCTGTATAATTCTAATGTGGAGAAATTTCCTCTTTGGTTTAAACCCTTGCATTTTAGGAGGTTGATGGAGATAAAAGGGTGTAAAAGAGAAAATTTTGTCTAGTTTTGACTTATAATACCTTATATAGGTCTATTACAACACTAAAAACATTATTTAATTAATTTTATTCTTTTTTCATCTCTCTAAGTGCCTGTATATCCCTCACTCCTCTACCTAGGGTTTTTGATGCATTACACTAGCTTGACCCTAAGGGTGTAGTTCTTGGATTTTATCTAAATTTTATAATTTCAAAACCTACAGAACTACCTTGTGAAATTTTTATCTTCCCCATTATTTTTTCAACCTAAAACACTTCCTAAATGTGAAATCTCTTCAACTTCTATGTATAATCCTATAATTGCATGTTGAGGCCTAGTATGCCTAATTAGGCCAGTATGCTCTTATTTAAACCTAAAGGACTAAAAAAATTAGATAAAAACACTAATAAAAATTATAAAACAATTGATACACCATTTTTTCACCTTTATAATTCACCTTCTTACATGTTATTCCACACTTTTACCTTCCTACTAAGGTCCTTCTTGCAAGTACTCAATTAGGTCTACTTGAGACTGAGTATCAACCTACTTATTTTAATAGAATTATTGGGTCATATTTATCATTGGGATCATATGTTTTTCATCTTCATATAACCCTAAAAACTTTCCAATCATTATAAGCTTAGTCACTTTGATCTTCATGACTTTGCTTGCCTGCCTATAGGTGTTTTGTGTCCCCTGAGTGTGTGAGAATGATGAGTGACCATTTCATTTAGATGTATTTATAACCATGAAATATATTTTGTTACTTTTCAAATATTCTTATCAGATTAAAATTAAATTTCACCATGTTTCTCATTATTCTCCTTATACCTCTTCTCATCCTCTAACCTTAGACCAAGCAAAAGGTTTCCATTTAGTTAACATAATAGCTTTATAGTCTCATTTGGTTTAGTATTGTAGAGCTTGAGTGACCCCTATTTGGTCATCTCTAAAACTTTATCTTTAAATTTTTTAAGACCTCTAATTATTTATTTAACCTTATCACACCTTATAACATAATCCATTTTCACCATTATACCTTATATCTTCCTTCCCACTATGTATACCACTTGTGTAATTAGTTTTACAACTAGCTGACCAAAAGAGGTTTAGCTATGTTTGTATCACCTTTATGAATTAAAAAATGTATTAGGATTCATAATTTTTGATGATATAATCTCCATGTTATTTTCATCCCTTAGTAGGCCCTTTCTCTTCTATGACATTCAAGACACCTTATCACCAATACTGGTAGGCTTGTAAGATGGTCATATGTATTATTGACTATGCCTAAGGGGTTGAATCCTTCCTTGAAACATTATTAAATGTTATATTGTATGGTTTATTAATATAAAATTATTTTTGTCTTATTACACTTCTGTAAATCCTCTAACTCATCATTGAGTTAATTTTTCTTTGACTTGTAAACACAACCTTGTGTGTGCACTTGGGGATCTTGATTAAGTTTCTCTGTTTAACACTAATTCAAAGGTGTTGATACCTGTTTGAACCTATTTTATCCATACCCCATGATTATTAATATTTCCTTAGTAATCCCCTTAACTCATCAATGTCTTCAAGTTCATCAAAAATGACTTGATCAACCACCTAGTGCTCACCTTGTTCACTATCTGTTGAGTGCCTTATGAGCCCATTGTTATGAGATGATCAAAAAATTTAATATAACATATACTTTATAAATTTATTTATCTAAGTGGGATGATTATTTTAATATTTTTTCTTGTCTTTAAACCCATCTTGTCTCTTTAAACCCTAAATTTGTCTACTAGACTACCTTGAGCCATAACTAAGTTGCCTATGTATTATTGCGTGCATGTTTTCTTTCTTAGAGTGTTATTAATGTATTCATAAAATTATATTTGGGAAATTTATTCAAGTTATAATGGATAATTTTTTTTAAAAGAGATTAATCTCCATTTATCTCTTGGAAATCACAACTCTTAGGGCACTAAGAATCTCTCTTAGACTCCATAAGGTAGTTAGGTCTCTTAAATAAGTTGTTCAACTTGTTTTGATGCTTATTTTTTATTCTATAACATTTCAATTCTCTCAAACCTATCATTTGGTATACATATGTTATTTACCCCTCACACAAGCAATCTCATGACATTATTATGGCACAACAGTATTGGGGGGTTTTATGCACTTTACAATTAACATTTTGAACCTCTCAACAACCTTAATCTTTGAAAATGAACTTCAAATGGCATTAAAAATTAAATTAACATGATTATTCCTAAAAAGGATGTATTATGATTCATAAAATTAGTCTACATGGCTCTTCAATCAAGATTGACACTTCGTTTGATCTTTGAAGACATGTTTGCAAGTCTTGAAAGAGGGTTAAAGATTCACTGATTGAATCTAGGTCATCATGATAACTCAAAAGCATACAAATCCTACCAAAAATTGTTTTATTATGTCCAAAATATTATATTATCTTGAATCCTACCTATATCTTCATGAAATATCACACTAGACTTTGTAAAACACTAGAAACATTGTTGAAAACCTTCATGTAAGTTTGCAGACTCGTTGGTTTAATCTAGACCACTTGAATACATGTGGGACTATGGGTAATGACCATTCTATGAGTTTTAAGTCCATGTCATAACTAAATATCCATTTTTGTAGAGCCTCAATGATGTTTGGAAGAGTTTTGAGACCTGACTAAGACTTTCAACTTTAGGAGACCCAGGAAATCCCAAGAACCCTAATGTTGTTAACCTATAGGTAGTTACATAATAAGGATTTTTGTCTCCCTAAGGTCTCATATGTGAAATAGTGATTGAGGATGGTGTAAAAATTTTAAACACAAAACTATGGAAACAATTGGCTTCTGACCAAACCTCAAACTAATTCCTACCAAACATTGAAAATTAAGCATAAGAATAATTGAACATCCCAATTTTGGTTGCACATCATTCATCAATTATAAAAATCATGTTGAGGCATCCCTATTTGGTATACTAACCCATATGAAACAATAAAATCTCATGTATTCATATTGAGTCACCTTTCAACCTAACAACTATCAATTTGGCCTATGGACCCATTAAGTGGGGCACTTAATCAAATATTGAAAGAGCTAAAATGTTAATCAAAATGAATTAACTAATTTAACAAAATTAAATGCTTATTTGAATTATCCATTTATAATTAATGAATATCTTAAAATGGAAATTCCAAAAATAAAAATATCAAGCCTTTTCATCATTGCCTTTATGAGTTGTTAATCTCTTTCAAAATATCCCAAAATATTTAATTTGAATGCCATGCCTAGTAGTTGAAATTCATAATTGCATGACAAATTTTAATTTAACTAGATTTAGCCTCAACTCACTTAGTGTTATTTTGAACCCATTAAATTTTTTAACTCAACCTTAAGTCACCTTGGGTGAGATTTAATTCTTAAGGCTATAAATACAAGGCCATACCCATTAATGTTTAAGCTCTCTTGGTGTAAATTTATTTTGCCTAAATGTCTTCAAATATATCTTGGTGTAAATTTATTATGCATAAATGTCTTCAAATATATCTTGGTGTAAATTTATTATGCCTAAATGTCTTCAAAAATCTTATAAGCAAAAGTTATAATGCTAATTTGGAGAGAGACAAGCTTTTCATTCAATGTTACCACACCAAATTTATAAGCCAAGGTACGAAGGAGAGAAGGAGAATATAAAAATTCATTGTCAAAGAATTCTTGATGTAAAAAATGAGAAATCCACTTAAACAAACCATTTGGATCTCCAAGGAAGGTAAAATAGTGTTTTATTTTGTGTTCTAGTTGTGATTTCATTTGTATGTTTGTTACCTATGCTCTCCCTAGTGTATAGGTTAGAGATGTTAGGATTTTAGTGTGTTATTTTGATTTATTTTATTGGATTAAAACAAGACTAAAATACCATATATTTTATTCCTTATTCACATGATGGCATGCCTAGTTAGACCAAGCATCCCATATGGCCAAGGAGATTGATATGATAGTTTTAGTTTTTCTAATAAATGCATAAGAATCTTCAAGTTTCAAGTTTTAATTTGTTTTTTATGTATTTTATTTATGATAAAGTCATAGGTTGTAAGGATAGATATTGATTTTATAAATAAACATCAATTATAGGAATTGTCCTTGATCTTTATGTAAAAAAATATAACAAGCCAAAGAATGTAGATAATAATGATTTTACACAATTTTTATTGACTTCATTTTATGTTTGATGATCTATATGTTTGTCTAACCCATTTATTATATAATTAATGATATTTTTGTGTTTAAGATCATTTATTAACCATTTTCCAATCAAAATAGACTATTTTTTATGTGTTTTATAGGAAATGATGATTATTGCCTTAAATTAATGTTGATTTCTGTAATCAACATTAATCTCTATGGATAGATGATGATTGGTATTTGAGACAAAAAATATCAAAAAACCTGAAATATAAATTTGAAATGTTGTTTTCTCACTTGATTTTGGACTTCTAAGTAGGAAAACCCTCTAATAATTTATGAGCCATAAGGTGGAAAAAGAAAAGTTTAAGCATGGTTAAATCTTACACATTGTATTTGGTACTTAAAATGTACTTAGTTGTTTACATCTCTTAGTTATTTTTGAATTTTTTTAAATTATCAAAAACAAAATAAAAGGGGATCAAACTTCATAACATATTTCATTTTGGTGCTATCGAAATAAACTCTCACATTAGTTAAATACTCATAAAATTTTACATTTTTATGCTTGTTTGTTGAAGTGTTTGTTTATCAAGACAAGTGTCACGTGTATGCAATCCCCCCATCCATTTTAGGGATATTGGGTGATAAAAAACCCTCACTCTTTGAATTTTTCACTTTGGTAAAAAATAATGGAAGGAAAGTCACGAAGGCCCTCCCTAAAATCCATATTATTTAGGTGACCCCAAAATGACCCTAAAGTCATTCCACTCATCTTTATTTCATGCATTTTGGCTTACGCACAGGAGTTCATCACCTCCTCACAAGTTATATATGGAATAATTGACCCAATAATTCATCTTCTAGCATCATTTCAACTCCACTCCATGGTGGGTTATATAAATTTAAGGTTACCTACTAGAGCACTTATTTTGAGTGATTAAAACAAGATCTGTTAGTGGTACTCGGCCTTGGAACATAGGGGTGACTTGAACATCATACTAAAATAATAAATTAATGAATGTATTAGTTGTGAAAATGACAAGACCTTTTCACAACAAACTAGTTGATGTGGATCAAAATCTCATGATTGTGCCCTAGTATTTGCCACACATGTGGGACCATTTAAAAATTAATAAAAAATGATAGTTTAGAAAACCCCACTTGTTGTGGACATATTGTTGATGTAGGGTGAATATCCTAAAGCTCCATGTCATCATAAAAACTCTTGAAAAATTATATAGATCAAATTTTGATGGTACGATACAACCTTTTTAGCTTTAGGATTTAGGATGTTACACTTAGGTGTTTGTGTCATTTGTCCTTTTTACTTACATGTTCTTGAGTCAAAACTACTTGTTTATTATGCTATATCCAAAATGAGTCTTTTTTACACATTCATCCTTTGTTCTAGGAGTTTTTATTCCATGTATTTTACATCACACATTTTCCTTAGTTGTTTATCAAACCTTTGTGTGTATGTCATTTGTTTGAAATGGGCATCATTATGCCTCCCATATCATTCCAGGTTTTATGCCTTAAAGTATTGAAACAAACCATTTGTCATATATTTATAGCATTATAGTATTATTACATTACTCTAACTATTTCAAAGACTTTTTTCCATGTGTCCAAATTTTTAAATTTTTGAAACCATGTGGGCCTTTTGGATCTATGCCTAGTACCATCATGCCATTAATTCTTGTCTAGCTTGTTATCAATTTTAAGAAGTATAGTCTTCTAAATTATAGTTCAAAATTAATCTTGATATGTTTATATCCAAATATTTATTGTTTTTTTCCTATGACTCATGTAACTTTGGCCTAGACATCAATCTTTCACTTTTGGGTGTATAACTTAGCCAATTTATTGCTCAATTTAAAGATTATTTTTGTGATTAAATTTAGGGAAGTGGTTTATCTTCCATATGCCTAAAGTTCCATGTCATTTTCAAAATGATCAAGTGTGTGTTTAAATCCAAATTATTAGTTTGTGTCAAATTATTTCAAAAAAATTAGATTGAATCTCTTTCCTCTTAGACTTCATTTTGTTTAAAGTCTAGATTTTGTGCCTTGTTTCCAAAAGACCTAGAAATACTTATTTTGAGCCTACCTTTTGTGCCTTGTTTTCTAAAAGACCTAGAAACATTTGTTTCTTAAGACCTATTTTATACTTGTTTGAAACACTTTATACCTAAGTTTGGCATTTTGGTTTTATGTCATCCACTTTACCTTTTTGTGTAAGACATTTGAAAAATGATTGTTTTAGCCTAATTTTCAACACTGACCATTTTAGAGATACAACTCTAGTCCTTAGATAGATTTATACCATGTTTTAACCATTTTTACTTTGGAACTTATTTTTTAGAGTTTGTATAACTCTAGGTCTTCTTCATAAAATGTTAATTATTGATTTGGATATGTCTCATTACATTCATAGTAGATAATGTACAATCTAGGTTGTGATCATGTGGTTGTATAATATGAATTTGTTCAAGACCCCTATAGTGATGATGTAGTTTATGAGATATATCCATATCCTCCTTACAATACTTAATCTAGATAATAAATATAATATCCTCAATCATAGTATTTGGTGACACCTTTAGGCTAATTAATGTACCAAGTTTTCCCTTTTAATGTTAACAAAACCTAATCCCCTACTTATACCATTAAACCTCCTTTGGCATGTGTGAGTAACCAATATCCATAATATCTAATAATTACTATCCCAAAACCTTCTCCTTTGGCTCACAACATTAACCCATCTTTGCAATGCCCTACCATTACCATTCTAGGACCTCATCCTTTGGCTCGTGATAGTGACCCAACTTCACAATGCCTTACCATTACCATTTTAGGCCCTTGTCCTTTGTATTTTGAAATAAACCAAGATTTGAAATTATTTTTCATTATCATTCTAGGCCCTTCTAAGTATGGTAACTCATTATCCCAAAAAATTTATGTAATTGACTAGATGAGTCATAGTTACTATCCTAGACTAATAACTAGTATTTGTTAAGCCCATATTAGATGAGTCTATTTACAAAGAGATCATTATCCAACCACCAATAATTATTCCTTTATTTCCTACCTTCCCCCACTTTATAAAACCAATGTCAATCTTTAATCCACAATAGAGCCAATTAGTGCCTCCAATAGAGCTAATCATTTAAAGACCAAGATGTGTTCAAAATTGATATTTTACAACCAATTGTAAACTAAGGCCATGAGAACCAACCAATACATGAGGTTTTTGTTGAAACACCTATTTTTGATAGGTCAAATTATGATGAATCACCTTTTGATACTATCCATGTTATCAATGAGTCTTACTCTGACAAGTCAGTCTTTGTTGAGTCACTTCTTAATGATTATAATTACCTTTGAGCAAATCATTATCTTGACCATTATCCTATTTTTAAATAGACTCCCTTTGACAATATAGTCTATATGGATTTATATCTTGATCTTTTTACCCTCATTAAGGAGTCTCACTTTGATAAACCAATATTTTTGGATCCCATTATGCCATCATAGGTCATTACTTATCTAATACCAAACATTCAATAAGACATAATTGTAGTAACATCCATACTAGATGAAGAATAAACATTGAAGTTAGGTTATGTTATTAAACTAACATTAGATTTAGAATCAAAAGTGGACTCAATGTCAATATTAACATCAAATTTAGTGTCCCTTCAATTATACTTAGCTTCATAATCAAAATACATTTATAGCTATTACAATATCAGTTATGCATGCCTTGCAGATCAACTTGAATATATTTTTTATTCTTTCATAGTTTTTAAGGATGATCACTTCAACTTTGAAATAAGTTCTCATAGTATATTTTATGAGGATTGTGCTACCTCTTTCCATTCCATTACTATTCCACATACCATTAACACCAACCAACTTAGCCATTATATTTACATTTCACCTCCCACAAGTGTCAATTGGGACTAACAGAATCACACCTTTTTGAACTGAATCAATGGTGACATACAATTTTCAAAATATTATGGGGACCAGGACCACATTCATGTAGAATAAAAATAATCTTGTAGTCAAACCTTTTTAGAGGCACTAGGGTGAAATACAAGTCTAAACTAACCATCATCTAGTGAAACCTTATTTGAGGTGCTAGAAGACAATCAAAGTCAAAAGTCAACATTATTTAGTGAAACCTTCTTAAAAGGTATATGGGACAATCAAGATAACTTTATTTTTGAAAACCTCTTTGAGGCACCAATAACTGAGCACAATAGTTCTTCATTACTTGATGAAGACATTATTAAAGATAACATTAATAAAGCTTCCAATCTATAGCATAATTAGATGGTAGCTACTCTCAAGGCCAAATAATATAAAAATATAGTGGTTATATTAAGAGCATATTTAAAATTATTTATCATCACCAAAACCAAATTTATGTCAAATCTATAATTGAAAACATATGTGCTTGAAAATCTTGATCTTCATTTTTTACCTAATCACTATACATTCTATTATGATCCACTCTTCATTGTCAAATTAAACCTATCTGACAAAATTTATCCATATTTACCATCCGTGGCTTCACTTTCCTTTATAGAGACTATAAATACATCTTGTCTCGATGTTTGAAGGAAACAAAATCAAAGACCAATGAAGATCAAAACAACATTATTAGAGTCAAAATATTCAATACTTTCTTGATAGAACAACTATTAAAAAGGTGTGGGCTAGAAATTTACATGATTGACTATTCTAGTTGTATAATATGTTTATCAAGACATTCAGCTCTAGATCAGTGGGAACAACATAATCATTTACTACACATTTTCCTTACCTTGCTATTTATTTTTACCTTTCCATTCACCTTGAATTTTTCATTTTCCATTTACCTTTTTGTTGTTTCATAACCTACCATTTACCTTACCTTATCACCTATGGGAAACCCTATTACCATTATATCTAATTACCATATCATTATCTTCTTTATACCATTTTATAGACCATTAAACCATACCTTCTCGATTAACCAAAGTATTTTTACCCTTCCTACCCAACCCTTTTGACCTTGGTTCTATTCCATTGGTTCTTTAAGAATATTCAGTGAGAAGATTCAGATAAATTTCTAAAAATTGATTCATTATTCTAGAAATAGGTCATATTTTGGATAGGTATGATAATTTTTTGGTAGTTGCATCATTCATTATTTGTTTCTTTTCATTTTGAGTGTTTCTGATTATAACTAACTTTGAGAAAATTAGTGCCTCACTCTATGTTACTAATTATAACCACTTTTCACTAAATTAGTATCATTTGTGTATGTTATTAATTATTAATTATAACTATCTATGGGAAAATTAAATATAACATGTTTATCATGCCTTGAAGCCCCACCTTATAATTCCTATGCCATATTATGCCATTTGCCTAATTTGAGAACTTACTACTACCTAGTCAAATTCCTCCTTGTAAGGCAAAACTAAAGTGACTTGAGATCCTAATGGGACTATGTATGTAGTGCTCAATTCACATTGAGTTTATCTTAGTTACCCTTTTCCATGATCTTACCATTTTATGATAAATTTCAAGTTTAAATGTTTTCATAATTTATTGAGTTAGACCATTTAGTATCTTATAATTCTCAATTGAGTTGAGATGCTTATAAAAATCCAAAAAGATTTTTAAAAGACTTGGAAAATCCTAAACATCACCAAATCAACCACTTCTTTACCTTAATAATTCTTGGACCCCTAAATATTTCACAAGAAACCACTTTTGATTTAGTTTCCCCATCCTTATTTGGCCTAAGCCTTATGCTCTTTCCATTTTATAAATTTTCATATTGCACATTATGTATTCAAATTTTATACATTAATGTCCACTAGGATTCATCTCATGCTCTCACCATTTTATGAAACCATTCCAATATTCCTCTACAACATCCATCATGTTTTATTTTCATGATTATTCTTCTATCCCATCTCCTAGGATAAATACATTTGGCCTAAATTTTATGTTGGACCTTGCATCCATGGAACTATGTAGGCAACATCTACTTGCCTAGTGCATTTGGAATCAGCATGGCTACCCCTTCCTTTTTTTTTATTCCCCTCATTGAATTTTTTTATTGTCTCCTATAGCCTATGGATAATGTTCATCATCTTTTTTGTGTCATTTTTTCCCTATATCCTAGGGGAAACCTTGTGTCATTTTGTTTTTGTCTTCTATTTGTGATAACATTATGATTAACCATTATTTATGTTTATTCCATGTTGTTTTGATTATCTTGTTTACTTTTTGTTTATTAGTGTTTTGTATTTCCATTTGTTTATTTTTTTGCCTATATTTTTTTCTTTTTTATTTTTACCTTTAATAGTATACCTATGTTAATTGAGTGATTCCTTTCACATTATACTTATGTCCATCCATATTCATTTATCAATATTGTCATCATGTTTTTTATCATTGGTGCATTATTTTCAATTATTTATTGGATTTATTTCAGTCCTTATTCATATTTAGGATTAATTATCATGGTGTTTTATATTATGATTCCTACCATCATGTTAGCTTAGGAAATCTTACAAGTAATGAGGTTGTGGTACTTCTCCTTGGTTACTAGAAAGACTCCTGATCTATCCAAATCATTCCCCAAATATAGAGTAATTAAATAATAAAATTATTTTAACCCTTTATATTTAGGATGTGCATATCTATACTAAAAATTTGCTCAAATTCATCTTTATCCTTTATACCAGCTTACTCTTAATTCATGTGTATAGATTTAGTTCATAAGCCCCATTATCCAATTTGACATACTATCACATCTGTAATGCCAATGATTTTAACCACCTTTAGGAAAATCATTATTTTCAATGTGATAATGATTATAACCACCTATGGGAAACTCATTATCTCTATCTTACTAATAGGGCCATATTTTTATCCTAATAATATTATAACCACCTATGGGAAAATAATTATTTTCCTTTTAATGATTATAACTACATTTAGTCAAATCATTCTCTTGTTACCATTTTTATTTGGATAATGATTATAACCACCTATGGGAAATCATTATCCTTTTACCTTTTCCTTTTTCTAATGATTGTAACCATATTTATGCCAATCATTATCTATTTACCCACATGTGTTGATGTTTATAATCTTCTTTGGGAAAATCATCTTTTTTATCTACCCAACTAGGGCAGCTCAATATACCACTGATTATAGCTACCTATGGGCAAATTAGAATTTTCCATTCCATTTTACGTTTTGGTCACATGGTTTCCTTATTTTGAGGGACTGATCACTAGACTTCTTTGCTGACTGCTCCCTCAAGGGGGCATCTAGGTCTTATCCATCACTTTTTACATCATTAAACATATAGGACTATAGACACCTAATTCCAACCATAATTGTTTTTTGACCAGACTTTAGACTAATTCCTACTAAACATTGCAAATTAAGCCTAAGAATCACTTAATGTCCTAATTTTAGATGTGCATCATTCATGAATGCTCAGAATCATGTTAAGGAATCATTATATGGGATACTATCCCATATACAATAATAACTTCTCATGGATTCATCTTCATTCACCTTGCAATCTAACAATTGTCAGTTTGGCCTATGGACCCTTTAAGAGGGGCACTTGATCAAATATTGAAAGAGATAAAATGTTAATAAAAATGAATTAACTAATTAAAAAAATTTAAATACTTTGTTAAATTATCCATTTATAATTAACAAATTTCTTAAAATGGAAATTCCAAAAATCAAAATATCAAGCCTTTATGAGGTGTCAAGCTCTTTCGAAATATCCCAAAATATCTAATTTGAGAGCCATGCCTAGTAATTAAAAATCATAATTACATGAATAATTTTAACTCAACTAGGTTTAGCCTCAACTCACCTAGGGTTATTTTTAACCCATTCCATGTTTAAACTTAACCTTAACTCACTTTGGATGAGAGTGAATTCTTGATGTTATAAATATAAGGCCATACCCATTGATGTTTAAGCTCTCTTAGTTTAAATTTATTATGCATAAATGTATTAAAATATATCTTAGTTTAAATTTATTATTCTTAAATTTCTTCAAATATATCATAATAAAAATTTATAATGTTAATTTGGAGAGATACAATCTTTACAAGTAATGTTACCATTCTAAGTTCATAAGCCAACCAACTAAGCCAAGGTGCCAAGGAGAGTAGTAAAGAAAATTTCATTGTCAAAGACTTATTGATGCACAAATTTGATCAAGCCATTTCAAAAAACCATTTTTATATCCAAGGAAGGTAAAAGAGTGTTTTCATTTTTGTTATAGTTGTGTTTTCATTTATGTGTTTGTTACATATGCTCTCCCTAATGTCTAGGCTATAGGTGTTAGGATTTTAGTGTGTTATTTTAATTTGTTTTACTAGAAAAACACAATACTAACCTACCATATATTTTATTCCTTGTTCATATAAAAAATTTTAAGACCCCTGAGAAGCAACCCAAATTTCCATTCCTCTTTCATCATGCTCAGAATTGGAGAAACTGAAGTAAACTAGAACCCTACCTGGATGGAGAAAACATAGTGAGTCCCTAACCTTATTAGTTAATGTTAATAAATGAGTGAGAGTAAATATGATAACTAATTCCATAAAATAAAATCCAACTAGTTTCCCCTCCTTTGTCCAAAACCTTAGGTCCTCATCTTCTCTCTCATGTTTGTACCATTCACAAACCTAACTGGCTTTATAAGGCTACCAAATAGCTCAATGGAGAAAGGGAAATGGTTTTTAACATATTTTGACTTGTAACTAATATATTTATTTATATTATGACTGATATAATTACCTTATAAATATTTTTAATCTCCTCTAATCTTGAAATGTTTGTATAGGTCTATACAAGCCTTGATAGTACCTATAAAACACCTACTTTCTACATGTTTTCATATTAGGGACCTTGAAAGACCATTAGAGGATGAGATAAGGGAAAATAGAGGTAAAATATTTTTTAAAATCACATATTATGGCTAGGGATTTTGAAATGTTACATTTTCACATGTGTGGGGCCCTTTTTATGGATGAAAATTATTTGACTTCTAAAGAGGCCTCTTCTTACACATAAGATCATCTTGTCTAACTTGGGACATTTATGGGACATTTTAATAACCCTTATTTTAACATGAAGCCTTATCTAAAGGTATTTATAACTACAAGGTTTCTTCTATGGCATGTTTGAAGGGTGCATTTGATGACTTAGTGGGTTAATTAAAGCTTGAAACAAGTTCGACTAAATAGACAATGGAATATAACCTTGAATGCAACTTAGACCTCATGTTAGGACTTAAAAAATATTTAAACACCCTTAACATATTTATCTAAATGTATCTCTTTGATAAGTGGCCAAAATAGGCATAAATGCAATGAGAACTAGAAACCTTAACTTCCCCAAATTACCTTAATTTCTACTAAGAAACCTTAACCTTATCAAACAAGGCATAGATAATTCATTAAGATTAAAAAAACTTGAAACCTTTCAAATAACCCAAAAATAACCTATTAATACCTAATATATCATCTAAATACTCAAAATAGGTTGTCATATGATGACCCCTTAAGCAATATCTAGCACATGTAATGACACCTTAATCAATGTTAAAAGGATTAAAATGAGACAAAAAGAGGACATCACAAGGCATGTAGACTAACATGTATAATATTATGGGTGTCTCATGAAAATTATTGGATTTTATGTGTTGAAATTTGGCTTGAGGGGAAAAATTACCAACATTCTTGGTGACTCATAGAGGTTAACTATCCTATTGGTTAAGAGAACTAGTTATCTCATACATGATAGACACTAGACTCACCATTGACAACATGACTTGGATGACCACTCTTCTTAGACTATCAATAAAATTTATCACCTTATAAAATATTCAAGGATTAAAAAAACAACCTAAAAAGGAAATAATAGCTAAACACATATAAAAATAATAAGAGAGGACAATAAATCACTAATGTAGTTAGCATACACTTGTGTTGACACACTTATTAGGAATAAGATAACAACCTACTACAAAAAAATAAATTGAATAGGTATTACTCCTCCTAGATAAAAGGGGAAGCTTATTTATACTCTCCTTTTATGATATATGCCATTGTGTGAAATAAGTTTCTACAAGGACATGATGCTTGCTGCAATATTATTTATGCTTGCCCACTCATTTGGCATGCTCTCAAGTGCAATGGTAGTTGCAAATAGATGACTTATGAACACATAGTCACTTATTGTTTCAAAGTCTACCTCATTATTCTCTTTATTTATCATGATCATTTAAATATATTAATTATGATTTATAACTCTATCATGTTGGTCATCTTCTATCTCAATAAGATCAGACACAACTAGGATTTCTTATTGAAACATTCTAGCAAGACCATTTTCAATAACTTCATCTATCACTATAACTCTAATTTTAAACTCATTTCTAGGATCAAGAGGTCCTTCAATCTCTAAAATGACCATTTTGATTTATTTGGGACCCTCAAATGTATGATGCCTTATATAGACTGGCTAAGTGTTTCTTATTCATGCTTTTTAGGACTCACATATTTATTTTTTGGAAAAGAGTCAATTTAAATAACATTATTAATCTACCCAAGAGGATGTCTATATTATTTAATATCCTCAAACTCATTGCATATGTTTAGGTAGTAATTCAAAATATCCTCATCATCATCTTGACATTATATGAGATCATGATCATACTCTAAAGTCTCATCCACTATTGGCACCTCATGTTTATTAATGAAAATTTCTTGGAAAAAAGGAATGAGTTCTTCAACTACAATGAAACTAGGAGTCTTAATATCAACCCATACCTCTTCTTGAACATTTGAAAACTTTTTAATGTTGTTTCCTAATTTTTTATCTACTTTAATTTTAATAGGTTCTCCACTTTCACACTCCTTAAGGTTGTTATGAAAGAGATTAGTTGTCACGTCATCAAGGAAATATTCAAGGTCATCTTCTCCTTGGATAATGGGTATGCATTCTTCTTTAGGATCATCTTTCTTACCTTAAGCTTCTTGAATTTCATCATATCTTCCTCAAGTTCACTTAAATCACCTTTATCAACTACCATCATAGATTGGTCTTATTCACTTGCATCCCAAGGATAGGCTCCTTTTCAAGAAGTGGAATGGAATATCCTTAAAATAATTATAGAAGAAAGGTTAAATTTAGTGGTGTTATAGATGCTTCATTATTCTCATTAATCTATTCACTTTTGCAACCAACACCTCATTCTCCTTATGCATATTCTATTAAATGGACCTCTATGATGTGAATTATTTATAATCTTGATGAGGGAGGGGTAGGGATTGAATGGTTTCATATTTCTCTTTAAATTCAAAATCTTAGTGTAAGCTTGACTCATCTTCCTTCCCCCATGACTCTACTTCTTCATTCTAAGTTAGAACTTTGGATTTATGAGCTTCTTCTATTACATGTTTTGTAACTTGGGTAATTAGTGAAGTCACATTCTCTTGAGATTGAATTTATCTTACTAATTCTATTGACTAAGATAAATATTCATTTTCAATTTCAACTTATCTATCTAGGTGAGATTCAAAGTCAAGTCTCATCTAATCAAAGATCTCCTCAGGTTGATTAGGAAGGGAATGGCCCTACCAATTCTAATTTGAGTCATGATATTTAGTCCACTCAACAAGAAATTATTCCCATTTTTGCATACTCTCTTGAATAGACTTATAAGTAAGAAAGGTTTGAGAAACTTGTGAGGGACTTGAGAAGTTTTGGAAATCACTTGCTTGGGTACTTGGAGGAAGGATGGGTTTATCAATAGAGGATTCATATAGAGTAGGGAAGGGACCATGAGGCTAGTAATATTAGACTTGATGCCCCTCATGGACCACTATATTATCTTCTATGCTTGAAATTATGCCATCTATGTCTAACATGTCACTACTACATCTTAAATTATTATTCCTCATAATAGATGCCCACTCTCTCTTAATTTGCTACAATGAGTTCCTCACATTCCTAATGAGATGAGTAGGAATCTATTGACCATACCCTTTTGTTTATCAATCCCAACCATATATTTTTCATAACCCAAGAGGATTTTCTTGAGGCTATAGATGGATTGATATGGGACATAAATATATTGATTATGAGAATCATGATCTCTCCAAGTTTGCCTACGAGGATAAGTAGGATAACAAGGAGGCTGATATGAGTCACAAGGAAGTTAAGGGTGATATTCTTAGAAATAAGGAGGATCATAATATTTATTTAAGCCATCATGTTTCTAGTGGTAAGGAACATAGGGATAGTATAGGTTATGATATGACTAACGAGGCTCATTATAGGGATGATAAGATTCATTATAGGGCTGATAATAATCATGTTGAAGATAATATGGGTCAATATAGGATTCACCAACTTGGTTAAAATAGATATTATCCCAAACCTCAGCCATGAAAACTCATGAAGATAAAAATAGAGGAAGAATGCTTACCAATATGAATACATTGATTCCTACAACCAAATTAATATGTTTGAATTCACCATTAGTGTTTAAAGTCATAGTTCCAAAGGTTAGTGATTAAAGAGAAACATCAAATAAATCCTCAATTTATTGAAGTGCATATCCTACTGGGCATACCAAAAATGTTAACTCACCAAACTGCACCCTTTGGAGAGGAATGTTGAAACCTCTCCCAATTTGGGGTAACATGGAACTAGTCCAAGGCTGTGGGTGAATTGTGGATGGACTACACCTCTAATTTATGGGGCTAGTTCCCCTAGTGAATTAATCATGGATAAAATCTTAAACCGACCCAATTTTGTGACAAAAAGGGATAGAAATGAAACTTTAAAGTAAACCTATACTACTTGAGGTGATGTAACAATATGATGTACCCACTTTAACTAACCTTTCAATAACACTAATGAACAAGACAAGTAGTTGGATCACCCTCTCTAAGGGATTATATACATTATTACCTCACACAAAGGTTATATTAGATGGATAAAACTTGAAGGTGATGGATGAGAGGTCTATCTTGAGATACTACCAACCATATTTCACTTCAAGCACAACTACCAACACATTAACACATTATATGACCTGCATAAAACAATCTCCTATCAACTAGGTGAGAACAAGGACATAAAAAGGGGAATGAGACTTCACCATTTATATAAATCAATAATCATATTAAACATTATGCTAGTAAGAGAAACTAAAATAGTCCTTCCATTAGTTTAAGAGGTTTATATGGTACAAACTTAGGTAGAGTTTCCTCATACCCATTTGAGGGATGAGTATAATAGCCTTAAAGCCTCAATTAATTTAAAACTTCAAAGGTGAAAGAGAGAAATACATCATGGAATTAGCATGTGTAGGCCATAATTATCCTCATTCCATTAGTCATCTATTTAAAACATTAGTAATAATCCCATGATCACTCCTTGCATTGATTTGACTAATTGATGTTCTTTAATGAGTATGTTGCAGAGATAGAGTGGTGGAGGCTAATACATCCTTGTTTGACCCCATTAAAATTGCAACCATGCCTAAATTTTTCAATAAATTACTCTCTTGGTAGTTATAAAGGTGATATCATGGTCTAATTAACCTCCATGGATCATTAATTAACATCCTTCCTCTTGTACATGTTGACTAGGCTTAAGAAACTACCCCAATCCTCCATAATGGCCATGAGAAATATGCTTGTTCACATTCATGAGATATTTACATGGTTTTTCATGACTCTATAATTAGTCCCTTAGCATCCTTATACACCAATATTATCCTTCTGTATTTACCATATAGGCCTATTAGGTAATTAAATTAGGCCTAGTGACTTGATGTTAACTTCTTATATGGCCATGCGACTTAAATAATACCTTGAGAAGAGGTTATTGAGCATGTTAAAAGTCTATACAAGTATATTATATAATGAATTATGCCTTCAAAATATTATTTTAGTCATATAAAATGTAAAATTTGGTAGTTTGAGTGTGGCTTATGAAACCCCATCCTTAGGTCCTTCTTGCATGCTCTTGTGACCCATCTAGACACCTTTTTAATCATTGCCATTCATCTAGAACCTTATGAACCCTGATTACACCTTAGCCAAATAGTATTCCCTATGCCAATCCTATTCCCCCAAGTCCTAATCCTATAGGATAGGAGTGTTGAATTTAGACTACAGTATTAAACCCCAAAGTGTCTTATTTTTAGTTATCTTGTCCTTTGGCACTTTCAGCCCCAACAACCATTTTCATCCAGTCCCTATCATTAATTATGTCAGCCTAGAATGAATACATCTAACCCATGACCAATTTTTCCCTATAAAATCCCACACAAATTTCATTTACAAGATCAAGGGACATAACTTACAAATCAAGAAAGAATACAAACAAAGTATTAAGGTGAACTTTTGTATTCTTTGCATATAGTCACCCAACACAGCTACACACCTACTCAAATCCTTATACCAGTCTCTATCCACCTCAAACACTATCAAATTAGGATTTTACATCTACATCACACTATTTCAAAAAGTACATTAGGTTGGATAATTACATATGGATTGGTCCCTCTTTAGAGTATTGGTATATAGGCAACGTGCCCACACAAGGGGTGTGGTTTTCATGTTCAGTGCATCTTATATACTAACTCCCTTTCTCAAGTGATTCAAATATCATTTTATCAAGCATAATGGAGGGTTAGGTTTTCAAGACAAAATCATCTCTACAGTAAGTTTTGTTGATAAATAATGCTTGATTTTTCATAGGCAAGCTCACACATGCACAATGCAACTACCCAAAACATTTTAGGTCTTTGTGATTAGTTTAGATAATAGTGGTATGAACAAACAGTAGGGCTAGACACTAAAATGTCCAATTTTTTGTGTTCCTATATTCTTTTTTCAAATGAAATCTAGATTTAAGTTTATGACACCTTCCCAATCTTGAATAGCCATTTTCAACCTCTATATCAACTATCTCAGTCTATTTCTAGCTAAGTTCTATTCTTCCTATTATTGATATTTTTAAGAATTTGAAAAAGATAAATAGTAATACAGATCAAGATTGTAATTATTAATCTAGACCCCTAACTAAAATAGGAATAAAAATCCATTATTTAAAAAAAAAATCATTTGGTTAACCCAACTTACTTTATTTATGTACAAAAACCCTAAAAATCCTAGGAAAAATTCCCTGCTGATTTTAGCAATATTATTCTAATTTTTCCTGCATATACAAATCAAAATTTCACATTTAATTTTTAAAATTTAACATGGTAACTTTAAATATTATTTATTTCAAACCCTATTTTCCTATACTAGGTCCTAGTATTTTCAAACCCTAGCCTAGGATTTCAAAATTAAAATTCTAATTTTTGCACATTGGGCTAAATATTCCAATTTTTTAATCATGATTTACTTATGCAAAGTTTTCTAGTTTCTCTTACATATTTTTTTCCTTTCATTTGGCATTAAATCAAAAATGACATATATACATATGTACATGTTATTTTAAGACAAATTCAAATATATGTCATATTTCATTACTTATTTAACATGTTATCTCTCTATTTTGTGTAATTCAATTAAGAATAAAATCATTACATAATTAGAGGATCCATTACATAAGATAACAACCACCTATCAAGTTTTAATGTCATATCTCATGCACAAGAAAGAATTTCCTTTTCCTCCTCTCCCCTAAGAGGGTGATAGATACTTTCACTCTAACCAGGTCTATGTTATCACCCTTCCAAATGGTGAGGTAGCCTATACTATTATTCCTAATGCATAAATTCAGCCTATAACTTCTTCAAACCCTCTTCAACATATATGCTTACATGTTCAATCAGAATCAACTAGGGTTTTCACCTATGAGACTCTAAGGGATCAAATCACCAGTATGAGCAAGTTAATTTTAGATTTACAAATGTAGAATCAACTATTACATGAAAAAAATCACAACATTAGAAAATCATATTATAATACAAAAGCCTCAAATGCACTGTAGTGCCAATCATGTATATGCACCTTCACCTAGTTAATTAGTTGCAAGTAATGTTACATATCAAAATAAGAATTCACAACAAAGTAACTCTATAACTAGTGATTCAAAATACATTCAAAGATCAACTAAAAGTTCAAGTGAGGTACTAAGGGAAATGATTAAATCTAAGTTGATCAAACTACCTCATCTACATCTAGTGAGAATATCTAGATATTATTGTGCATATCATAAAATGTATGGGCATCACATAAATTCATATTTGGAATTAACAACATATATAATAGATAATTTATAATGAGGACCATATACAAGGTAAATTAGTCAAGCAATCCATATTGATACATGAACACATTCACAAAGAGTCATATTCAGAAACAATATAAAAGTGGTTACCAAAGCATAACTCAAAACAATGAAAGGATCAAAAAGAAAAATTAGAAAAAGAAACAATACAACAAACAAAGGTAAAGCATGAAAAATATGAAAATATACCTCTCCAAAATGAGGCTCAAATTTCAAATTAGTATGGGTTTGGTCAAAAATATCTACAATAATTTGATTATCAAGGTCAAGGGTTGGGCAAGCATGCTCAAGGCATCACTACTCCTATTCTAGTAGTTGATAATGTTTGTCACCAAGGTTTATGATTTATTGAAAATCCCGAGGCAAATCATTCATAGACATAATTTATCAAAATAAAAAAATTAGATACAAAAAAATTCAACACTAGAATTCCATTGGTTCAAAATCAAGATGATAATTATGAGTGAAACAATATAGGTTGTAATGATTTATAAGATACTGATAATGAAACTAAATATTTAGATTCATATTTTTATCCATTCCCTCATTCTTCATAATCATGCATGATTCATTTGTTTGATATAAGACACCAAGATAAGGTGTCTCTTTCAAGACTCATCAATTAGTATCATTTCTTCTCAATCTTTCTTGTACATAATTCCTTAGCTTACTTGTACATAATTTCTTAGCTTATTTGTACATGGTTTATTTTTTCTTTCTTGTACATAATTTCTTAGTTTAATTTCTTATATGAAGTTTATTTTTACTTACTTGTACATAGATTATTTCAAAATACCAAAAACAATATAACATGTCAAAATATAAAAACATTCAAATAACTCAAAACACGAAAAATACTTTTTAATTATATGAATTATCCATGCTTTACGTTTCTACTACCATTATAGACTTACATTTTACTAATCTATTATATTTTTTATCAATTTATCTACATTATCATGTTTCACGTGATCTCCTTTGAGTGTGTGCAGTGATACCCAGATCCTTGATTGCTTCACTCTACCCATTGAGGAGGCATCCTAATTTTACATTCAAGATATACATCGACATATATACCCATCGAGGGCATCTTCTACATGACTACACCATCCAAGTTATGTCATTCCTAAACCACACACTCTAGTTATCATATTAATTTAGATTACTTACTAGCTTACATAGATTATCCTATCAACACTCGCTAGTATATAAAACTTCTGTATTTATTAGCATTTACCTAGTCTTGTACTACATGTTTTGTATACTTTCCTTTCTTGCTTTGATTAGTTAGACGTGATAGTATTTCCAACATTTACATGCCTTCCTTTTTTGCTTTGAGTAGATAGATGTGATTTCATTTCTCACTTCTTATTTTGTTACTTCTGTGTGACTTAGGAGATTTGCTAATGTCCTTTACTTGTACTCGTGTATGTGCTTGTGGCCCTCATACCAATCTTGTTTGTTTGAAATTATATGTGTATGTGGGAATTTGAACATGACTTGTATTCTTTTATTTTATATTTTTAGTGACATGTGACCATGTCCCTTATTTGTTTAGTCCCCTAGCCTCTTTTGTATGCTCTTGCTTCTTGTCTTACATGCTTGTTTACTTATCAGTTGTTTGTAATGCCATGATCCATATCATGCATTATATTTCTTTCTTAGATACCATGATGGAAATCATATTCCATCCCTATTTGACAACTAACCAAATTTCCAATTTTAGTTTAGTATAATGCACATGCTATTACATTGTTACATTTATCTATCTATACCCCTATTGATCTAATAGTCTCCAATACAAACTATGTGAAATCTTGAGACATCTTTTGGATTATCATTGTTATATCATGTATTTCATAACATAACATACTTACAAGAATTTTATTATGAGAGTAGTCATTGTAGGGTCTTCATTCCTACCTATTATCAATCAGGCTTAAACCTCTGTGAAGGTAGTTTTAGGCCTTCATAATCTACTAAAACATGGAAATAATCCTAGGTTGTGGGTGACCTAATCTATGGATTGAATCTCTAGATTCTAAAGGCTATCTCCCTTTGGTGTATCAATTAGGATATTTTATCTATGCTATAAAATATCAAGAAAAGAGAGAGAAACTTGAATAAAAATCCTATCTAATGATGGTGATACACCTATATTTTTTATTGATCCACTCAATTTGAGATCCTAAGAACACTGATTTAGATAAGAAAAAGGGCTAAACATTCAACTCCAATTAACCAATATGCATAAGTGTTTCAAAAAAAGGTTGTATCTGGTGATCCAATATTGAGGGAAATGAAAGAATAGGTCTGAGTTAAGGAACTAACTAGCCACTTATATCCACTATAAACTTAACCAAGAGACATCAAACACTGAAACATGACATGCATAAATTGATCAACTATGATGCTAGGTAAGAATCAAGACTTGACAAGGAAGAAAAATCTATCACTTATGAAATTAATTGACATGAATAAATTATACTAGCATTATATAAAATAAAAATAGTCATTATATTAATCAAAAAAGGTTACAAACTTAGTCTTTGGTATAATCTGATCTTGCCAAAAGAGGGATACAATTCAAGGCTGAAAAGCCAACTTATATAAAAAACATATAACAACCAAGAGATTGGCACTAAAAATAGAAGATGAGATCAACTCCCACTTTAGCCCAATTTTAATTTCAGCTATGCCAAGAGAAAAAATACTTCTAAGAATATCTTCTTGTCTTTTGTCTTGCATGAAAAAACCCTTTGACATTGAAAATGGATGGTGGGCTCAAGCTTAGACTAATCTACCTCATACATGAAATCTATGCCAATATTTGATTTCTTAACTCAATATTGAACTAATTTTAAGTTGAGTTAGAAAAAGATAAGTCCTCCTTTGCATGGAAAGCATGAGTAGATGTGGCACTTGATAACTAGTCAACTCTATAAATTAAGAACAGTCAGCTCCACTTGTATGAAAAAGCTACACCATATCTGATTTTAGAACTCCAATTGAACTACTATAAATGTTTTAAAGGCTCAAATTAATGAGAGTGCATGCATGAAACTTTATGTTGATATCTCTAATGTTAAACTCCTTGAGTCTTTCATGCAAATGAGTCTCCATTTTTTAGATATGATAGAGTCATGTTTGAAATAGTTACACATCTTAGACATGTATAATGTTATTTTGGGCCACTTTGTATGTTGTATAACATGTTAATATATTTATTAGTTGTTAAAATCTCTTGCATTTTCTATTTCTTCATTTCTATCTATTATATCATACAGACAATTTGTTTGGGCTCTTCTTTTTTGGCCTCTAGCTTTGTTGTGGACTTATTTGTTTCAGTATTTTATTTCTATTCTTTTTTTATTTTCTACTAGGTAAATCTCCCCTTTACATTGGATTTCCTTGGGCTTATTTCCCATAGCTAAGTCTTTCAAAGGAATTCTTTTAGACAATTTATCTGAAGGAATTCCTTCAGAATTTGTCTTGGTTCCTTCATTTGTTCTTCCTCTCTCAATCCTTTCCTTAAAATTTATTTTTCAGGATTATGACAATGGTCCTTTTCTTTGTAAACTTCCTTCAGAATTTATGTTTGTCACTTCTTCAAAAAGAAGTACCCTTTCATCTTTTTGATAATGCCCTTTAGGATTTTTGAAACATCTTTTTTTTTAAGGGCTAAATGACCCTTCAGATTTCCAAGTGGACCTTTAACCTTTCTGCTAAGTCCTTTTTTGAAGGGCTAACAACCCTTTAGATTTCTTATTTTGAAATTTCCCAAAGGGTAGATACCCTTCAGGATTTTTGTAATTTATTTTTTTCTAAGGGATTCTACCCTTCAGAATTCCTTATAAAGTGACTTTCCTAAAGGGCACATACCCTTCAAAATTTATTTCAAAGTGACTTTCCCAAAGGGCACATACCCTTTGGAAAAAATTAAATGGTCCTCTCAGATCCCTTGAAAAGTCCTCAAGATTTTTGACTTGGTCTCTTTCTTTTGGCTTTTTGTCTCTCAAACAAAATGTCTAAAGCTCTGCTTTATACACTTTTCCTTCAAACAAAAAGTCTAAAGAAATTGTCTCAAATTTTTCAAATGAACTCTCCAAAGGGAAATTACCCTTCAGAATTTTGAAAGTGTCCCTTAGAATTTTGAAATTTCCTTCTTCTAAAGGGCACATACCCTTTATCTTTCTTGATTGTTCCTGTGAAATACCTCTTGAAATGAAAATACCCTTCAAACTTGTGTAAATGCCCTTCAGAAGAATGAAATAGACCCTTCAAATTCTCTAAAGAACCCTTCAAACTTTTATAAATGGCCTTCTTGTGAAGATGTCATTCAAATTTCTAGAAAGTGTCCCCTTTAGCTTGTTTTGATCATTTCCTTTAGACAAAAAGTCTGAAGGAAATCTATTTTTGACTTCTCCTTTTAAAATGGATAATTCCTTCAAATAAAAGTCTAAAATAATTATTGTATAAGAACTATTAAAAATTTCCCTTTAGGATTTTGGAAAAGACTTTCCTAAAAGAATGAATTATTCAATGAACTTGTAAGAAAAACTTGAAGTCTTCTTCCCTGAGAACTTGAAGTGTTTTTCCTGTAGAGCTTTGTATGGTAGAGGTTATAATTTGACCTATGGGGTCAAAATTTTGGTGACTTAAGTATGAAGCATGCCTGTTATGCTTGAGAACTTAGACCATAAACATTATATTAAACTCACAAAATAATGGTAAACCTAGTCTATGACTGAAAACCTCCTTTGACTACACATGAATTTATCTTCATCCTTCAAAATAAGAAGGTAAATACATGAAAATAGGAAAACTAACTAAACTAATAAAATGTGCAAACAAATAACTATTTGGAACAAGATAGAATTAAACTATTGTGCTTGAAAAACACTTAGAGGAAAACAAACAAAATAACTATGTACAAAGATCTTTGTTCTTTAATAGCAATATTTTAGATGTATCCCATTGACTAGGATTGGAAGCTCCTCTCCATCCATCTTTACAAGTTGGAAGGCATTGTGGGATTTGTAGTTGGAGATTGTGTATGGGCCACTCCAAAGGGAGTAAAAATTTATGTGACCTTCTAGTTTAACTTGATCCTCGTCCTACTTGAGGACCAAATCTCCTTTGAAACTTCATGAGGAATCTCCTTTGTCAAAAGCTCTCTTCACTTGTGCTTGATGAATCTCTATGTCTATCATGGACTAATTTCTTATCTCTTCCAGCTCTATAAGCTTAGTATACCTAATTTCCATAGGCTCATTCTCTAACAACTCAAGTTAATGCATTAGTTATAAAGCAAGAAATTCAAAAAAAATGGGTAACCTTGCTTCCTTACCATATACTAGCTTGTATAGAGAGTTGGCTATTAATATTTTATAGGTGATCCTATCATCCCATAGAGATAACTTCAACTTGAAATGGCATAACCTTTGATTTTCTTTAATAGTCCTTCTTAAGATCCTCAATAGGTTCTTATTCATAGATTTATCAAGGACATTGCCTTATGGATAATAGTTTGATGAAGTGCTAAGGTAAATTCCATGTCGGATAGCCCATTGACTGATCATAGATCCCATAAAAGTGATTGCATTATCAAAAATAATAGTTGAAGGAAATCCAAATCTAATAAGCAAACCTTCATAGAAATCTCGAACATTGGTTTTGCTCACTTCTTTCAATGCTACTACTTTTGTCCAATGTGTGAAGTAATCTATAGTAGTGAGAATCCATTTATGACCTAAACTTGAAAAAGGATTTATGATACCAATAAATTCTAATCCCCATTATATAAAGGGATGAACTACTAAAATTAGTTGAAGAGTTAAAGCCACAAGTTTCACTTTTCCTACAAAAATAACACCCACTTCTTATGATCTTAAGGGTTGTAGTTCTTATAGAAAAAATTCCTCCACCATGTCCATCATAGAATTATTCAAGCAACCTCTGAGTTTGGCTTGGTTCTACACATCTTAGCAACATGCCATTGATAACTTTTTTGAATAACACACCATCAGTAAGTAAAAATGGAATTGACTGTAGCCTAAAATATCTTCTTTTTGAAGCACTTAGATGATAGAGATAAATACCATGTTGGAGATATCTTACCAAGACATGAAACTAGATGGAAGGTGAGGTATGAATAGCTAAAATTTCTTCATCATTTGACGTCAAAACAACCTCATTAATCTCTTGCAAGTCTTGAGCTAGATGCTCACAAAGCTTCTTACTTCTAACTAGCTTTGTGACCTTAGTTTCCACATCATATTTCATTACCTTGGTTATCTAACCATCTCTCTTCTCATTTATATCCTTATTCAAAAGGAAATCCTTAATGCTTGAATGAAGAACCATTAGGTGTATATTGTTATTAGACATCAAGTGTCTAAACTTCTTAAGAAATATTATAATTGAATTGACATGCTTTTTAATAAAATAATACCTTGTTTCATACTCTTTCAAGCCTTGGCTGAAGAAGGCTATTGGCTATTCTAAAGCCTCATGATTTTGTTTCACAAAAATGCCTAAAATTATGTCCATGTTAGCATATATATACAAAATAAAATCCTTTGTGAAATCTATATTTATAAGTTTAGGAGCACTAACTATGGCCTTATTAATATATTTAAAATTGTTTACTCCTTTGGACTAGATGAAGCCCTTATCCTTATTTAACATGGAAAAATCTAAAATATACCTCCTTATGAATTTGATCTTCCCAAAGAATCTTTACATAGCATTTTTGTGCTTAGGCAAAGAGAGTGAAAGAATGGAGTCTATCCTTTTAGAATCTATTCTTAAACTATGCTTTAAAATAACATGTCCAAGAAGCTTACCTTCATGAATTGAGAAGACACTTTTTGGGATTTAGAGATAACCCTAAATTGCCTACACCTTTCAAAAACTTGCTTGAGATGAACCATGTGATCACCTACATTCTTTAAAAACATTATTATATCATCCAAATAAACATGTGCAAACCTATGAAGAAGGCCTTAGAATGCCATATCCATGGCTATTTGAAAGGTTGATCCAACATTAGATAAACATAATGGCATCCTTATATATGCAAATGTCCCCCACTTAGTCATGAAGGTTGTCTTAAATTGGTCTTCTTCCTTGACCAAAATCTGATTGTAGCCACTATATCCATCCATCAAAGAAAACCTCTATAAACCTGAAATAAGCTATAAAATGTGTTCCATTGATGTCAATGGATAGTGATATTTAAGTGAAGCCCTATTCAAATCACAGAAATCAACATAAAAATCAATATCACCATTCTTATTCAATACTAGAATGAGATCAGCCACCCAAGTTAAGTGCTTGATTGGAAATATAAAAACTGATTCAATGATCTTGTGAATCTCAGCTCTCATCAAAGGCTCAAGATTAGTATTGATGGGCCTTTATCTTCATCTTACCAATTTAGTTTCAGCCTCTAACTCAATAGTGTGTTGAGCCAAACTTGGATCAAATCCCTTGATATCACTATACTACCATTCAAATATATTAGTAAAACTTGTTCATAACTCAATGAAAGCTTGATTTTGTGAAGGAGTGCATACCTTACCCAACTTTAAAATATTACCAACTACAATCTCTATATTGGCATAGTGCTCTTTTTTTGTTGACAAGGATGAATTCTCCTTCGCTCATCATCACCAATAAAAATGTTCTCAAGTGTGACCAATCCCTTGGGCAAATTATTCATTTTTAGATGCATAATCTGATCATCATACTGTTATAAGTACTTTGATTGGTTTCTTGAAGAAAACTCAACCTCCTCTTGTAAGAATCTCATAATTTGATTGTCATATTTGAACACTTGATAATTATCATGATTATATAGAATATAAGGCCTTACAACCACCTTTATATGTGACTAAATTTTATCACTTTTTATATCAGCTAGGATACTGAATTGTGACCCAATGGCATCCAACCTGTCAGCATATTTATTCTCACCTCTTGGTATTGCCTAAATGTTAAAGGATTAGAAATATTTAAGTCCCATATTATATGCCTATAAGACTTAATAAACAAATTTTGTTATACATTTAAACCTCTTACTTGGTGAATTATAAGTTCACTATCACCAAAAATTTATAAGGTGTTGACTTTCATCCTCCTAGCCCACTACAAACCATGAACTAGTGCTTCATACTCAGTAACATTGTTTGAATAGCCAAAATAAAATTTAATATAATATAAATACCTTTGTTTTTTTAAAAATACCAAAAACATTAAAAATATGGTTCAATGCTTATTCTTTATCCATCAAAGTATAATTTCACAAACCCTTATTAGACTCATCTTCTTTGACCATGGCTGGAATTGGTGCATCATTCTCATGAAGGCAATACACACACAGTCCTTATTATTAAATTAGCTTGTAGGAATAATTATCATGAAAGCTATAAGTTCACTCATCAAGGAAAAAATATATAACTCCATCCAAATGTGATTTACTTTCTACTTCACTAGCTTCTAGTACTTCATTCGAGATGATATAGTTAGTATTCACAACACTTGACATATATGGCTCGATATGAAAATGTGCAATATGTTTAGAATGAATTGTTACCTTGGTACCATACCTAGTTATGGAAATAAAATAAGTCCAATTAGATAATAAATCTCCTCCAATATTTGAGCTGAAGTCTCTTGAAAGACACATAATAAAGTAAGGAGGCAAGTCCACCACAACATCTTGCTGAATAGTAACATTGGGACAAGCATGTAATTTCAATTTTATATCTTTGATGATGTCTCTATATTTTTTGGTGACTCATATAATTTCAATAATCCTTTAGTATTTGGCTCATAAATAATTCTAAGCTTGTTTTTAATCTTTTTAGGCATGATTGTACTACTAGCTCGACTATCCACCATACAATTATGAACCAAAGTATCACCTAATATCAAAGAAAGGTAAAAAAAAGAGGAGCTTTCTTTGATTTTACCTCAATTTTTTCCACCTTTTCCATAATATTTACTTTTTTTACTTGTTTATTCACTATTTGATCCAAATTAATTAAGACAACACCTTCTTTCTCAACTAGTTTTGGAGACAATTTGAGAGCTGAAAACTCTTAGATGAGTATATCTTTTTGTCCTAGAATGGAAAGAGAATCCCACATGATAATGATAATGTTAGAATTATTCATCTAGTCTATTATATTTAAATTATATCCAATAACCTTTTGTTATACCTTTTGAAGTAATGGCTACTCATGAATTAGAGGAATTCACTAAACTTTACTAACCTCTATATTCTAATTGTTTTGAGTTACAGGGGAAATGAGTTGTTATTTTGTATTCCTAAAAATAATATGAGGATCACTTGAAGAATTTATCACCTCATACATCTCATCAATGTCTCTTATTTTATCTCTAGTTATAGTTGCAACTTAACCACTTGAATTGTTAGTTTCAACACCCTGAGTAAAAGCAACATGATCATTTACTTGCTAATTTACATTAATTACATCATGCTGCCCTTAGAATTAATGAGTCTCTCCTTGTGATTCCAAACCTATATCTTGGTACTGACCTCCTTGAAAATAAAACTCTTCTTATGCCATTTGAGGCATAGTAATGTTCTATGATACCAAGGCTTGGTTTTGAACATCATTGAGATTTGAGGGTTGCCAACCTGAATCCTACATCAAGTTGTTTTTGAGGTGGGGTGGGAATAAAATCCTTTGAAGTGGAAGGAACATTAGGATCAATGGTATCATATGGATTATCTAGAGTTATGGTTCTTTGTGCTTGATAAGGTGGTCTATTTTATTTGAAACCTTGATAAGGAGGCGTTTGATATTTGAAGGGATGATAGGTGTTTTGATTTTTATATTGATAAGTCCTATTAGACTAAAAAATTTTCCTCTTTATTTGAACTATTTCATTCCCAAAGGATTGTATCAAACTTGTTAACTCTCCTATCTCACTAGATTGACTAATAGGGGTTGTAATTTGAGCTAGAGGTGGTGGACTAGGACCTAAGGATGGAACTTGAGGAATTTGAGGGGCTGGTATGGAATTTAATTCAAGAAATAGAGGCATTAGAAGTCTTGGAGAAAGCTTACCAACTTGCATCAAACTATTATCTACCTTTTTTTCAACCTCATAAGCATCTGGTAAGGTAGTACGACTCATTGACTATATCATCACACTAATGTCAGAATTAAGGGCTTTCAAATAGTACAAAAATGCATATTCAAGGGATGGCCTTCTCAACATAAGTCTTATAGTCCATGTCTTTTGGAATCTAAGGTTAAAATCAGACATGAATTCATGAGGAACCCTTGTTATGGTGGTCAATTGCTCAACTAAAGATAGGTGATTAGATTTGTCCTTAGATTGCTTTACTAAGGTTGCACCTAATTCATCCCAAATGGAAATGGAGTTTAGTGGAAGGTTTATATACCATTTCAATTCATTTCCTTTGAGAGAGGAAATAAGCAATCTAATAGCAACATTATCCTCAACAACATTATGGACTGAACAAAGATTAGCCACATCTTGGATATGCTCAATAGGGGTTGTTTTATTTTCTCCTGAGAATAATGAGATAATCTTAAGGGTAGACACTAGAATTTCATCAAACTCAGCTAAATTTAGTGGGCTACCTCTATTGAATGGAGAAAACACTTGATTTTTTATGGCTATTTAGATAGTGGGGTTTGTAGTGGTTAGAATAGTAAGATAACTATGAGGCAAATATTGATTTTGAGGATATGGTTTTGCCCTCCTAAACCTTGATCTCTTATAAGATATAAATTCAAAAGGAATACCTTTACTTGTTGACTTTGTGGTAACCTTTAGCATGAAAGAGTTTCCTGAATGATGCTATGAGCTCTGTAACTTGAAGAATCTTTAGATTATGATGAAGATAGATATTTTTTTCTACTACAAACACTTCTCCTTAGCTCCAAACTTTCTTTAGATACCACAAATATTTCTTTTAGGTCTCATTAGTCATGCCAAAAACTATTATCAATTAGAGTTAAGCCCTTGTAAAGATAGTTTTAGGCCTTCACAATCTGTTAAAACATGGAAACAATCCTAGGTTGTGGGTGACCTAATTAGTGGATTGAATCTCTAGATTCTAAGGGTTAGCTCCCTTTGGTGTATCAATTAGGATCTTTGATCTATGCTCCAAAATACTTGGAAAAAGAGAGAAAATTGAATATAAAGCCTATCTAATGATGGTGATACACCTATATTTTTTATTGATCTACTTAATTTGAGATCCTAAGAACACTGATTGAGATAAGGAAAAGGATTGAACTTTCAATTCTAATTGATCAATATGCATATATATTTCACAAAAAAAACTTATCTAGTCATCTAAGCTTGAGGGAAATGAAAGAATAGGTCTAATTTAAAGCACTAACCAACCACTTATATCCACTATAAAATTAGATAAGTGACATCAAACATAGAACATAACCTAGATAAGTTAATCAATTATGTTGCTAGGTAAGAATCAAGACTTGACAAAGAAGAAAATTTTTATCACTTATGTAAATCACTAACATGAATACACTATACCTGCATTCTAAAAAATAAAAAAATTATTTCTATTAATCAAAAAAGGTTAAAAATTCAGTCTTTGGTATAATTTGATCTTACCAAAAGAGGGATATAGTTCAAGGTTGAAAATCTAACTTATATATAAAACGTACAATAGCTAAGAGATTGGCACTAAAAATAGAAGAGGAGATCAACTCCCTCTTCAGCCTAAGTCCAATTTTAGCTATGCTAAGAGAACAAAGCCTTCTAAGAATATCTTCTTATCTTTTGTCTTGCATGAAAAACCCTTTGACATTTAAAATGGATGGTGGGCTCAAGTTTGGACTAATATGCCTCATACATAAAATCTATACCAATATTGGATGTCTTACATCAAGCTTGAAATAATTTAAAGTTGAGTTGTAATAAGAGAATTCTTCCTTTACATGGAAATAATGAGTAGATGTGGCACTTGATAACCAATAAACTCTATAATTTAAGAACAATTAACTCCACTTGCATGAAAAATCTACACCACATCTAAATTTAAAACTCTACTTAAACTGCTAGAAATGTTTGAAAGGCTCATATTAACAAGAGTGCATGTATGAAACTTTATGTTGAAATCTCAAATGTTAAACTCCTTGAGTCCTTCATGCAAATGAGTCTCTATTTTTTAGAATTGACAAAGTCATGTTTGAAATGGTTACACATCTTGGACATGTCTAATCCTACTTTGGGCCACTTTGCATGCTATAAAATGTGTTAATATATTTATTGGCTATTGAAATCTCTTGAATTTTTTTCTTAATTTCTATCTATTATATCCTATAGACAATTTTTTTGGGCTCTTCCTTTTTAGCCTCTACATTTATCATGGACTTACTTGTTTTGGCCTTTTATTTTTGTTCTTTTATTTATTTCCTACTAGGTAAATCTCCCCTTTTCCTTAGATTTCCTCAAGCTTATTTCCCGTGGCTATCTTCTAAAGGAATTCTTTTAGATAATTTGTCTAAAGGAATTCCTTCAGACTTTATCTTAGTTCCTTCATTTGTTTCTTCCTCTCTCGAGCCTTTCCTTTAGATTTTGATTAGTCCATTTCCTTCGAACAAAAATTCTGAAGGAAATTTATCTTTCGGGCTTATGACAATGGTCCTTTTCTTTGTAAACATCCTTCAGACAAAAATTTTGAAGGAATACCTTCTTTCAAATTACCCTTCGGGCTTTTAAAATTTTCCTTTAGACTTTTTGCTTGTCACTTCCCTGAAATAATGGACCCTTTCATATTTTTGAGAATTTCCTTTGGGCTTTTTGAAATGTCCTTTTCTGAAGGGATAAATGACCCTTTGGATTTCCAAGTAGACCTTCAGCCTTTTTGATAAGTCCTTTTTTGAAGGGCTAATAACCCTTTAGATTTCTTGTTTTGAATTTTCTCAAAGCACAAATACCCTTTTGGATTTTTTAATTCATCTTTTTTTGAAGGGATTCTACCCTTCAAAATTCCTTACAAAGTGACTTCCCCAAAGAGCACATACCCTTTAGAATTCCTTGTAAAGTGACTTTATCAAAGGGCACATACCCTTAAAAAAAATGAAATAGTCCACTTATATCCCTTGAAAAGTCCTTCAAGATTTTTGACTTGGTCTCTTTATTTTGGGTTTTAGTCTCTCAGACAAAATGTCTGAAGCTCTGCTTTATACACTTTTCCTTTACACAAAAAGTCCAAAGGAATTGTCTTGGATTTTTCAAATGAACTCTCTAAAGAGAAAGTACCCTTCAAAGTTTTTAAAGTGTCACTTGGAATTTTGAAATTTCCTTCTTCTAAAGGGCACATACCCTTTAGATTTATTGATTGTTCCCTTAAAATCCCTCCTCCCAAAATGAAAAGACCCTTTGGACTTATGAAAATGTACTTCAGAAGAATGAAATAGACCATTTAGCTTCTCAAAATAACCCTTCAAACTTTTGAAAATGGCATTCTTATGAAGATGACCTTCATATTTTTGTAAAGTGTCCCCTTTAGCTTCTTCTAGTCATTTACTTTAGATAAAAAGTTCAAAGGAAATCTATCTTTAACTTCTCCCTTTAAAATGTACAATTCCTTAAGATAAAATTTTGAATAAATTCTTATATATGAACTATTGTAAATTGCCCTTCGGGATTTTGGAAAATACTTTCTTGAAAGAATGAATTATTTAATGAACTTGTAAGAAAAACTTGAAATCTTTTTCCTTAAGAACCTGAAGTCTTTTTCCTATAGAGCTTCGAATGGTAGAGGTTACAATTTGACCTATGGGGTCAAAAATGTCAACACTACCCTCATAAGAGGGGGCACCAAATAAGGGTTTTGTCATAGAGATCATATCCCTCTACCGATCACAAATCAATTTTCAAAGCACTCAAAACAACAATCAGAGTTCAAAACACATAAAACGGACAATGAAAATAATGATGAATATAAAACAATAATTAGAAATAGCAAAGGACTAGAGCACTAGAATTGGATAATAGCATCAGACACCAAAGTGTCTACTTTTGACACTCCTTTCCAAATAGCCAAAAACCCAAAATTTTAAAAAATAGATAGAAAGGTAAGGTCAAGTATAATTTTGTCAGCTATAGTTTAGTTTAGATTGGGCAATTTCAATATAGTTTTACTCAGAGTATCAAGATATAGGGGGCATCATATATGGCATGATGGCTCTCACTTCCAAGTTTAGATTAGGTAGTTGGTATAACTTCCAAATTAAAATCCATGTTTTAGACACCAGTGATTGGGGGCAATGTCCATGGTATATTTTCCTTCTTTTCTTTCTAGTTTATTATATTACCATACATTCTTAGTAGTTATATGTCTTATTCCATATATAAGTGGTTAGAATCATTTTGGATTAGTTTTGATATAATCCTAGTTCTCAGTACACATTTAGTTATCCATGTCACATTATCAGATTATAGATCATTCATGGGCTTCATGAGCCATCTCATACAACACACATTCATAGTAGTATTAGTTCATAGTTCATACTTAGTGGTCAATGATGGAGCCAAAGGACTAGTTATCCTTTGTATTCTTGAGCCACCTACTTAGAGGGATTGGATACATAGTCCAAACATAAATTAATACATGCATGATCACATAACTTCACTTAGTGGTAAATTATAGAGCCAAATGGCCAGTGTTTATATTCTTGAGCCACCATTGGGGAATTGAGCAGTTAGATTCATTCACGATATTATTCTTGGTATAGTATCATTCAATATCACTCAACATCACAACAAATTTTGTATTGGTTCATGTACTCAGTGAGGTGTATTCATTTCTTTATCTTCCTCTCTCTATTACCTAACCTTTGTACGTTCTTATTTTAGACATAGCATTTCTAGTAAGAATTGATCTAATCCTTGTTTTCTCTTATATATTTATGCTTCATGTTATGCTCTCTCTATGCACACTTAGAATCACACATCTTTATAGACTTAACCCTTATAGGTAAGTTCAGGTATGATTTATATTTTTCCTTTATCCTAGTATTTCAATTTGTTACATCACTAGAATAAAGGGAGGGTGGAAATGTAGTCATATAAAATGGCCAAATTGATGGTTTGAGTGTGGCTTGTGATACCCCATCCTTATGTCCTTTTTACATTCTCTTACGACCCTCTTAAACACCTTTTTCTCATTACCAGTCATATAAAACCTTCTAAACCCTGATTCCACCTCAGATAAATAACATTCCCTATACCAATACTATTCACCTAAGTCCTGAGCCTATAGGATAGGAGTACCAAATTTAGACTATAATGTTGGACCCCAAAGTGTCTCTTTTTTGGTGCTCTTATCCTTTTGCACTTTAAGCCCCTAATGGTCATTTTTATTCAATCCCAATCTTTAATTGTGTCATCTTAACATGAATACATCTGACCCATGACCAATTTTTTCATATAAAATCCCACTCAAAGTTCATTTAAAAGAGGAGGGGATAAAACTTACAAATTAATCAAGAATACAAACAAAAAACTAAGGCAATTTTCCCCATTCTCTACATACAGTCACCCAACAAAACTTTACACCTAAAAATCCTCATACCAATGCCTAACCTCCTTAAACACTATAAAATTGGCATTTTTAATCCACATCACACTATTTCACAAATCAAACTAGGTGGGAGAACTACATATGGATTGATCCCTCTTCAGAGTATTGGTATGTAGGTAGTGTACCCACACAAGGGGTGTGGATTGCATGTTTAGTGGATCTTACACACTAACCCCCCTCTTTTTCAAGTGATTAAATTATCATTTTATCAAACATAGTGGAGGGTTAGTGTTTTAATACAAAATAACTCAATAGTGAGTTTCATTGATAATTAGTGCTCAATTTTTCATAGGCTAGATCACATAGGCACAACACAACTACCCAAAAAAATTTAGGTCTATGTGATTAGTTTGGATAATAGTAGCAAGAATAGATAATAAAGTCAGACACTAAATCATCCACATTTTGGCACTCCTATAATTTTTCCAAATTAAATTTAGATTCAAGTTTATGACACCTTCCCAGTCTTGCATAGTGATTTTTAGCCTCTGTATCAGCCATCTCAGTCTATTTCTAGCTAAGTTATATTTCTTCCTATTTATTGCTATTTTTAGAGAGATGAAAAAGACAAAAATTAATACAAATAAATATTTTAATTATTATTATATTTTTTAATAATTTATTAATCTATACCCTTAACTAAAATATGAATAAATCTCCATTATTTCTAAATAAGTTAAATCAAGTATACACTTGCAACTTTGCCCATCTAGGTGACTAGGTCACCTTTTACTAGATTTCCTTGATTGGCCTTTTAGTGCACACCTATAGATTCATTTATAGGGGGATTTTAGGGTATTTTTTGATTTAGGAAGTTGTAATAAATCTCATATTATCTCTTAAATGATTTGTAGCTATTCACCAAGCTCTAAACCCTATTTTCTATCCAAAACATTACATTTTTGATGAATCCATATAGGTGTTAATATAATTACTATCATGAATAGGACCTCCTTAGAGTTTATTATTATTTTTAGGTATATTTAATACCAATTAAACTCATTTATATGCATATTTTCCAAGATTTCCTCTATCAAGTCATTAAGACTAGTTTAGGCATGTTTTGAGTGTCATGAACTCTTAACAATTGTTCATATCCCTAACGACTTGAAATACAAAAAAAATCCAATAATTTTTAATAATCAACCCTATTAAACCTTACCCAAAAACTAATTACCCCATGCATCTACTTTGTAATATTCCAACATGTTATAAAATGCCTCTCAGGTTCAAAACATTACATTCTAGGAGGTTGATGGAGAGAAAAGGGTGCAAAAGAGAAAAATTTGTTTGTTTTTCACTTATAATACCTCCTAAATGTATATGAAAACCTTATAAACATTTTTTCATTAATTTTATTCTTTTTACATCTCTCCAAGTGCCTAAAAACCCCTCACTCCTCTACCTAGGGTTTGTGAGATGTTAGACTAGCTTGACCTTAAGGGTCTAGTTCTTAGATTTTATCTAATTTTTATACGTCCAAAACCTCCATACTTACTCTATGACATTTTTATCCTCCCCAAAAAAAATTTCAACTTTAAACACTTCCCAAGTGTGTGATCTCTTTAAATTTTATGTAATGCCTAGAACTACCTATTTAGACCCACTAGGCCTAATTAGGCCATTATGCTATTTCTTGATCCTAAAGGACTAAAAAAATTCAATGAAAATACTATGAAAATTTATTAAAAAATATAAACTCCATGTTTTCACATTTATACTTCACCTCCTTGCATGGTCCCCCACACTTTCACTTTCCTACTAAGGTCCTACATACAAGTACTTAATTAGGTCTACTTGAGACTGTGAGTATAGACCTTTTGATAGAATTTTAGATTCATATTGATCATTGAGAGCAAATTTTTTTATTATTTATATACCCCTAAAATATTTATAATAGTGTTTAACTCATTCACTTTGATCTTATTGACTATGTCTTCTTACGTATAGGTGTTTTATGTCCCTTAACTAAGTGAGAGTGGCCCTTTAATTTGGATGCCTTTATAACCCTAAAATATATGTTCTTACCTTCCCAAGCTCCCTTTATGCTTAAAATTAAATTTCACCATGTTTCTCATTATTATCCTTTGCCTCTTCTTACCCTATGACCTTAAACCGAGTAAAAGGTCTCCATTTAGTTAAGTAGGTAGCTTTATAGTCTCATTTGGTTTGGTATATGCAGAGCTTGAGTGACCCCTATTTGTTCATATCTCTAGATTATTTCAATTTTATTAGACCTTGAACTATTAATTTAACCTTTTCACACCTTCCAACACAATCCATTTTCACCATTATGCCTTATATTTTCCTTCCCACTGTGTATACCACTTATGAAATTGGTTTTAGAATTAGCAAACCTAAATAGGATTATATATGTTTGTATCACCTTGCTTACTTCAAAGATGGATTATGAGTAATAATGTGTTCATATATCATCTCCATGTGTTTTTCATCCCTTATTAGGCCCTTTCTCTTTTATGACATTCAGGACACCTTATCACCCATATTAACATGACTATAGGATGGTCTTATGTATTCTTGATTATGTTTAAGGAGTTGATTCAGTATTTGAAATATTATTCAATTTTATCTTTAATGGTTTATAAATATGTGCATATTTTGGTCTTATTACACCTATGTAACTCCTCTAACTTATTACTGAGTTAATGTTTTTTGGAATTGCAAACACAGACCTATGTGTGCACTTGGGGATCTTAACTAAGTTTATCTACTTAAGGATAATTCAAAGGTGTTGACCCTTATTTGACCATATTTTATACATACCCCATGATTATTCATAGGTCCTTATGACTCCCCTTGACTCCTTAATGTCTTTATGTTCATCAAGAATGCCCTAATCAACCACCTAGTCCTCACCTTGTTCACAGTCCATTGAGTGCCTTATGATCCCATTATTGTGAGATGGTAAACACTTGTATTGTGACTTATAATATTTGATATTTATTTATTTTATTGGTATTAGGATTTGATGAGGTTTTTTTGTCTTTAAACTCATTGTCTCTTCAAACCCCAAATTTGTTTATTAGACTATCTTTAACCATTACTAAGATGTTTGTGTATTGTTATATGAATGTTTTCCTTCTTAAAGTTTTTCTAATGTGTTTAGATAATTCCAATAGGGAAATTTATTCAAGTTATAATGTATAATTTTTTAAAGAGGGATCAATATACATTTATCTCTTAGAAACCACAACTCTCAAGGCACTGATAATATCTCTTTGACTCCATAAGGTAGTTAGGTTTATTAAATAGGTTTATTCAACTTATCTTAATGCCTCTTTTGCCTTATATAACACTTCAATTATATAAAAATTATCATAGGGTCTACATACCCTATTTATCCCTCACATAGGTAATCTCATGACATGATTATGACATAAAAATCTTGGGGATTTTTATTCACTTTATAAGGAACATTTTGAACCTCCGAATAACCTTAGTCTCTAAAAATGAACCTTAGATGATGATGATGATGATAAAAATAAACATGATTCCTCCTAAAACGTGTGAGGTATCATTCTTATCTTTATTATACATAACTCTTTAGTCAGGCTTAACATAGTTTTATTTTTGAAAACATGTTTTCAAGTCTTGAAGGAGGGTTGAAGATTCACTGATTGAATCTAGGTCATCATGAGAACTCACAAGTATATAAATCCTTACCAAAAACTCACCTATTATGTCATAAATATTATATTATATTTACCCCTACCTAAAACCTCATGAAATATCTCACTAGACTTTGTAAATCCCTAGAAATATTATTGGAAACCTTCAGGTAGGTATGTACACTCATTAGTTTGATCTGGACCACTTGATTGCATGTGGGACAATAGGTAATTCCATTTTGTGGGTTTTAGGTCCATTTAATCACTAAATATCCAATTTTTTAGAGCCTCAAGGAGGTTTGGAAGAGTTTTGAGACCTCACCAAGACTTTACAACTTTTGGAGACACCTAAAATTCAAAGAACCCTATTATTGTCAACCTATATGTAGTTTTAAAAGAAGGTTTATTATCTCCCTAAGGTATCTAATGAAAAATTTGGATTGAGGATGGTGTATAAATTTTATTTATACCTCTAATAATCCACCCAAATTTCCATTCCTCTTTCATCATTCTCAAAAGTAGAGAAAATGAAGTAAACCAAAACCCTACCTAGATGAAGAAAACACAATGAGTCCCTAACATTATTAGTGATTGTTCATAAAGGAGGGAGAGGAAATATCAGATTTAATTCCACAAAATTTAATCCAACTATTTTCCCCTCCTTTTACCAAAACCTTAGGTCCTCATCTTCTCTCTCCCATTTGTACCATTCACAAACTTGACTAGCTTTACAAGGCTATCAAAGAGCTCAATGGAGAAAGGGAAATGATATTTTACCTATTTTGACTTAGAAATAATATATTTCCTTATATAATTCCTTAAATTAGTCCCCTCTAAATATTTCTAACCTCCTCTAATATTGGCATGTCATACAGATTTGTACAAACTTTGAAAGTACTTGTAAAAAATGTATTTTCTACATTTTTCATGTTGAGGACCTTGAAAGACCATTGGAAGATGAGAGGAGGGAAAATAGAGGATAAATATGATTTCAAATCAGATATTATGGGTGGGGAAGATGAAAGGTCACATTTTCACATGTGTGGGGCCCTTTTCATGGATGAAAATTGTTTGACTTCTAAAGAGGCCTCATCTTACACATAAGATCATATTGTCATGACTTGATATTTTTATGAAGACTTTTAATAATCCTTATTTAAACATGACACCTTCTATAAAGGGCTTTACAACTGCAATTTTTCTTCTATGGCATGTTTGAAGGGTGCATTTGATGACTTGGATGACTAGTTAATGTTTGAAATAGGTTTGAATAAGTAGACAATGGAATATAACCTTGAATTCAGCTTATACCTCATGTTGTGACTTAAATAAGGTTTTTTCACCCTTCACATATTCATAGTAAGGTCTCTCTTTGATAAGTGGACAAAACATGCATATATGCAATGAGAACTAGAAACCTTAACTTTCCCAAATTACCTTAATTTCTAATAAGAAGCATTAACCTTATAAAACAAGGCATAAATCATTAATTAGGATTCAAAAACACTTTACACATTTACAATCACACAAAAATAAGATATTAAGACCTAATATATCATCCAAAGACTCAAAATAGGTTTTCATATGATGGCCCCTCAAGCAATGTCTAGCACATGCAATGTCACCTTAATCAATGTTAAAAGGATCAAAATAAGACATCATAAGGCATGTATACTACCATGTATAAGCTTAGAGGGGTCTCATGAAAAATTATGTATTTTATGGGTTAAAATTTAGCCTAGGGTCCAAATTATCGATAGATTATACTCATAATGATTTACGCACATCTACGAGATCAATTAGAGCATTTGATGGGACCTCTAAAAAGGTTATTGGTGAGATTGACCTACCTTTATAGGTTGGTCCCATACATGTGGTTACTACCTTTTAAATTATCTATTCTACATGCATCTTTGATATGTAATTGTGAATACCTTAGATACATGCTCTTTGAGTAGTACCTTCTATAATGCATGGGTGTGTTAAATAAATTCATGTCAATAGGGTAATTACAGTTTCTACAATTCCATATGATCATCTTCTTGAATAAAATTAACTTATACCTAGACAATTAGCTATCTAAAATACTAAGGCTAATTCACTCCAAAAGGGTAAGTAATAATAAATACCCTTTACTAAGTAGTTAGTACTTGAGAGATCATTAGATCAGATACATATAGTGGATTCCATAGAATCCAAATCTTCTAATGCACACCATGTTCAAATATCTAGATCACCTCAAAATGCACATATTATTGCTATACAGAATAAATAAATAAGCAATCAATGATGGGTTATAAAAACCCTTACTTTTATTATTCATATTACTTCATGGCTACTGAGTCCTATTTTATATACCATATAACACCATAAATACCACAATGATAGATATTGTGCCTATACATACTTATTAGTAGTGTAACCTAGGTATTACACTAGATTCATAGTGGGGACATAGTTATGGCCATACATTAGAAGGCATTGTAGGATGATCTTTTCTATTTAAAAAAATATAAAAATACTAAAAAATAAAACATTCAAAACTACAAAAAAAATAGCACTTACATGATCAATTAGTTCTTTGGCATCCAAGTGTTAGTTCCACATTAATAGAAAACATACTTAGTTGCTCCTACATACACATATAAGTCACACTTATACTTTAGTGTGACATAGGCATAAATAGACACACAATGAATTACTATTTCAGATGTTAAGCCTTAATTCTACTCATGTCATATAAACATTATGGCATCCAATTATTTGATCTTGTTACACATAGGTTATATGATTTGAGTATCACTCTACATTAACATGTTTAATCTTACATATGTACTTACACATTCCTAATATCCATAATTACATCTTACATAGGGTAATTGATATTTTATACACATGACATACTTTTCAATAGACATTGTATCCATGGGATACTATGACATGTTTATGTTTAATTGTTTAATATTTCTTTATACACTTCCTTGAGTGTCTTCTATTCCTTTTTCAAGCATTTAAATATATATTTTTTTTTTATGGCCCCTATGCCTATGTATGCTTTATTTAACATTTTTATGTGTCATGGTTTATTATATGGACATTTTAATATTTCATCCATACCTTTTTTGGACACTTGACTAAGTCATTTCCATTCAATTATGTGGCATTTGAACATTCCCCTTGTTTTTAGTATCCTTAGACCATTGCCTTTTGAATTACTTTTAAGTGATCTTGTGTGTGTGCTTATTTACTTGTTGAGCTTGTAATATTATTATTTATACATTGCCATTATAGTTATAATGCATACTAGGCCTTCATGTTGTGAACTATGAATTTGACTAAGAAGAGGAGATTAGTATCATTTTAGTGAATGAAACCAAATAAAAAACACATTAAATTAACATCCTCATGCCTAGTTACTAGGGTGATCTTAGTAACAAAAAAAAATGATAAAAAAAAACTAAAAATTAAGGAAAAAAAGAATTCCTTAACCTTCCTTGGATGCTCCAAATGCCTTTGTAGTAGTTGTTTGCTCAGTTTTGTGCTCATGAAGTCCTTGGCAATGGAAGCTTGGCTACCTCCATCTCTCCTTAGCACCTTTGGCTTTGGATTGGATTGGAATAAATTTGGCATGGTGACACTAGTTTTCATGAAGCTTTTATAATAAATCTTGCATTATAACTTTTCAAAAATTAAGCTTTAAAAATGATGTTCATGGCCTCTCTATTTATAGATTTTCAAGAATGACCAGAATCAACCATGACTATCTATCTCAAGATTGACATGTGTGGTCATGGTTTAATTGAATTATGTAATTAAAATACAAAATTATCCTCATCATGACTTTGGAATAAGGGGATTCAATGAGGCATGGGAGGTAATAAAGAGACATGGGAGACCTATAATCTTGATATTTATGGTATTTATGGCCTAGGGATGTCTTCCCAAGAAATGAGGTCACCTAATTATGCATATATTCAATATTAATTTCTAAAAACAAATTTTCAATTATTTTCCATGGAATTATTAATAAGGCCTTGATTTTTATTAATTATCTCTAAAGCATGATTAAGCAATTTGTGCATAAATTACTCAAATTGATTAGAATGCCTTGTTATTGGTCCAAATTTTGACTAGATTAGAATTGGAAGTCAATGTTAGATGTGTTGGATCCATGATCCCATTTAGGATGTTTCCAACACTAAATATCAAATACATTCATAGCTTACAATAAATTTGATATAAAAGAGCAATCCAAAGCACCCAAGTGTAAAATTGGCATTTTTACTCAAAATGATCTGATCAAAGTCAGCTAGCCCATAAATTGAATTACACCATTTAGTGGTACCCTAGCCAAAATTAGCACTTAAATATGTAAATTTAAACTCATTTAATGTTCTTTAGTGTTTTTAGGCCAAATTGTGCACTTTGGTGGAAATTAGTCAAAAGACTAGTTAGAGGTCATTAGTGGCCAAATTTAGGTGTCTATAGTTTTCCCCTATTTGGGAAGGCATTACAAGATATAAGCACAATAACATATTCTCAAAGAATGAAAAGGTTCTGTATGCCTACAACTAAAATGATGATAAAATAGTTGTATGATGGTTTTCCTCTTAAGGGAATGGTTGGCACAAGTAGGTCGATAAATGGTCCCTCGATAAGAAGTGAAACAAGGGGACTAAAGAAAGGAAAGATCATGGGGTGAAAACATAATGATTTTGAAAAATTAGTGAAAATCACTAAGAATGTAAGTGGGACAATGTACAATGGTTTTCCCAAAGGTGATTATAAGCATTGTAACTTGATAGTGGCAATGTGGTATGATAAAAAAATTATTTGCTCAAAGGTAGTTATAATCATTGAGAAGATGGAGCTACCCCAATTTGGATAGACAAACAAGATAACAATGTGCCCCTGTATGAGAAAAAAAAGTAAAATGGTGAGAACACAATGATTTGTCCAAAGTTGGTTATAATAATTGAGAAATGTAGGTGGGATGGTGTATAATGATTTTCCCATAGGCAGTTATAATAATTGGACCTTGATTATGGAAAACATAATAAACATGGTTGAGGATGATGATAACTTAACATAGAGGGTAATGATGAATTGGAAAAACCTAATAGTAGGGAGATGCTCATCTAAACTAATTAAGGTTGAAATTATTTCATGGTTAATTACTCTATTTGGGATATGATTAGGATTGAATTGAGATGTCAGTACTGAAGAGATGTTGATGCTGCCATTACTGAATAGACTTATTGAAGCTGAGGTTTGTTATATCACATGTCAGTAGGCATCATGGTATAACATCATGAGGACTTGGCCAAAATATGCATAAGGAATGACTCCCACAATCCAATACTCAATATAAAATAATGCACCAATGATAGAAACCATTATGACAATGTATACATATGAATATAGATGGATTCAAGTATAATTGTGGGCAAGGAATCACCCAATGAACACACATAAACTGAATCAAGTAAATAGTGTTAAAATCAAACAAACAAGTAGACAAATAAACAAAATAAGTAGAGATAAATAAACAAATAATGACATAAAAACCATATAAACATTACCCATAGAAAATAGGTGACAATTTAACAAATAAACAAAATGGGGGAATAGAAGAAAAGGAAGTGGGTGGCTAAGTTGTCTCCATATGCACTAGGCAAGTGGACACTACCTACATAGTTTCATGGATTTAATATCTAATAAAAAAACTTTAGGCCAAATGTATTTCTCCTAGAGAATAGGAAGAATGTGATAACTGATGAAAACAACTAAAATGGATGTGATAGAAGAAAGGGAATGGTCTTGAAAAATGGTAAGTGCATGAGATAAAAGGCCAAAAAAGGATGGGGAAACTAAGTGACAAGTGGTTTTATTACAACTTAGTAAGGGTTCCCAAAATCCTTAAGGTAAAGAAATGGTCAATGTTTTTAGTTTTTTCTAATGATTTGACAAATGTTTTTGTAATTTTTTGAAGTATCTCAACTTGATCAAGAATGACTAGACATTAAATGGTTCAAGCTCACAAAATGGTGAGAGCATTAAAACTTAGGTTACTCAAAAAATGGCAAGAGGGTTCAAACTTAGGTTACTCACAAAATGGTGATATTATGGTGGAAAGGGTGACTGAGCTAACTTCAATAAGTATCAAATGTTTCCTACATAGTCCTAGAGTAGGACCTCAAGTCACTATAGTTCCACCCTACAAGGATGCATTTGACTAGTGTAGTAGTTAATTCAAACAAAATAAGCACAGGTGGTAAAAAGACATAGTATGACATAGGAAGTGGCAAGTTGGTACATAAAGACTTAATAAAAAAATGTTTCTCATAGTTTGACCATAATCAATTATAACTAGGATATAACATCATATATCAATGGTATTAATTTTTTCAAAGGTGGTTATAATTAGTAGCAAGATTGGTCATAATAAAGGAATAAAAAATGAAGGATGTAACTACCAAAACTTTTTTCATACTACTCCAAAATATGATCTTTGTTTGAAGTACTTGAAACAATTGATCAAATTGATCAAATTCCTCAGTGCTAAAAATGTGTAATAAATGGTAAAAACTAAGGTCAAGTGGGTTAGGCTTTAGAACACATCTGATTGATAAAATAGAATGCTAAAATGGATAAGGCTAAGAGGATGAATAAGAATGATATTTGTACAAAGAAGAATAGTGATAAAATGGCACCACTGAAATGGTCTTTATAGATAATAGACCTTAGTGCTCAAGCATAGTACCACTTGACGTGAATAATATTCATTGGCTCAAAAAGTTCATCTCCATCTAGTGTGCTAAGCTTGTATGCCCATAATCCATAATCTATAATAATGATGAAAGGTTCTATCTACTATGGTTTGAATTTACATTTATGCTTCTTATCAGCTATGGTATTGTTTAAGAATAAGATCACCAATTTGAAATTTTCTATATTTGACACATCAATTATAGTGGCCTTTGAGTCAGTTATGATATGCTTGAATATTTTTAAGCATAACTATGCATTTTTCATCAAGTAGGTCTAGCTCTTATAGGATACCTACTCGATAGTCATGATCATCTAGGACATGTTTGAAAGATATGCATAGTGAAGGCAATTCGACCTCAATGGGAAGGATGGCTTTAGTACCATAAACAAGTGAGTATGGAGTGGCTCTTTTAGGAGTACAATGATTGGTATAGTACACCTAAAGGGAAAGGAATATCTATAAGTGCCAATCATGACTGGCATTATTGATAATCTTTTTGAGAATATTGATAATGTTTTTGTTTGATGCTTTGGCCTCACCATTATCTTGAGGGTAACATGTTGTGTGATGTTATATTTGGTACATAGCTAGTCTACATCCTTATTCTTGAATGATCCTCCATTATCAGATATAATGTCAGAGGGGATACCATAGTGGAAAATAAGATGGTTGAAGATAAATTTGGAAATTTAATTTCTAGTCAAGTAAGTGAGGGGTATAGCTTCAACCCACTTAGTTAAATACTCAATGGTGGTAAGGATATGTTTATGGCCATCATATGAGGTGGGGTTGATCTTCTCAATGAGGTCAAGTCCACATGTAGAAAATGTCCATGGTGTCAATATTAGTTTTAGAGTTTGTGCTAGGGCATGAATCAGATTAGCATGCCATTAACATTTGTCATACTTCTTTACATATCCAATTGCATCTACATTCATTGTGGGCTAATAATAACCTATATGTAAGAGATTTTTGGATAAGACTAACCCACTAGAATGAGTTCTATATACTCCTTTATGAACTTCTCTTAATGCTAGTGTAGACTCTATTGAATTTAAACAACAAAGTAGAGTTCCATCAAAAATGTGGCAATAAAGGGTGGATCCAAGTAGAGTATAACGAGTGGAATGATGAATAAAGGATTTGGTTTGTTTTTGAGATAGTTTAGATGGTATAACTTGGTCATGAAGGTATTTTTAAAGTTATAAGTACTATATATAATTAAGACCAACAATATCACAAATCATTGCAATGGTTGAAGGTTCATGAGCTAGTGCAAACAAATTCTCAACAAGGAACTGATATTTTCTAGCTTTGTCTGTTTGTTGAATCAGAGAGCTGATAGTAGCCATGGAATATATATTTATATTACTAGCCCTTAGTATATGATTAAATTATATATTTACAATTTTTGTTTTAGGGTATCGACCATATCCTCATATGGAACTAACTTGTCATCTTTGGTCTAAAAATAGTCTGTGACCTAATTGATGATTAATTGAAAGTCACCATGAACCTTTAGATGAGATATATTCCATTGTACTACCTATCAAAGTTTTTGAATAAGTGCTTCATACTCAACCATGTTATTTGTACAAGGAAAATTGATTCTAAATGATTTAGGGATTAGATCCCCTTATGGTGTAATAAATAAGAGGCCTACCCATGATCCATGTGCAGTAAATGAACCATCAAAATATAGATTATAGTGTTGCTCCTTAAGAGGTGTGTCAATTATGGTCATTATGGATTCATTAGGTAAATGAAGTGTGGGTGGATTTGAGTCTACAAGAGGTGCTTCAACAAGTTGATCTATAAAAACTTATCCCTTGATTGCCCTCTGATTAACATACTCTATGTCAAAATCACTAAGAAGCATGATCCATTTGGCCATTCTACCTTTTAATGCTATTTTAGATAGTAGATACTTGATTGGATCTACTTTTTAAATGACCATGGTCTTATTATTCAACATGTAATTGCATAATTTTTGAGTTGTGAAGACTATGGCTAGACAAGCTTTTTAAATAGGTGCATAGTTATGTTCATATGTGACCAAGGTATGACTTAGGTAGTATATGGCATGCTCTTTTCCATTGTCATCATGTTGATCTAATAGTGACCCAAAGGCATTGTCAATAGTTTATATATACAATAAGAATGGCCTTCCTAGCATATTAGCTAACAAAACATGTGGATTAAGTAGATAGTTTGTAAGTTATTAAAAAGCTATTTAGTAGTGGTCATCCCAATGAAATGCAACTCCCTTATTAAAAATATATGTAAATGGATGACAGTTGTTTGGTAACTAAGAGATGAAACATTAGATTTATTATATCTTACCCTATAAACTATGGAGTTGCTTCAAATTGGTTAGTGGTAGCATCTCAATTATAGCATGGACTTTGGTTAGATTGACTTCAATGCCCCTACAAGACACAATGAAGCCAATTAAATTTCCTAAGGTTAATCTAAAAACATATTTATTTGGATTGAGTCTAAATTTATAGTCCTATAATCTTTTAAATATCTTACATAGCATTGTTGGATGGTTGGCTCTAGTTTTGGATTTTCCTAATATGTCATTGACATAGTCTTCAAAAATATCATGCACTGTATCATGGAATATGATAGTCATAGCCCCTTGATATGTAGATCTAGAATTCTTAAGACCAAATGGCATTACCTGATAAAAAAATTATCCCCATGGAGTGGTGAACATTGCTTTGTGTTGGTCTTCTAATGCTATTCTGATCTAGTTGTATCCTGAAAAGCCATCCACGAGTGAAAGTATTTCATAACCTACCATGGAGTCAATGATCATGTAAATATTAGGCAATGGAAATTCATCTTTAGGAAAAGTTTTATTTATGTCTCTAAACTCAATACAAATTATGATTCTTTTAGGCTTTTTGCTAATAGGTACAATATTAGATATCTATTCTAAGTAGTCAATGGACTAGATACATCCTAATTCGAAGAGTCTTTACAAATCTTTCTTTACCAAGATATAAATGTGAGGATGCATCTTACATATATTTTTTTTCACCAATTTGGCATTAGGGTTGACCACAAGATGGTGTATAACTAAGATAGGTTTTAAACCTGTCATGTCAGAATAAGCCCATCCAAAGATATTGACAAATTCTCTCAACAGAGATATAAAGACTTCACATTCCTCCTGAGTGAGGGATGCACCTAATTTTGTCCATTTATGTTCCTATGGATTCTTGATGTTTACTCTTTAACTATAAGGGTCAAATCATCTTCTAGGATAGTAGGAAAAGATTTGAACTATTGGACTATATTAGGTTCCTCTGTTAGGATTTGCTATTCAACATCTCCCAGGAATAATGAATATGAGTCCCCCAATGGGAGATCTAGCCATGTGACAAAAATAGTTGGAAATTATTGAATAATTCAAATCAAATACTTGTTTTGAAAAACTAAAATTAGATCAATAGGCAAGTTCATCATTGGTGATCTCCTGGTCTAAATTCAAAGAAGAATGAACACCCCCATCTAATAGTACCTAAAATATGTTTTCACCACTAGATTGGCCATTATATTTACTTTTTCCTTGGTTAAAAAGTGTCTCAAAGAGGTTTTCACTTGGGGACCTCAATGCTTTATTTTACTTTTTTGACTAAGGGTGTTCACCTACTCTCAAAAATAGGCTTCAAGATCCTATGTAATTAAGAATCCTAATTTATGATCTCCCAATAGAATGTTATCTCTAAGGCCTAAGAAGTCATAGAATGCCTCATAATTCTAAACTCATCAATTGATAAAGTGGATTCTTTCTAGTCCCAATCTATCATTTGGGGATAGTATAACGACAATGGGCTATGATGAATGACTAGGGTAAGGGTACAAATGGTATTGGCATCAAATAGGTTAGCCTTAGATAGGTCATCAAAGGTGAGGCTATGATTGGAATCTAATTCATTATCAGTATCATCCTCACTAGATGTTAGTGATGGAATTTAAATAAGATATGTGGGGTGACCCCCAAGCAGTTTAAATCCAAGTCCATAAGGTCTTTCATACTTAGTCATATAAATTGGATCGATGGTTCCTTGCTGATTCAGTATGAGGACTCTTCCTTCATAATTATTATGCTCCATGATCCTATTAGGAATAAGATACTTTGTACTTTTATAATAATCATCTTGGTCATCATTATATAACCATGATTCATCCCCTTCAATAGGGTCAGGTTCTAATCCAAATGTTGGTACAAATGTGATAGATCCCTTATCTTTGTTCTTTCATTACCAATGCATATGTGGGGTGACTTTAGGTCACCCAAAGTTTTTTAGATTATGGAGAAGATTGGAAATATGAAATGTATCATGGATCACATACTCTCCTGGTCCATTATCTGAAATGGTGAAATGATTAGAAGCTTTAGGAGGTGACATTTGGGAAAGGGAATATAAGGTATTATGATCTATGCAATTATATGGTAAAGGATCAATAAGTATGGCCTTTTATTTATCTTTCTTAGAAATTGGATTCATGTTGTACTGATAATTTTATATCTTAAACTCATCCTCAAGATTTTTGTAGTGTTCATATGGGTGTAAATATTTTGGAATATTCACTTCCATCCCTGAGTGGGAAAACTTGATACATTGGTGTAGTGTTGATGGGATTGCATGCATCTCATGTAACCAAGGCCTGATTAGAAGTATATTGTATGATAACTCAAGATCAAGCACATGGAAAAGTGTATCATGGGTTAAAGGCCCAATAATAACTTAAAAACTAATGGTTCCTTGTGATTCTCTTTCCAGATTATCATAGGCTTTGATGGTTATCATTTTTGGCTGGAGATCTATCATTGTGTACCCAAGAAGCTTGATGAGTTTTAGAGACACTATGTTGAGGCCTAATCCATTATCTATAAGGACACATTTCACTTTATGTCACTTTATATAAACTTATATGTATAATGGGTTATTATGGAGTGGGCCAAGGGAAGACATATCACTTTGGTTGAATGTGACTTGTTGGGTTGGAGCTAAGTGTCCAACCAAATCTTGGAATTTATTGTGGGATATGTCACTAAAAATATTGGATTGAGTTAATAACTCGTTCAAGATGTTCTTTTTGATTGTTGACATTCATAACAAATCTAAAATATAAATTTATGTTGGTGTCTTATGTAATTGTTCCACAATATCAAACTTCTTGTCTTAGTCAGTATTGAATAGATTATTCTAAGGCTAAATTGTTGGTTGAATGATAGGTAAAGTGGTAGATGGTTTTGGTCCTGGGATGATAATTTTTTATGTTTGAGTTGTGATTTCACAATCAATATTAGATATTGGACCATTATTTCTAACAAATGTTGGGAATGGTGTGGGGCTAGATAAGACAAGTCTCGGTTGTTGATGCAATTATATGTGGTCACATTGCAAGGATGAGTTGTCGATATAAGGTCCAAAAGTTAAATTTCATGTTTGCTAGCTTACCTATATGTAGTCCTAGGTCAAAGAAGGATTATATATGTAATTTAATTGAGTGTTGTTGTTTAGGAATGGTCTAGGCTGATTAGTGCTTTATCTATAATTAATGAAGATGGTATTAACACTACCCCCTACAATATGACCTACAACCCTATTTTATTCATGTGAAATTACATGATAGATTTGTTATTTATTACCATTTTAACCTTTGTAATGTCCATTGTTCTATCACTATGGGTTCTATTTTTTATTTTGTTGATTCTATTGGTTTGGTCTCTGATTTTGATACTATTGATTTTGTTGTTGTTGTTTACATAATTCAATTAATGTATGACCACACATATCAATATTGAGATGGATGGTCATGGCTGATTCTATTAATTCTTGAAAATATATAAATAAAGAGGCCATGAACATTATTTTTAAATCTTAATTTATGCAAAGTTATAATGCAATATTGAGTCCAAAAGCTTCATGCAAACTAGTGTTACCATGCCAAATTGATTCCAATCCAAGCCAAAGCCAAAGGTGCCAAGGAGAGATGGAAGTACCCAATATTAAATTATCAAGGACTTCATGAGCACAAAACCAAGCAAGCCACTACTACAAAGGTATTTGGAGCAGCTAAGGAAGGTGAAGGAATTCTTGTTTTTTCTTAATTTTTTGTTGTGTTTTTCATGTGTTTTTGTTACTAATCTCACCCTAGTAACTAGGCATGAAGATGTTAGTTTAGTGTGTTTTTTATTTTGTTTCATTCACTAACATGATATTAATCTACTCTTTTTATTCAAATTCCTAGTTCACATAATGGCACGCCCACTGTTGTTGTTGTTGTTGATGATGATGATTGTAATGTTGTTATGTGTTATATTAGGAAATGGGGTTTTGATAAATCCCAAGAGTTTAATTAGAGGTGTAAGGACCATTATCCAATTTTATCTCCCCATTATCTAATATATTCTTAATCAAATTCTTGATTTGAACACATCTTATATTATGCCCATTGACCCAATGATATTCATAGAATTCATTTTCATGATACCAATTAGGATAAGGAATGCCTTATAGATAATGCTTTGGTATAGGCAAATTAATCATATTAGTGGTAGAAATATTATGAAATACAAACTCAATAGTTTCTATTAGGTCACTAAAGACACGACATGTAGGCATGGTTCTCCTAGGAGGAGGGGTTTGTAATGGTAAAGGTTCTTGTATTTGTCGCATAGGTCTTGGTTATTGTGCTTGTGACATTAGTTAGAGAGGTTGTTGAGTAAGAGTAAGCTAAAAAGGTGTTTTGGATGATGTTTTCACCATTTGGACATGACTTGATTCAGTTACTCCATTTCTCACAACATTCTTATTACAGTTGAATTGCTTTGATATTTCTTGGTTATTGGCCTATGCTAATTATGATGCTTGCACTTGAATGGGATGTTTATTTTGGCCATTTTCATGATTTGTACCTTGATTATAATTAATGGAATTAATCTTGATGACTCTTTTATTGATGAGAGATCACTCAATCAACAAACCTTTATCAATGATCTGCTTAAAAGTATATGCACATTATAGTTCTAGATGTTAAGCTATCTCACTATGCAAATTTTTAGTAAACACAACAACTAATTATTTACCTAGTAAACTATGGGTGAAATGACTTGTTAGGGATTTCCATCACTATAGATAACTTTCAAAACTCTCAACAACTTTTCTTTTGCTTGTGTTAATTCAACCAATGAAATCTCGTGTTTGATATTATAGGAAAAATGTTTCATAAACTTATCAAAAAGATCATCAAAATCTATTACTAAATTCTTAAGCAACTTTAAAAACCACTCCAAGGTTTGTCCATCAAAGTTGCTTGGAAATAATAAAAAAAGGTATATATCACTATATGTCATCAGTTGATATGTGACAAAGAACTCAGTTAAATGAGCCTTAGGGTCACCTTTCCCTTTGTATTTTTCAAATTTTGATGGTTCATATCTTGGAGGAAATGGTATCTGTAAGTACTCCATATTGAATGGATAAGAACACATGTCATCCAACTAAAATTTTTAGTCTATTTCCCACCCTAAATGGTAGCAATTACATCCTTCATCTATTGTAATTCTTGGGATAGAAAATTAGAAGGAACATTGGTTTGAGGTAAAATATTGGTTTGGGTAGATGGTTGGGAGGTCACAAGTGAGACACTTTGACTAGGTTATGATGGAGATATCTTTTGGGGTATATTGGTTTGGTTAGGAAATGGCCCAATAATATGCATACGTGGATTATGATGTACTTGAAATTACACATTTGGTTGTGTGATATTTTGGTTTGGGTTGGATATGAAGGTTTGACTTAGAATATTTTATTGTTGGGAGGGAGGCATATAACTATATTGTGCCTAATATGGTTGAAAAGGGACATGTTATCAACTAATCAAACCTTGATGATGAGTGGGAACTTGTGGACCAAGACCTTGTCTCTAAACTTGTGACATGTTTTGAAACAATGGTTATCTAGTAGGTACTTGAGAAACATGGGAGCCTCCTTTTTTCATGAATCCTATGGGGAAGTGAAAGTAGGTTTAAGATTTATTATCTATCACTGACCAATATTTACACGTTGTTGACTAGTCATTATTTGGTTTTGGATTGGTATACTATTCTGAGACTAAAGAGGTATGTATGTCATTACTTAGCGAGGTGGAACATTAGTTTCCCCTTACTGAGGTGGAAAGACATTCGACATTAGACACATTAGTACACTAGATTACACCTAATATTGTGGAATACTACTCATCACTTTTTAAGGAGGAGAAGGATTTATTACATTATGTTGTTGAGATGTGACATTGGTTAGTAGTTAATTACCTAATCTTGTAGGTTGCACACTTGAGGAAGCCATCAGTTGAGGTTTGGAAATAGGTGGTGAAGGTTGGGGTACAATGGATCCTATTCCTTGGTATGATTATCCACTCATGGTATTAACTATGGGCACATATTTTTGACTAGTTATTTGTGCATTAGTACCACTTTGATTGGGATTGTATGTTGTTTACAAATTATCCACTATATTTGGCTCAATATTCTATGTATAAGTTAAAGACACTTCTTTAATAATGGGCGTATCTAGCAAGTTGTCTATTGAAGTGTTTTATATGAATGGGTCTAAACTCTAATTCTCTTGACTAGTTGACTCTATAACAACTCCTATTGAAGGAATTAAGTCAATAAGAGGTTTGTTCACCATGTTCATCTAATTAAAATTGCATACTAGATTTAGGTAGGCTTGATATAATATCTCGATTTAATTAAAGTGGTCTTCCATGATGTTTTTGCCTATGTTAGGCATATTAAGGTCCTGATATGTTAGTTGGACTAGAGCTAAAGGATTGCTAGAAGAAGCCTGTTGATCGTAAATGATATTGTGGGGAATTCTTACTAGGCTTGGTAAATTATCATGAGGGAAGTCTGTTGGAAACTTTTCCCCTACCTCTATGGATCTAACCAAAATATCATCTTTGTTCTCTAATAAATGACACTAAAAAAAAATCATATGTGGAAGTTGTATTAGTAGAATATGACTATTGAAGAACTGGTTCATCAGCTGTGGGTATTATAGCTAAGTATTATGTAGTTTATTCTTGGTCTTTTTCTAAATAAGATGGTGTATTAACAAAATAATTAGCCAATGGATCTTGGATTTTTACCCCTAATTGAGTATTATAAGAGGGATAAGAATCCATCTCATAAGGAATATTATCTGCATAGGGGTCTTACACCATTTCTTCATGTGAAACCACATTACCAAAAATTGAATTGTACATGAGTCCACTATAAGTGTAGGAATACATGTTGGGATCCATAGTCAATTATTTGTGATAAAAGGTCAAAGAGTTATTCAAACTCTAAAAAGACAATGTCTAAAATAGATGATGTTCAAACTTGGTCTAGATTCATCAAAAGGATAAAAAAGGTTTATGAAAAGTTTTCTAAAGAAACAAACTAGTGTTAAGTATAAAATTCCTCACTATTCACATAAATATGGGTAATTAAATAGACCAAAAAATCAAAATGCCAAACTCTAAGGTCGAACTATTTCAAATCAGTCTAATCTAGGAAACTAAAAGTTGCTAGGTCTTTTAGCCAAATGTGGCATCAAAAGATAAGCTCAAACAAGGCATGTGCTAGGACTCTTAGCCAAATGGTGTCAAAAGATAGACTTTAAAATAAATATGATTTTTAATCTAATGGATTTGAAACACTTCTAACAAATCCTAGGCATTTGAGTTTTAGATATGAACTCGATCAACTAGGTATAAGGTATGAAACAAAAGGCACTTTAGAGATAGTTTATTTTCTCACAAATAATAGTATAAAACTTGGTTATTTTAACAAATAAGCTAGACAAAAGTGAATGGTATAACTATGCTACATAAAGGATCACAAAAGTACAATTGGATTGGTCTAAAAATGTAGGAACAAATTTAAACTCTATGCAAGAGGGTTTATGAAACAATATATGAAATGCTTTGGGCAGCATAACAATGATACACTACCTAAAAGGTGTGGTTAAATGTTTGTTTCAAAAAATCTCTAAGGCAAAGATAGTTTCCCACAATTTTGATAGCATAACACTTCTTTTCTTGACTCAAAATATTGTGGTGCATAGACTCAAAGTGAAATTGTTTAGAAGAAAATGGTTTAAGTCTATCAAGTGGTGATAATGATCTTGAGTCTAAAATGACCTTCAACCCAAATTTAAAATTGAACCTAAGTACCCTATATTCTAGTGCAAATGGTGAACCTACTTAACACATCAACCCTATGAAATTATGAAGGTGAAATTCTGAATTTAGATTATAAATGAATGACTTAAACAAATTTTATCAAAGGTCTAGTCTCAATTGGGCAATGTAATTATTCCAAAGTAGATGATATAACTTCCAAGTTTTGATGGGATTTGAACAAAGCAAATTTGATGACTTCACATGGGCAACATAATGCCTCTTTGTTTAAATGAAAATAAGGACCATGTGTTTTGGTTTGTATCATTTGTTTACACCAACTTTTGACTCCAAATAAGACTTTAATCTAAGATAAAACCAACTAATTAATCACTGTTAGACTCTAAACTGACAAGGTTTCCTAATATTGTGAGAATCCATCAATATACATCATTTGAGAGGATTTTAAGTGTTCATACAAAAGTAAATGTGCAATATATAGTATGGTTTTTACATCCCTCCTTTTCTTAAATGACATTATTATGACATGGACCTTGAGGCACACCTTACACCAACAATACTTCCTTGATAAGTGGGGTTTTATCTAAGATCTACAAGTTTCTTAATGTTCTAAGGGAATCAATTGCACAATGATGTTCATTCCAAATAATGAAAAATAAAAGTATGAATTTTTGGTCTATATCACCTGGCTTGTTGTAAAAAGGTCTAGTCTTTTTTGAAACCACTACATCCTATTGTTCACTCAATGTAGTGTGATGTATAAAGTGCCACTACATCTCATGTGCAACTCTAATTAGAATCCAAATGAAGTCAATACCAGGAGGCAAAACCATATGTCAAATCTTCCTTAAAGAACTCATGAGAGGTGATGAAGTCCCCCTCACAATCTAAGTTTTCATAAAAATAAATAAAGCATGAAATAGAAAGACTTTATGGTCATTTTCAAGGTCACCCAAACTTTGAGGAGTTTTTGGGGAGTGCTTTAGATGACTTTCTTTCTAAGCCTTGGACTAAGCTATTTTCAATAGGAATGGAATTTTTTATTCCAAGGATTCCCTAAAGGTGTAAAATATAAGAGCATACATGTAGCACCCCTCTTTTTTCCAAACAAAACTCTAATTTAAAAAACTAAGTGAAGACAAAAATCTTGGAAAGGTGAGTTTATTTTTAAGCCCAAATTCAAAAAATGAAGTGGCGTTCATTTGAACCCTTGGTCTTAGTTGTAAATTTGAGAACTAATGCTAAAAAAACTTATTTAATAACATTAAATGCTACTTTAAGCACCAAAATAATGTTTTTAATTCATTTTAAAATCATGCCAAAGATGGTCTAAAACATGTTTTAACAAATTTGAAGTCTATCAATTACCTGTCTAACATTAAGGCATCACCCCAAAAGTAAATATGTTAAGTTAGAAAAATTTAGCATAAATATAAAGAAAATATTTAAAAAAAATAATATTAAATATATGAACACCTGCAAACAACAAATTATAATGCTAAAAATAAAATATAACACATAAAATCTTGCACATAAAATATAAACACATGCAGTTAGTATGTTTAACATAAATTTTAAAATATAAGTTTATTTGATACAAAATTTTGATAAGTTTTCAATAACTCTAGGTCACACATCTATTAAAAAATTTAAGTCCAAAAAGTCAATAAAAAAATCTATGAACTTTGTTCTAACCATTTTTTCCAAAAAAATAAAAAATTGAAAATGACAGTTACTAAAATAGCTATAACTTCTAAAATATAAATAATTTTTTTGTGAAATTTTTAGAGAATTTCAATGACATATTTATCTATATGATAAAAAAAATTAAGTAAATCAAAAATTATGACTTATTTATCATCCATTTTTACTCAAAGTAAAAATAACAAAAAAAAGAGAATCAAAACTATGAAACACAAAAATAGTTTATGGATTGTGCTCTCGTGAAGATCATCCCACCAGGCATGCAATTATGTGAACTAAGAATTTTAATAAGAAGAGGAGATTAGTATCATGTTAGTTAAGGAAACCAAATAAAAAACACACCAAACTAACATCTTCATGCCTAGTTACTAGGGTGAGCTTAGTAACAAAAACAAATGACAAACACAACTAAAAAGGAAGGAAAAACAAGAATTCTTTCACCTTCCTTGGATGTTCCAAATGCCTTTGTATTAGTATCTTTCTCGGTTTTATACTCATGAAGTCCTTGGTAATGGAAGTTTGGCTACCTTCATCTCTCTTTGGCACCTTTGGCTTTGGCTTGGCTTGGCTTGGAATCAATTTGGCATGGTAACACTAGTTTGCATGAAGATTTTGGAATCAATATTGTATTATAAATTTTCACAAATTGAGATTTAAAAATGATGTTCATGGCCTTTCAATTTATATATTTTTAAGAATGACCAGAATCAACCATGACCATCCATTTCAAGAATGAGATGTGTGGTCATGGATTAATTGAATTATGTAAGTAAAATCCATAATTACTATCATCATGATTTTGGAAGAAGTAACATTAATGAGGCATGGGAGGTAATAAAGAGGCATAGGAGACCCATAATCCTGATATTTGTGACATTTATGGCCTAGGGATGTCTTCTCAAGAAATGAGGTCACCTAATGATGTAGATATTGAATATTCATTTCTAAAAACAATTTTTCAATAAGTTTCCATGGAATTATTAATTAGGCCTTGATTTGGATTAATTAAATCTTAAGCATGATTAAGCACTTTATGCACAAATTACTCAAATTGATCAAAATGCTTTATTATTGGTCTAAATTTTGACTGGATTAGAATTGGAAGTCAATGTTAGATGCATTGGATCTGTTATCCCATTTAAAATGTTTCCAACACCAAATATCAAAGACATGCATCTCGTATAATAATTTTGATATAAAAGAGCAATCCAGAATACCTAGGTGTAAATTTGCCATTTTGACTCAAAATGATTTGATCAAAGTTAGCTGGCCCATAAATTGCATTGGCCCATTTAGTAGAGGTATGCTTTACAAGCATGTTCTCTACACTCTTTTAGTATATGGTACTTATATCAGTTTCTAAATTTAGTGAGGTCATATCATAAGACATGGATTCCATGCATTCACAGTTTCTAGATTTAGTGAGGGCATGATTTAGAACAATGTTCTCAACATTCATTTAGTTTGGTACTTATATTGGTTCTCAAATTTAGTGAGAGTATTTTTTAGAAGCATGTTGTCCACACCTATTCAATATTCAACATCTCTAGATTATAGTGTAGGCATGTTTTAGAAACATGTTCTTCACATTGGTACTTATATCAATTTTTATATTTATCCATATATAGTGGGGGCATACTTTGGAAGCATTTTTTCCACACTTACATAGTTTTCCAAGTTGGATAAAACACACAAGTATATGATTCAAATTCATAGTTGTGGTAGAGTTTTATATATTGTTACTACTATTATAAATTGTTTCAACATGATACATATCTAAGGTTCATATGTTATACAACATGCACCAAATATTATAAAATCCAATTTAGTTTTAGATTGTAGATCTCTGTTATTGACTTTTACCATATCATATACTTCTTTTTTATTGATACCCTACATAATTTTATGGAATTTATTGAGCCAATATACTATAGTATTTGGTTTTCCTTTTGGTATGCTTGAGGTGATCAAATCACTCAATATTCCCAAGTTTTGAGGTTGGACTTGATCATCCTTTCTCAACAAGTTATAAGTATCATTGGATTTCATGGTTGAGTTAATCTCAACTATCATGTGGCAACTCAATTTTTCTCCCAAGTTGGGGACATGTGCCTCTATCTCTTTGTATATATATATATATATATATATATATATATATGTATCCTTTAGTATATATACTTTAAAGGTTTATCTATATTTATCATAATTGATAAACCTTTAAAGTACATATATTAAAGGATATATATATATATATATATATATATATCTGTGTGTGTGTGTATGTATCCTTTAATATATGTACTTTAAAGGTTTATCTATATTTATCATAATCTTAGATTTTATAGTCTTACAATAATACATCTTTTTATAAAACAACTTGCCAATAAGTAAGGCAATTAAATTGACATAGGGGTACTCCTAAACCTTGATCTTTAAATTACAAATTTACTAACAATAATTTCAACCCAAATAATATGCATTAATTTTATACTATAACATACTTTTGGTTTTAAGTCAATCACCAACAAAACACTCAAGTTGGGCACATGTAAAGACAAGGTGTGTATACACACCCACATATGCATTCCTTTCATTGAAACTAGAAATTTCATTACTATATCAAAGGGAAGAAATATAGATAATATTTTATTATTATATATAATCTTAGTATTGTACACTTAGTAAACTCAGACCATGGTTATTATTCTTAGTTCTTTACCTTTCCTACTTCTGTAAGACTCACATCTGATCTATCCTTTTACCTCTTGGCCTATACCTATTAGTTTGATTCATCTTATAATGATAACCTATGTCTTCTATCACCCCTATAATGTTTAAAATGTATTTATCTTCTTTATTTTCAAGTTTTGAACATGTACCTATTCTCCTACTCCCTAAACACTAATGTTTGGGTCAAACAGTAGTGTTGACATTCCTGTCTTGCCCTAACAAAAGTGTTTAATGAAAGTTATCTAATTTATATATGAAATTTATCTTAATGGCTTGCATAAGTGATTTAATGGAATTTATTAGTCCAAAGGGATTGATATAAATACAAGATCAACCCTCATTCATTCATCACCTATGAATACCTAGCAAAAATGCCAAAGGGAAATTCAAATAGTATTCAATTGATAAAAGATTCCCTATTTATTCCTATTTCCATACCAGTCATAAGGACTACACATCTATAGGTCTAAAATACTGAAGGAGAATATTAAGAGCTCAATTTTATAAGTTACAAGTTAGGTCCCTATTGTACTTTCTTTGCATACATTGTATGATTCACACACAATCCAACACGTAGGGAAGAACTTAATCATTTTGAGGCCTTCTTCAAAGTATTGGATATATAGGAAACATCCTTTGAAAGAGGGATCATTGGGGTTATCTCAAAACTATGTGCCCACTAATCCATTTTTTCCAAGGTAACATTAAATATGGAAAGTTAGGGTTTTTCCATTTCATAATAAATGACTATCCATGACCCAAATCTAAATTCACTAGAGTGAAGGTGAAATAGAACCGAAAATCATCTAGGTAGTCACATTGTATTTCCTTATATATTTTTTACAATACACTAATGTCAAACCTAGAAAGTAGCATCGACGTAACCATCTTAGGATGATGTATTATCCAGATAGCTAGAGGCATCAGATCTATAATTTGATGACTATTCCATAATATACTTTCCACCTGATTTCAACCTATTCTAGATCCAAAACTACATTATCATCATAATAAGATAAGTACTTCACTTCTTTATCATAATTATAATAGAATAATTGTACTTTATATATTTAGATTATCTCATCATAATAAATTTAGTGTATGTTCATATTTGAATTTACCATCTAATTGACCTATTATAGATATGAATATCACCCTTGTGCCATTTCATTTCTATATACCCCTTTAATCCAAATTTAAGGCTAACACCAATTACTTAGATTTCGTTTTAGGGCTAAACACATCTCACTTTGAAATCACATACAAATAAAAAGGAAATATACTAAGAATCACTCAATAAAGCATTAAAGTGAGTAAACATGCTCTATTCATCCCTATTTTTATATCAGTTACAAGAAAAATATTTCCATAGGTCTGAAGCATTCAAGGAGTAGCCTATGAGACATATTTTCCATGTTACAAGATAGGTCATTGCATGTTTATCATAAATTTCATCCTTATGTACATAAAAATGAACATAGAGGGGATAACTACATAATTATAAGTTCCTCTTTAGAGTATTATCTATGTAGGTAATGGCCATTGATAGAGGGGTATTTGGGGTAGCTCATCACCATGATCCCACTAACCCATTTTTCCTACAGTCACTCTAAGGGTGAAGAGCTAAGATTTGATGATTTGATAAATAAAAATAGCATGTACACATGATATAAATAATTATATTAAAGGAAATATAAAACATATAAGGATCTAGTTGGTTGCATCCATATCTAGTCAGTACTCCATAAAGTACACCTATAGTAGGGTTAGATACCTACATCAATATAATTTGCTAGATCCATCACAATTTTCCAAGGATAAAAAAATAATATTTATAGAATCTAATGACTTTTATAAGATCATAGTATAGTCCACTTCTAGCCTATTCTAGATCAAAACCTACATGCACACAATAAACTAGCTAAGTATCATATATTTCCAATTCATTACAAAATATCTCTCAATAGTTATAATTTACTATTTTTAGCAATCTTAGTTGTATAAATTCAGAGTATTTTTTGACTTAGTTTTATATTAATTGGCCTAATTATTAGGTTAGTTCACCACCTTTGTTTAAAATCTAATCTAATCCCCTCTTAACCCTAAATAATCATGTTCATCTAAATTTAGGGTTAAACAAGTGTGTACATTACACTTTTCCTTTGATTGAGGTCACTTTGAGTGTTTTTTTGGTGTATGACCTATAATAAATAGAATTTTATAGTACAAAATGGTGCATATAATTTAGAATTTGAAATAATTTAAATTGTTGAAAAGAAAGAGAGCAAAGAAGGAGTACACCTATGTGTCAAAGCAACCATGATGGCCCTTTTATATTTTACTTGGTAAATATGATTCCTTATGAAACATTGGAGTTGAGATAGGTTTATATCTAAAACTTGTAGATTTTAAGAGGGATATTGGAAATTAATATTCACACAATCCAATGTATGGATGAGTTATCACATGGCCATTGAGATCACTAAATCTCAATCACACAACTCAAGTGTGAATATATATAATTTGGTGAGGGTGAGTTATTTAATCAAATCATCTTATAAATTTAATGAGTTTTTCTAATTTAATAAACCCAACATATAATTCTAGTGAGGTTGAATGATTTAATAAATTCAACCTATAAATAGAATAAACTATTATAGATATAAAAATATTTATAGTAGTACTTCATGGTGTAATCAATGCTTCCTAGTGATAGTACTCTAGAGATATAATTGGTAAATTTGTAATTTGTAATGGAATATAATGGCATATTAACCTATAATATGTATCAAACTAAAGTATGTTTTACAAATATGAAAAACTTTGTTTCAAATCTATGAAAATTTTGTGAAATATATAGGATTTTGACCCAAGTGTATATTTGAATCATGTAAACATATTATATATTTTTCAAGTGTAGAGGTCATGTGTTTTTTTCATGCCCCCATTAAAATCTAGAGATATTAAGAATTGAGTAAGTGTGGAGGTCATGTATTTGTGACATGCCTCCACTAAATTATGGAAACTATGTGTAAATGTAAATTCCATTCCTTTATGACATGCCCCAATTGGTATGCCCCACCCCCATTTTTAGGTGAGGGAAATAGAATATGGTAGGTACCTTACCTCAAAATTACAAGGTAAATACATAATATGTGTATGAATCATATAGCATATAGGAAAAAAAATTCTAAATGGATATAAATGAAGCTCTCAATGTGTGATCATATCGATTCCTAATATGCATGATATGTATCATGACAATTTATAGAGAATGATAATATAAACTTAGCAAAAAATCAAGAACACACACAAGATCACTTAATGTAATGTGAAAGGAATGGTCTAAGGAAACCTCATGCATAGGGAAAATAAACATGTAATGACATATTCAAATGTCTAATCAACATATAATGACATTCTAATTTCCAAATAACATATATTGGCATAGAGGCCAATAGGAAAGGAATGAATTTAAATGTTATACAAGAAAGACAATAACAATCAATAAATATAGTCAATGAAGTGATAATGTGAATAAATGAAGTGTAAAGAACCAACATAATCATATCATACTAGTCCCTATATATATGTGTTAGAAAAATATGTCATGTAACATAACATATTAAGTACATTGTGAAAAGATATGAACATGGATATATAATATCAAACATGAGAATGTATAAATGATAAAAAAATTATGTGTAACTTATATCAATTATGATCAATGAGGTAGATCCCCCCAATGTACTATATGGCATGGGTAGAGGGAAGGTCCAACATTTGTATGTGCATATATCATGTGGTTATGTTATGCATGTACCACACTCAAAGATGTGGGAAACATATGTGTCTGTAGAAATGAAATGATATGCTATATACTAACATAAAGTAGATAACATATATAACAACAAGATAGTAAACATGGGAATGTTGAATATTTTTTAATTTTTAATTATTTGAACATTTTTGTCTTTTTTGGAATATTTGATTTTTTAGGATTTTTTCAAAATATATTTTTTTGTTTTAGTATTTTGTATTTTTTTTTGGTACTTTTTTTTATTTGTGAAACTTAATTACAATGAAGTGATATGATTCCTCCCAATCTAAAGATAAAGGACTATTTGGTGTTCCTCTTGGCTCTTTTGGCTGCCACCATTATTTATGCTTGATCATTTCCAATGCTTTAATGTTTTATAGTAATTTGGTACCAATTTCTATTCTTATGGGTTTATAATTTTATCCATCATGTGGCACACAAACTTTTTTTATCTTTGAATTGGAATACGAGGCACATGTTTGAAGTATTCACTACCATAATCATATCAGTCAACTACTACTAGCCAATATGAAGGGTTGAGTTTGGTTTTAGATTCATTACCCATATGAGTGTATAAACAACCTTTGATCCACATACTATGGGTATCATAATATACCCAAGATATTATAGTATTAGCGATGAGTATTTTTAACTCATTGATATTATGTCCCAATGTTGTAAAAATGTAAGGTTACAAATTATATCACAGTTATTTATATCAACCTTGATATGTTGATAATGGACCCATCAACATTTACGATAATAGTTATATCTTCATGGTGTGGGAACTTTGAAGGATACCTTTACTTTGAAATATTGGACTTATTATGTCATTTTCAATTTTAGAGTAGAATTTTTATATGAACATTATGTTTGTCTATTTAAATTTGACTTTCTAAATCCCTACAATGGTTAGTGCCTTGGTTGATGATTGATGATAAGTGTAATATGATGATACTTATTTTTTCTTAAGTCTATTTTTTAACCGATGTCTATTAGGAGGTAAATATATCATCTTATGCTTAGGTGACATAGAAATAATTATATGAAAAACATCTTGGTTTGTTGAGATCTATAATATTTTTTATGGAGACTTATGAGATAACTCCACATTATTTACAAGTTATATTTATGTTTTACCTTTATAAGGTTGACTTAAAGTGAGGATACAAGAATGATGTATGGTATAAAAAACATTGACATTTGCATCCATTATTTTTATTTTACCTTTGTCTGCATATGGTTCTGGCCCTTCTAGAGATGGATTTAACTTATAATAACAAAGGATCATATGTGAAAATAGGTTGTGACATATTCTCAAGTGGATCAAAACTTAATTTTTACAAGTGTTCATCAGTTTATCATGCATAATTTCATCATCACTATCATAATAATCTAAAATGTTTGATTTTCTCATTGGATCAGTATTAATAACTAATTTTATATGGTTTTTTTCTCAATGTGTGTATTTTGAGGTATCTCATTAGCTGATGCCTTATTATTATCTTTAGATCAGTATTAATAACTAATTTTATTAATGTGTGTATAAAGTAAACTCTAATTTTTTATTTTCTTTTTGGATCAGTATTAATAACTAATTTTATATGATTTTTTTTCTCAATGTGTGTATATTAAGGTATCTCATTAGCTGATGCCTTATTATTATCTTTAGATAAAATATTTATTTTTATTTACTCACCCATCTCATAAGTGGATATATTCTCAAGTGGATGTTTTGGTGGAATCACCTTAGGGATGCCTTCAGTGTCATAATGTAGCACTTTAAAAAAATTGAAAGGATCATCATCAACATGTATTGTCCATAATGTTCCATCATGTATAAATTTTACACATATATGTAATGTATATGGGATGGATTCCATTATGTGTATCCAAGGTTTACCCAAGAGTAAGTTATAATGCAATGATTGAGACATTAATTGGAATGTGGTTTGCACTATTTTTGGTCCTAATGTCACATCTAATGTGATTTGACCAATAGATGGGCTACATGTGTTATCAAATACCTTGATATTCATATCATATTTTTAAATAATATTTGGGTTCATACCCATGGTGTTTAGGAATTATGTGTTACAAATATTTAGTCCAAATCCATTATCAACTAGCACTCTTTTGATGCCTTTTGTTTTCATAATAACTTGTATAAATAAAAGAAAATATTGATTAATGATATCCTTAGATGGAAAATATTTACAATCAAAGGTGATAATATTTTAATTTTTATTAAGATATTTCATAATATTGAAAAACTAAGTTGTTTCTATATCATTTGGTACTTGGGTTTTAGGCAATGTTTTATATAATACATCCTTATAAATAGTTGACTATTTTAAGATCTCAAGGATTAAAATATTAGTATGTGTATTTGATAATTGGATAAAAAGGTATTATATTTTAGATTTGATTATAATTTTAGGCTTAGGAGGAACTTATTTTATATTAATAGGTTATTGACTAGGTTGAGTTCCCTTTATTTTTCATGTACTCACAACATAGACTTTAGAATCCAATATAAGTCATGGGTGAATAATGGGTGTGGGATGATACTTATCACTCAAATAGGATCTAGGGGATAATTAGTTTTGGGCACACATATTGGTGTCTACTAAAGCTGGATGATGGTTTAATATCTTCTTAATCTTTCATTTTTCAATAATCTTGGTTAATGTTTTCCATATTTGATGAATGCAAATACATTTTCCAAAGTAAATTGAAAAACTTAGATATATAGATTAATGAAATCAAAAACACCAAAATTTTGAAAACCCTAAAGAAATATAGGATTGATGTGTAAATATATAATGGTTAGTCTCACCAAATGTATAACCCTAAATTTTGAAGTGTAGGGATAAGGTTAAGAATATATAAATAGATTAAGCACAAGGGTAATAAACTAATATATAGTATGAAAAAACTAATATATACTAAAAAAATTAATTATAAACTCATATACATAAATATTATAAGTTATAAAATTGAGCTATGCTAAATATTAAAAGTGCCTAATTTGAAATATGTTCAATTGATTGAAATACCAAAGAGAAATGATACTTAGTTGGGTTTACTAAGCACAATAAATTATAGGTTGGATTATCGGTAGAAATTTTTAGCATTAGGAATCTAAGATAGTTTTCATATTCTATAAATTATGTTTCTATATTTTTGAAGACTACTATCAATCTTGGTACACTATCATCGATGTTATTATTTATGTTGTGACACTATTATCTTTTAAGAAATATACATTAGATCTCAATATTAATATCTTTGTCATTATATATTTTATGTCACCTTTTTAATGATTTATTAAAATATACAATACATGTTGTCACTTTATTATTATTTATTAAACCCCATCTATTAACCCTTAAAATGTGTTTTACCAAAAATGGGTTAGTGGGCTCATGACATTGAGTTAACCTCAAAGACCCCTCTATTAATTATAATTACTTACATATCCAATACTCCAATGAGGGCTTCAAACTTAGGTATTTATCCCCTATGTGTGGGAGTGTGTGTGAAGAATGGTGTAATATGAAATATGTATATTTGTGCAGTGATCTAGATTTTAACTTGACAAATATTGCTCATGGATTGTTCTTTAGATGATTGAGACCTTATATATGACTAATATATAATAGGGATAACTAGGGTAGAATAACTTTGTTGTTTAATTGATTGAATGAGACTTGGTTGGTGTTTTCTTGGTCTTTATTAGATAAATAATGAGAGGGCTTAAACTTGTATTTATATCACACCTTTTGAAAATATCTCATGATTGGGTTCTATAAGACAAATAGGTCTACTCATAAGTATAAAAAAATTTTCAATTTGGATTACTTTTGATTACTGAACATGAAATAAGGAACTAGATACTAATGTCAATGCTAGTGTCCCTATGTGGCTGGTAATGTCTAGAAGGATATAAAATAAGTATGGATTTTTAATTGAGAGTGAAGGATATATATCATGTTTTGAGATTTATTTAGTGTATAGGTTGTTTGGTTCATCATAATGGTATGGTTCAAATCATAATATTATCATTTAGGTACATTGAGATGGGTAATGCAAGCCTTTTGGTAGTGGGAAGGTCCATAACTGAAGGGTAGATCCCTGATTGGTATTTATCAAATGTATAAGATTGATATGTTATAAATATTCAATTTTAGTATCTACATAAAAATATATAAGGATATATTATATGATGGATTGTGCAAAACTAAGGTACCAAGTAGGGGACCTTTATCTAAATGGGAATAATGTAGTGAATGAGATATTGATTCATTCCACACATAACATTGGCTTCTTTTAAGGATATCATGCAAGATCTAATAAGAAATGAAAATCTTATTAATTTTTATAGTAAATATTTAACATCAAAGGATATCAAAAATTAAGACTTACCTTTATCCATACAAATAAATATTCAACCTACAACAATCCAAAGGGAGTGCATGCAATCATTATCAATGGTATCTAATACTGGAACTCACTCTAGTGATGTTATCTCACTTTTTGATTTGTTAGTCAAGACTCCTCAATAAAAATATATTATTTTTAAAACATTACATACCACAAACTTGACCAATACTTGTTGGAAATTTTACCTAATAAGGCCAAATACCAACTTATATAATCTAAAACTTTTCAGTATATTGTGAGTAGCCTCTTCCTAGTGATCAATTATGTGTATTTTGGCCTAAAAAGATAAATTTTGGTTTTTAAATGATAAATTGGTATTAAAAAAAGGTCATAAAATTGGTCAAATACCTTTTAAATATTCATATAAATGACTTAAACTTAGTCATAAATTTTCATAACTTTAAAAGGTGATTTCATGCAAGTATAAGCCTTAAAAAGGTCCATTGTGAGCTCCCACATGCCAATTTTGACTAAATTAAGATGTAAAAAAGGCTTATTATTTGTTATAACATGACCCATGAATATTTTTATCATTTACATGAATTAATTTTTATAGTTCATAGCTTAATATGTGAATAAAAGGTAAAGAAAAGCCATTTTTAATGCATTTTTCATTAAAGAGTATGGAATTATATGACCATTCATATGGTGGAAGACATGAATAGAAGAAGTAGGGAATAATAGGGATACATGAGAATTTAAGGGAAATAAAATTCCAAATAGTATCAAAAATAGTCTCTTACAATCACCTTATTTCTTTACACATAAAGATAGACTTCAGGTTTGTAGCTATTACAGTTAGGAGAGAGAAGATTCTAGTCTACAATTTTTACTAGAGAAATTAGACTTAGAGAGCTTCCTGCTGGATCATTTTTTATAAAATTGGTTATTTATCCCTCATGAATCATCCATTTTAAATCAAGGCATACAATTTTAGCCTTACATCTGAGAAGGTAGTCAATTTTTTGTAAATTCTCCTCATCAGGGCATCATTTCAAGAAAATTCAAGTTTACAAGGATTCTCAGGGATACTTAATTTTGATTACAGCCATCACCTCTATTCCATGCATGTGAGGACCAAATTGAGATAAATAATGAAAGAGAGTGAAATTATATAGTTTAACATGCTTATAAGGAGAATTATATAGTTTATGAGAGAGAAAAGGTTTCAAGATTCTTGGTTTCTTCTTGGTAGGGTTCTCTTTCATGTTTTCATTTATTCCTCATGCAAGTTTCTCAATAGATTCTTCAAGAATTCATATAATATCCCATAATTGTGTTCTAAATAATCTCAAAATACTTATATAACAAATACTAAAGTTTCTTAGCATATTTTAAGGAACTTAACATAGTCTTAGGTTTTAAATTCAACCTGTTATCTTTCTTGAATGGCCTCTAAATTGACATACATGGTAGGGTATATGATCATGCTTGTATAATATGATTCAAAGTGACTCTGTAATTGGCATTTCATGATATTTTATCTCCATATTATCCTTCTCCATCCTCACTATCATACACAACCATTTCTCACTATGTTTTTGTTCCCTTCACCCTTCATTCATGGTTTTTTCATATTCTCGCCTCATATTTCCACATTCCATTTATCTCCACTCCATGAACTCACTATAATGAGAGGGAAAGGGATGAAAATCATCATAAGTTATGAATAAGATCATATTCAAGTTAATAAATCATCATCATAATCCTAAAAAGGTGACCTACAATCAAGAACACAGTCATCATTTTTATGAAATCCATAAGCCAAGGTAGATAGAGAATAACAATTATTAAAGGTATATGAAAAAATGATCACATCAAGATACAAATATGAGAGATACAATGATAAAATTAAGTTTTGATCCTTCCTTAAGGCTAGGTTCACACTATGTCCATTTAGATGAGCTATGCATAGTCATCTTTAGTTGGGAAAGGACATAACCTTTTTAAGGATGATATCATGATATGAATATATGATGGAAGTTTATCTATCAATTTAATGGTTATTTTTCATGTTATAACTTCATTCATGATCCAAAAACATCATTAGGTAGTTAAGTGGTAGTAATCTCCACCTACATGCTTTTACTTAAGTAGCCTATAGTAGATAAGGGTTTCAACCTCAGTCTTAAGGCCTATTAAGTATAAAAGGAGACTAATAGAACCATTGAATGCATGACTAGTATGAGATAATACAAGTTCAAGGATGACCATAAGTAGTTTTATCAAAGTGATACATAGTCAAGGTTTTGAATAAGATTAAAACATATGAAAAACACTAAAGTATATCCAAAAAAGTCATAATGTTGTTTTTGAGGGAGAATTTCATGATGAATACACTTCTAGGAGGTTATTGAGTTGTCAAGAAATCATCATATAGAGACATTCTCATGAACACCTTATTTGTTTTCAAAACTCTCTAACTATCCTAAGGTATGCTAAAGTCCATAAATACACCTATAGTCATAAAGCATAGTCATGTACATGTGGAAGAGAAGGTCTATGTTCATGATGATGGTGGTATGGTGTGAAAATATAATATTAAATACATATAAGTGGTGGAATAGTATGAGAATATAAGGAAACCCATGCTATTTTTATGTCATAAACCTAATAAATACACACCTATATCCATTCTTAAAGGTAGGACTTTCTCCAATTGCAAGGGTATTCAAACAAAGAGGTCTATACGGGAGAGTCTCATGTTTAAGTGAATGTTTCATAATATTATGAAGATGTGAATGAGATATAAACATGATGAAGGTTATATTAAATAGGTTTATTTTCAATTTCACCTCATTAATCTCAACTGATAGTCAAAGCAACAGTTATTAGTATAGTACATAGTCATATCTTCATTCTTTTGAAGGTCATGAAGTCAAAGAGATCATTGTTGGGTTTTCTTAGCAAAATAAAGGTAATTTTAACAAATTATGAAATGAGACTAGGAGATAAAGAGAGGAAACTTTCAAAAACTTAGTGTTACACCTCTTTTCACCTCAAAATGTATACCTATAGCCACATGAGGTTATAAGCCTATTTTCAAGCTAGTATGCAAGTTGAGGGCAAAATGGTTTATAAAGAGAATTTAATATATATTATTATGATTCATGTAAAATTTAATATATGAACTCATTATATTATTAATAATGGTTATAAACACTTCTTAATAGTCAGTCAATTTTCAAACTCACACCTGCAACCATACTAATGCCAGAACCCTCTCACACAGTCATATGCCTACGATGATAGTATATAAAGATCATCTATTCAATAAGGAATAATTTGAAATATTATATTTATTAAAATGAAATATTTACATGTCCAAAAATTTATCAAGAGTACTAAAAAATTTCCAAGCTCATAAGGATGAAGGTATAGGCTTGTTGTAAAGAGTTTTTGACTATGTGAGGCCTAATAACATAGTTTGAAGTGTAAACATGATATAAGAGGGGTGAATGATGGTTTAAAGTAATTTGAGAGGAATAATAGGAACTAAATTAGTGTTAAATTGATATAATAACTTCAATTTCTCATGAAATAACCTAGAACATGTACATACATAGTATGGTACACACATAGTCAACACTTGGCAGACAATTTTGAGAGAAATTTGTCTTTAAGGCATCTACATGTGGAATTAAAACCTAAAATATTTTTAATTTCATCATTAAAACCTTATAAAGATTATAATTCCATCCTATAGGTAAAAATATGAGTGAAAAATCTCATTCTTTTAACATAATCATCAGATATTCTGCTAAAAATCTTAATTGAGGTAATGATGCCTATTTGAGGTCTAAAGAATTAAAAAGAGATGTTAAAATAATGAAGAGGGTTTTAGATATAAAATAATAGGTTTAAATAATTATTATAAAATCTAATACAGAGATATAAATATGAACATAATGGTCAAAGGTTTGATAGGCCATTTTTACAAGAAACCTTGTAAATAATGTTAAGAGGCATGAATAAAAGAAAAGATTGGGAAGAAAAGATAAGCCATGAAAGGTGAAATTATATGAGTAAAAATTATTTTTAAACCATCATACTCCCTCACAGGTTCCTCAATCATCAAAACTCAGTTTTAGGCCAAACCCCATTTTAGGCCTAGAAGGCCTATAACACCAAAAGGCATTTTTTGACCTATCTAGCAAGATGATACCTATATAATTATATTATGAGATGTTAAATGTCACCTTAATATTTATTAAAAAAATTAATATTATGAGGAATGTTATTTTTGGTCCATAATGGTAAATTCAAATTATACAATTAAGACACCCATTTGAACCGCCTCATCAAGTGATCATATATTTTGCCATAAAAAGTGTTATGCCAAATTATCTTAGAATTATTTGAGTACCCCTATTAAAAATTATTTTTGAATAATTTAGGTTATTTTATGCACTATAATTTATGAACAATCACTAAGAGCATAAGCATGTCTAGAATGCTTGCAAACCCTATAGGAAAACTTCTTTACATAGGTATATTTTCATACCTTTTCCATGGGAATCCACTATTATAAAGTAATTTTATGGGGTCTATATAATATATATTCATGGAAAAAAGTTCTAATTTGTAGTTTTATACTTTATGAACCATCGTTAAGAAGGTTTACCTCTAAAACCCTCCCAAAACCTCATAATGACCATTTTTGAGAAAAATAGATTTTATTGCAATAAAAATCTCATTAATCAACCTAAAACCTCTCAAAACATGAATTAAACTAAGAGAGGGTCCCAACAATGGTACGTTGTTGTATGTAATTTCATGGATCATGGTATAAATTAGGTTGTTGAGAGAAAAAAGTATAAAAGATGAGGTATAAGGTAGTTTACATGAAATCCAATCTTGGAGATCAAATTTCATAACTTTTTATTCATCATCAAATCATTATATGATAAAAAATATGCCTATAATTGTCCTTATTATCTCATTCAAAACAACCACTCTAAAAGAAATTTAGATAGTTTGACCTAGTCAACTAGTTTGACTAAGTTGTAGGTGTTTATTCATCAAAAAGAGATATTTAATGATGTTTAGGAGTTATTCATGACTAAATTTCATTGTATTTTCAGGTTATAATGGTTTTATTTAGGTTTAAAAATCCATTAAGTACATAAGGTTAGGCTACTAGGCCTATTTGGCTTAGTAGGCCTATTTGATCAATCAAGTCAAGATGAAAATATCATTACAGAGCTATCAAAGGAGTTCATATGGAGTTGTAGTATTGATTAAATACCCTTAAAGTATATATTCCATGCACATTAAATCCTAAATTTCCATTTCATGCAAGGAAAGGACTAAGAAGTAGTTAACTAGTTTTAAGATACAATCACTTTGAGTTGACTAAGCATGAGTTGACTACCAATCCATGCACATTCCTTGATCTTCATTCAAGAAGGACATTAACCTAATATTTAACTCACTTAAATTGTATTTATTATACATTTTTTGCATATAAATCACGAAAAAGGACTTAGAATAAGATAAATGGACCACCACCTCTTTCCAATGCCAAAGAAACCAAAAGGAGCTCATGCAAGACAAAGACACAAAAATACAAGTATTAAAGACTATAATTATAAATTTGTATTATAAATTGACTAGAGTTGAATATTAGATAACTCTCTCTTCTATATTCTATGCTAATCTCTTGGATTTCTCTATTCGCATTGCCATATATTTAGGATTTCAAGCCAATTTTCTAGATCCCTCTTGGGCATGATTAAACTCTGCTAAGATTGATCTTTGTAAATATCTAGAGATGAATAAGATAACTATTTTTATATTTCATTATTATGGTATAGTGTGTTATATTGGTTTTACTTACACATGTGGTAGTATTTTCTCCCTTAATAGGTCCTAATCTCACCTAATTGCTAGTATTCCATCTTATGTAGGTCATATATAGTGTTTGATGTTGATGACTAAGATAATAGTGGATGTATTGACTAGCTAGTGTCTTGAATCAAACCTATTCAATCATTGTCCTCATGGTTTGATCACTTAATGAACCTTTATATAAAATATTATTTCATATGAGTCCTTTAGAGTTATAGATTCAGTCATTTACTTGTCTTATCAGTGTTATATGAGCTCAAATAGAGTGGATGAACTAGAAGTATAGGTTTATCACCATCAATATAATATATTTCCCTTTCAATAATCCTTCTAACCCTTTTCATCCCAAAAATTAATATCTTTTAGTAAGTAGAGCAAAGTGATACATCAGAGGAGCTAGCCTCATCAAAACTATAGGTTTGATCTGAGATACATGTGTCCCATACCTTAGATCATTCTAATGTTAGTCTAGGTGTAAAAGAGATCCTAATAAATTATCCTTTAGTAAGGTTCTATCTAGGTTATTAATATTTTTGGCATGCTTGATGGGACATATATTCAACCATTGGAGTACAAATTTGTAGCATATTGGTCTTTGGAAACAATTTTAATTAGTCCTATGGTCCTTATCTTAGAGGTAAAAGGAAAATTTTGTTCATAATTCAGTTTATTTTCATGTCTTTTCTAGTTTATGGTAGCCTATAAAGAATAATTTTATCACCCATATCCTTATCTATAGCCCCATGATCCCTATCCATCCCATCCTCACCCCTATCAAAACTACCACAATCCATAACAATCCTATAATGCACCTCATTAATCTTGTTATCCTCCATATGAGACATATCTATTTCAATATCAACCACCCTTCCAAAACACACTAAATTTTCATGAGGATATGAAGGAGATGAGGAGGCTAAAACAAATGATTACTAAATAAATATTAGCCTACAAATAAGAACAATCAGGTAACCAATCTCAATATCAAAAGTCACTACTTCCTACTCTCCCATGTCACTATTCATGGATTCTGAGTCCACATCAATGAATTTTCCCAATAATGCACCAAGCTATAATACCTTCAGTGCAAGAGGTTCCTGAACCTAAGTTTTCAACTTAGAATCAAATTTAAAAGTCAAATGTTGTTATAGAAAGCAATCAGGAAGCCATTTATCCCACAACCCTCCCTCCTCAAGATCCCAAGGACTTCCTTTTGTGGAAATATATTAAATAAAATATTCAATAGAGAGAAGATGTGAAGGTGATCAAGGATGATCTTACCCATGAATATAATCAGTCATCAATGGTAACATATTTGGACCTTTCTCATGTTCTTGAGTATTTTCAAGGGTCTACCATGCCAATTCTTGAAAAGGAGACTCTCTTTTGTGAGGTAAGTGAACAAATTATAGCTTAGGTATATGAAGATGAAATATAATTGAATGAATAAGACACATCATCATTTGGATTGTTTTAATATCTTAGAGTGCATAGGATTATTAATTCAATGAGGTTGATAATATTCAAGAGGAAGACACTCAAATTGTACAAGTTGAATATGTTTCTCAAGAGATCTTTGATCACATAGTAGCTTCCATAAATCTTGATAGTTCACAAGATATTTTAGTAGTGACATAAATAAAGTAAAAATCATCAAGAGAAGATGAATAACAAGTTGATTTTGAGAGCATGCCAAGCCATCAACTTGATGTTGAAGATGAAGCAATTTTTATTGACCAATCTGAGATACCAAAAGATTATTTTCAACCTTATGATCATAATTAATAAACTCCAATTTCACTTTATATTGATGAGATAAAATCACTAGACTTTTTTGACATCATTAATTTAGGTTACACATTACTTGAACATGATCCATTTCAGGTTGAGAAGGAAACTTTCATCAAACAAGAAGCAATAAATTCTTCAAAAAATAAAATTCAAGAGGATGTTTTCTTAGGAGATGAATTGTTTGAGTCTCTCAATCAATTTTATCAACTTATAACTTCATCTTCATATGTTTGTTTACTTTTGGAGGTTGAATATGAACTTAAATGGCCTTAATAAGTCATGAAATTAGATCCATCTCTCTTAGATACCTATCTTGTAGACATGACATAGGATACACTTCATGTTTCCCAACATGATCATAATAAAAAACTCATGAATGAATAATAATTTAGATTGTTCTTACAAATTACACATATCTAGGAAGAGTATGACTAAGTCTTGGACTCACTTCAATAACTCATGCACCTTAAATTGGTAGTAGAACTAGTTGTTCCCCCAAGAGATTATGAAAGTGAAAATGCTCTTATCTACAAAAGAGAGCTATAAAGAGATGAAAATCATGTTTCAAGGTTCCATTGTGGACAAAATATCTTTCAATTTTACCCTAGAGGAAAGCTTTTCACTTTAGATTAGTTTTTCTAGATTTGATTTCTTTCAATAACACAAGTAGTAGTATGTTGTCTTGTTCTTTTTTTCCTTAGGTTAGGTTGCTTTTTATTTTAGTTTTTATTCCTTATATTATTTATTTTCAATATTACTGTTTTTTAGTCAAAATAAGTGCTATAAATCCCAAAAGAGTTTGTTTAATGTTCAAGAGAGTCATCAAGTCAAGTTGTCATGTCTCAGATTACCATTGTCATGTGAAATATAGTAGGTTATTTTGACTAGTAGTCTGGTCAACCCATGTTAATTACCAAAAATGTTGGAAATTTGGCTTGTCAAGGACAAATACCAACCCATACAATCTAAAACTTTTTAGGATATTGTTAGTAATATCTTCCTAGTGATCAATTATGTGTATTTTGGCCTAAAAAGGCAAATTTCAATATTTAAATGATAAATTGGTATTAATAAAGGTCATAAAATTAGATAAATACATTTTAAAATATTCATATACATGACTTAACCTTAGTCATAAAGTTTCATAACTTGAAAAGGTGTTTTCATGCAAGTATAAGCCTAAAAAGGCCCATTTTGAGCTCCCACAAGCCAATTTTAGCTAAATTAAGATTAAAAAAGGCTTATTATTTGTTATAACATGCCCCATGAATTTTTTTATCCTTTACATGAATTAATTATGGTGTTTCATAGCTTAATATGTGAATAAAAGGCAATGAAAAGCCATTTTTCATGTATTTTTTATTGAAGAGTACAAAATTATACACCCATCCATATAGTGGAAGCCATGAATAGGATTAGCAGGGCATAATAGAGGTTACATGATAGTTTAATAAAAAATATTAGTAAAAATAGGCTCAAAAATATTCTCATATAGTCACCTTGCTTCTTTGTACATAGAGACAGACCTTTAGGTTTGCAACTGGTACGATTAGGAGAGAGAAGATTTAGGTCTAGAATTTTTTCCAAAGAAACTAGACTTATAAAAATTCCTACTAGAGTAAGTGATTATAAAATTAGTTATTTATCCCTCATGAATAATCCATTTTAAATTAGGGCATACATATATAGCTTTGCATCAAGGAAGGTAGTTCATTTTCTACAAATTATCCTCATCAGGGCATCATTTCAAAAAAAAAACAAGTTTGTAAGGATTTTCAAAGACATGTACTTAATTTCCATGGAATATATCACCTATATTTCACTCATGTGAGGATAAAATTAATCTCAAGGAGGTAATATATTGAAATTTTATATTTTATCATGCTTCTAAAGAGAATTATATGATTTATAAGAGAGAAAAGGTTTCAAAATTCTTGGTTTCTTCTTAGTAGGGTTCTCCTTCATGTTTTCATTTGTTCCTTAAATTTTCTCAATATATTATCCAAGGATTCATATCATATCCCATAATTATGTTCTCAATCATCTAAAAACCCTTGTTTATCAAATACTAAGGTTTCTAATCATATTTTAAGGGATTGAACATAGTCCTAAGTTTCAAATTCAGCATATTATCTTCCTTGAATGGCCTCCAAATTGACATACATGGTAGGGTATAGCATCATGCTTATATAAGATGCTTCAAAGTGACTTTGTGATTGATCTTTTCTCTTTATCTTTTCCTTATCCATTCTCATTCTCATACACAACCATTTATCACTGTGTTTCATGCTCCCTTCACCCTTCATTCATGGGTCTTTCATCTTCACACCTCATCTTTCCACCTTCCATTCATCTCTACTCCATTAATTCACCATCATGAGATGGTAGGGGGTAAAAATAATCATAAGTTGTAAAAAATAGGATATGTAGGTTAATAAAGCATAATAATAAGCCTAAGAAGGTGACCTATAGTCAAGAACATAGTCAAGGCTTTCATGAAATCCATAATCCGAGGAAGATAAATAAGATCTCTTCTTAAAAGTCTATGCTAAAATGATCAAATCAAGTTACATATAGGAGAGAGACAATTATAAAATCAGGTTTTGAGCCTTCCTTAAGACTAGGTTCATAATATGTCTATATAGATGAGGTATACATAGTCATATTCAATTGGGAAAAGACATAGCCTTTTGAAGGATGATATCATGATATGAATATATGATGGAAGGTTGCCTATAAAGTGAATTGTTTTTGTTCATATTATGGCTTAATTCATGATCCCAAGCCATAATTAGGTAGTCAAGTGGTAGAAATATCTATCTACAGGCTTGTATTTAAGTAGCCTATAATAGATAAGGGTTTCAACCTTAGTCTTAAGGGCTATCAAGGAGAAAAAGACACTATTTGAACCACTGAATGCATGACTAGTATGAGACAACATAGGTTAAATGATGACCCTAAGTATTTTTTTCAAAGTGATACACAATCAAGGTTTTGAATAAGCTTAAAAGATAAACAAACACACTAAAGTACAGCCAAGAAGGTCACAATGTTGTTTTTGAGGGAGACTTTCATGATGAAGCCACTTCAAGGAGGTTATTGAGTTTTAAAGAGATCATCATATAGAGACATTATCATGAACACCTTATGGGTTTTTAAAACTATCTAATCATCCCAAGGCCTACTAAAATCTGTACATACACCCACAGTCATAAAGCACAGTCAGATACATATAGAAGAGAAGTTCTATGTTCATCATCATGGTGGTATGCTGATAAAATAAAAATCATATAATTTTTGAACTAATATGAGACTTCAAGAAGAATCTTATTCTTTTTATGTCATAAAACCTAATAAATACTCACCTATAGCCATCCTTAAAGGTAGGTCTTTCTCTAAGTACAAGGGTATTCAAATAAAGTGGTATATAGGGGAGAGTCTCATGTTCAAGTGAAGGTTTGATAAGAGTATGAAGATGTGAATGAGATCCAAACATGATGATAGTTATCTTAAACAAGTTATTTTTAAATTTCACCACTTGAATATCTGCCTACATTCAAAGCAAGTATTGTTAGTATAGTACACATTCATATCTTCATTATTTTGGAGGTCATGAAGTCACAGTGATAAATGTTAGGGTTTATTAGCTAAAAAATGTCATTTTAAAAAATTATTAAATAATACTAGGAGATAAAGAGATTAAAATTTCAAACACTCAGTGTTACACCTCCTTTCACCTTAAAATGTATACTTACAACCACGTAAGGCCAAAGGCCTATTTTCAAGCTAGTATGCAAGTTGAGGGAAAATGGTTTATAAATATAATTTCATATATATGATTATGATTCATGAAAAATTTAATATATTAACTCATTATAGGATGAAGAAGGGTTTTAAACACTTTTTAACGGTCAATCAACTATCAAAATCATACCTATAACCATATTAGTGCTAGGACCCTTTCATACGGTCATATCCATAAGATTCTAGTAGATAAAGATAATTTATTCAATAAAGAATAATTTGAAATATTATATGTATTCAAATTAAAAATTTACATGTCCAAAACATTATTAAAATTAATAAAACATTGTCAATCTTAAGGATGAAGGTATAGGCCTGTTGTACAGATTTTTTGACTGTGTGAGTCCTAATAGCATAGTTTAAAGTGTCAACATGATATAATATGGATGAATGATGGTTAAAATTAAGGTGATATGGATTATATGAACTAAATTATTGTGAAAATTATTTAATTAATTAAATTTCTCATGAAATCATCAACAACATGTACATACACAGTCAGGTACATGCACAGTCAACATTTGATAGGTAGTTTTGAGAGAAATTTATGTCTTTAAGGAATATAAAAGTGGAATTAAGAACTAATTTTTTTAAGGTAATCATTAAAACTTTATAAATCTTATAATTCTATCCTAAAGGTCAAAATATGAGTGGAAAAACTATTTTAACATAGTCATTAGGCATTCTGCTAATAGTCTTAATTGAGGCAATGGTGCCTATTTGAGTTATAAAGAATTAAAAAATAGATGTTAACATAATGGATAATTGATTTAGATATAAAATAAGAGGTTAAAATAATTACTATAAAATATAATTTAGAGATATAAATCTAAACACAGTGATCAAAGGTTTGGCATGCCATTTTTTCAAGAAACCCTGTAGACAGTCTTAAGAGGCATGAAGAGAAGTAAACCTTGGGAAGGAAAAATAAGCCATGGAAGGTGAAATTTTATGGGTAAAAATTATTTATAAACCATAATACTCCCTCAAAATTTCCTCAATCATTAAAATTTAGTTTTAGACCTAGAAAGCCTATAGCACCAAAAGGCATTTTAAAACTTATCAAGCAATATGACACCTAAATAATTCTATGATGATATGTTATAGGTCCAAAAAAGGTGTATTAAATAAATTAATATTATTAGGAATGTTATTTTTATTTCATAGTGAAAATTTTTAATTATGCAGTTAAGACACCAATTCAAACCCCCTAATCAAATGCTTGTATCTTTCACCACCTAAAGAGTTAGACCAAATTATCTTATAATGGTTCGAGAACCCTTATGAACTTATAATTAATGAAAAATTTAAAAATGGTTTATGGTATTTACTTTATGAACAATCTCTAAGAGTATAAGTATGTCCATAATGATTGTACACCTTACAGGCAAACTTCTTTACATAAGTATTTTACATGGGAACCCAATATTATCAGGGAAGTTGAGGGGGTCTATACACTATATTATTGGAAATAAGTTTGGGTTTGTAGTTTTTGAATTTATGAACCATAATTAAGAATGTTCAACTTAAAAACCCTCCCATACCCTCATAATGAAAAATTTGGAGAAAAGTCAATTTTCTTGCAATAAAAATATCATGAATCAACTTAAAAACTATTCAAAAATTAATTACACTCAGAGGTCCCATAAATGGTACTTTATTGTATTTAATTATATTTATCATGGCATAAATCAATTTTTTGAGACAAAAAATCACAAAATATGAGGTAAAAGGAAATTTACATGAATATAATCCATGGATATCAAAATTTGGAACTTTTTATTCATCTTAAAATCATCAGAGGATCAAAAATATGCCTATAAGTTTCCTTATCAGCTCATTCAAAATAGCCACTCTGCAAGAAATTTAGGGAGTTTGACCCAGTCAACTATTTTGACTAAGTTATAGGTGTTTATTCACCAAAATAGATATTTAATGATATGTAGGATTTTTCCAAGCCTAAATTTCATTGTATTTTTAGGTTATAATTATTTTATTCAAGTTTTCAAAGCCACCAAGTATAGAAGTTTAGGCTACTAGGCCTATTTGATCAATCAAGTCAAGATGAAAATAGCATTAAATAAATATAAAAGGAGTTTATATAGAGTTTTCACATTTTATAACTATCACTATAGTGTATATTCCATGAAAATTCAATCTTTAAGTTCTATTTCATGCAAGGAAAGGACCAAGAAGCAATTAACTAATCTTCAGAGCCAATCACCATGAGTTGACTAAACATGAGTTGATAAGCAATCTATGCATATTCCTTGATCTTCATGCAATAATGACATTCATATACTCTTGAAATCACTTCAAGTTGAGTTTTTATGCAACTTGTGTCATAGAAAGCATGCAAAAGGACTTGGAATAAGATAAATGGACCCACCACCTCTTTCCAATGCTAAAGAGACCAAAAGGAAATCATGAAAGACAAAGACACAAAATGATAAGTCTTAAAGACTATTATTATCAATTTATATGTGAAATTAATTGGATTTGAATACTAGATAACTCTCTCTTCTCTCATGCTAATCTCTTGGATTTCTCTCTTCTCATTGCTATATATTTAGGTTTCCAAGCTAATTTTCTAGATCCCTCTCTTGGGCATGATTAAACTCTACCAAGATTAAGATTTGTAAACCACTAGAGATTAATAATATATTTACATATTATGGTATAGTATCTTATATTTTTTTGATTTATACATTTGGTAGTATTTTCTCCCTTGGCAGGTCCTAATCTCACCTAGTTATTAGTATGCCATCTTATGCAAGTCATATATAATGTTAGATGTTGAATGAATAAGATGAAAGTGGATGTATTGACTTTTTAGTGTCTTTAATTAGACCTATTCCATAATTTACCTCATGCTTTGATAACTTAATGAACCTTTATATGAAATATTGATGAATAGGCGTCCTTTGGAGTTGTAGATTTAGTCATTTGCTTGTCTTATCAGTGTTGTATGAGCTCAAATAGAGTGGATGAATGAGAAATATAGGTGTATCACCATTAGTAAAATATATTTCCCTATTATTAATCCTTATAACCCTTTTCATCCAAAAATAAATAGGTTTTAGTAAGTAGAGCAAAGTGATACATCAGAGGAGCTAGCCTCATCAAAACTAGAGGTCTAATCTGAGATACATGTTTCCCACACCTTAGATCATTCCAATGTTAGTCTAGGTGTGAAGAATATCCTAGGAAATAAACCTTTAACAAGGTATTATCTTAGTTACTAATAGTAATATCAAACTAAAGTATGTAGCCTCTATAATAAACTTAATCAAATGGACAAAGCATAATGTCTCTATTGAAAATAAAGATTTACCACTGCAATATACCAATGAGCATTGTTGTCTCTTGTATATTAAAATATTTTTTCATTCAAATATGGATGTAAAGGTTAAAATTGAGGAAAAAACATTGATACATACTATATCACAGCAACCCAATAGGATCATTTTATCTAATGCATCAATGAGATAATTTACACTATTACCTCAATCTCCATCTTTATTACTTAATAAGATTTTAGGGTGTCTACACTTATCTCTTTCTAAGCCTATAGAGGTTGATAAGAGTTGACCACTACCCAACATATATAATTTTATTACTTATTTTGACTACCACTAGGGCATTGGTTGTTCACACATAGAATTTTTACATTGAAACATAAGATCTAAGGCCTCATTAATATTTACTAGATTACTATTGATGATCCTCCAAAGGATTTAGGGTCACAACCTAGTGACCATCATAACCAAAGTATATTTAGTGACCCATTACAAGCCCATTTAAATAAACCTTGATAAGTGAAAGTACATGTTTCTCCACCACATTATGAGAATCCATTATATGGACATATTGGTACACTCTAGTATACAACATATATTATAACTCAGAAGCCTTCTATCAAAGTTTTTGAAATTCCATATGCATATTCACTTGAATAATAGAGGTTTATTCCCAAAAAAATAATTTTAAGACTTAATATTTTCACTTGGATTTTCACCCCTTGAGGATATTCATAGCTCTCCTCATCCAAGTGGCACAATGGAAACATCTCTCTTGTTGTGGGTAACAATTTGGTGAGATGAATCTCTAGAAGGGCTAGTTCCCTTGATGCACTCTTTGAAACATTCTCTTACCTATAAAATTTGAATGAAAAGGGTTAAGAATACAAACTAATAAAACTAAATTTGAATCACTAATATTTAATTTCCTCTTATTGACTAAACTTATACTACTTAGAGCTAAACAAAGCTTCTTTCATAAAAAACTCACAAATCAAGATGGATTGTCACGTCAATGTTTCATATGTTAGGTTCAAGAGGTATTTGGATGATTAAGAGAGTAATAAATTATTACTTTATGTAATAAATTCATGAACCACTTCTAAAACACACATACACTTGAAAGAGAACACTAATAAATACCTACAACAATTACTCTTCTGCACATTTGGTGAACAATCAAGGATATTATGCTACAAAAGATGAACTACTAGAAAAGACTAAAATGATTACAATAAAACTAATTTTTAAAGAATGTAAGTAGGCAAAAAAACTTATTTTATTTCTTCAATATACATTCAAGTAAAAAACTAGCCGTGGTTTCACCATCAACCAATGGAGGCTACTAAAAAGAGCCAAAAGAGTCAATATTTATAGCCTTTAAGAGAAGATCAAGATAAGGGAAGTAAAAAGGTAACTTGGACACTTGTAAATATAATAAAATAGTTTAAAATTTCATGATAAAGATTTATATAATGAAACATTCAATGTCATGAGGCCCAAGTTCCATACAAGTCATGAAACCTATGAAAAGTGTCATAAAACTCCTTATCTTGGCTTAGAAAACTACCTTCATAATTTGAACCTATTTGAACGTCCCATAACTAAAAATGGATAGATATAATGATTTTAAATAGAGTTAATACATTCATAAATGCCTCTCCATACATTGGTTTCAATCTTACTCATCTAAAAACTCCTAGAAGGAAGCCATCACTGCCTGTAGTCTAAAAAATTCCTTTTTCAGTCACCCCTCACACTTGTATTAAAAATTGGATTAATTTTTCCATGAAAATAAATTTTATGGAGTTAATTTCACTTTTAAATACTATCCATTTCTTTAGACTACTCAGGTACACCTTAAAAAAGCTCACACTTGGAGTTTTCACCCTTGTGTCCACTATGCCAATTTTGACTGGCTGATATGAGATCTATATTTTTGAAACTTATGATTTTTTTCTTGGAAAAAAATTACCATTTGGAGTTATTAAAATTCATAATATTACATCCAAACTTTATTTCATCTTTAGACTCCTCTTCTAGCCTATAAAACACACAAAATGGTCAAAAATACCTTAGTTTTCACCATGTCTATATAATTATGTACTTATCAAAGGTATGGGAGGAATATTTAGTGAGTATTATAAAATTTATCATATCTTTCATTGTAAAAATGTGTCATATAGTTATATTTCCAAGTTTATTTTCCCCATTAGGTCTTGCCTGAGGGTTTAATAGGGTTTTAGGCAATTTTTGGTCTTAAGATTTATTCATAAAGCTTTGATGTTGAACCTACAAAAAAATTACATAAAATTGATTATAATGGAAAATTATAACCCATAAAAATCTTTTAGTTCCCATTTAAATACTTATAAAATATATGAGCACTTGAAGACACCTCATCGAGCTTGCTTCTACCTTTCTTGTATGTTTGGACTATCTTAGAGTTAGAATTAGATTTACTATAGGTTATTATGATAATAAAAGTAATTTATTTTATATTTACACCTTTTAAACATGTATCAATCAACTAGATATCCATATAATAGTTATAAGTGAATATAGACCCCCAATTGGTTTTAGGTCCCTTGAAGGCCTATAGGATTTAACATGTACCTTGCAATATTTGGATACTTAGAATTATTTTAAATGGTTGGGTTTGTGTATTATGTATTTTAACACTACATTAAATATTATAATATCACCACACAACTTACCAAGCACTCTTCTTCTTCCTTTTCTCTTAGTCACCAACTAGGGCTAGTGAAAGCTCACCTAGTTAGACTATGTGCAGGGGTATTTTAGTCATCTTGGGAGGTCTAAGACTGAATTAGTTACTATATATAATTTATTTTCCTTACATACACCTCATTATATATTTAATTATGTTCTAGAATCTCCATATCAATCCCTTTTACCATTTTGTACTCACTAGCTTACTTTGGTAAAGCCTAATTTTCTTAGACTAGTTGACCTTTGAGACAAAATAGTGAGGTATAGCCCTAATATCCAAGGATAATAGAGTATTTTAGGAGTTTTTATATGTTTTGATGATTTTTTTAAATAATTTTTTTATCTATATTCTTTGATTTAGGTGCATAACCAACTCAAAATGCCCAAAAAAGTCCTCTAAAAAGCTCATTTTCTTGCATTTTCCTCAAATCCTCCTAGAGTGACCTCTCTAGGATAAACCAACGATTTTATTTTCCATAAAAAATTTCCTCATCCTAAATTTATTCTAATTAATCTTTTAATTCATCCAATAACACTCCTTTTTCTTAGATTCCTTATACTTACATATTGAGCAAACATGGTTTCCTAGCCCATAGTATGGACTATTGCATTTTGGCCAAGGAAGGAATATTATAACCTTGGTAGAGTCTTGGGCCTATGAAAACACATTTTTACCTATCATAAACCAAATTTAATTTTTTTAAACCCTCTTCTTATCTTTGTCAAGTTCATGTCCCTACCTTCACTAAGATTGCACCCTATTGTAAGTGCATACAGGGGGTTTGGGAGCCTGTGTAGGTTTGTTTCCCTCTTATTTGTAGATAATTAAATCACCAAAATATTAATTTAGGTGGTCACACATTAATACATCAATTCCAACATCCATTTGGCCTTACCTATAGTTTGAACTCACTAAACTAAGTTCTTTAGAGGACTAAGAAACCTTGCCTGTAGACTATTGTAGGTCAAATGAGCTCATTTAGAGCTTTTTCATGATGTTTATAAGATTTAATTGAATCCATATAGGTTCAAAAATTTATTATTTAAATATTTTCCTTCTTGAAATCTTTAAAACACCATTCTATCACCAACTTTAGGTCACTATCCTACACTGAGATACTCTGCCCTTTAACCCTGTTGAAGGTGTCCTTTACTTCTTAAGACTTGGTTATGATGTTTGAGAAACTCCCATGAACCTAATTTTGTCACAAAAATACATTATTTAACTAATTTTCTTCTTTTAAGGCCTTAAAACATGATTTGGGGTATCAATTTTAGGGTCATTGTCATATACCCTATTGGATTGAACCCTGTAGATGTGCATTTACTTTAATGGGTTTGTCCCTACTATGGAGATAATATCCATTTAAATATGAGTACCATTTTATAAATATTATAAAATATGTTCACTTTGAATTATATTTTGGTTTAAAACTATATTTATTTTTCCATGACTGAGACACCCTAGTTTAGACTATTGTAGGTGTTTATTCCCATGTTAGAAGGATACTTGTAAGTGACCATAGGTTTATAAGACCATGTATCAATATAATTTTGATAAAATTTAATCCATTTTTGTACCATTACATCAATTTAACTATCTTAGTCATGTGATTTTTCCTATTTTATTCTTTAGATTCCAAAAGACCATTTAAACTTTTAAACCTTTAGACATTAATGGAGTATTTCAGTATTTGTGGAGGCATATTTGAGGCCTCAAAAAACCCCATTTCCCCTTAATTTTTTACCTTAATTATTATAATGTAAAATATATATTCTAGGTGATATAATATTCATCTCATTATAGGATCTTAAATCTTTAGGAAACATGTTGTGAGGGGTTCACAAAAACCACCTAGAGTTCAGTTTTGGCCTTTTAGGAAAATTTTGCCTAAAGTTAGTCATCATCTTCAAACATATTTTACACACTTATTATTGTAACTTTGAAACTTTATTTAGGTATTTAATGTATTATTTATTATACCAAGGCATCAATTAGGGTTCCATATTATGATCTAACTCTTTAAAAGGCTTAAAAGCTCCTATATTAAGGCCACTTATAGGTGGGCAATCTGATGTATAGACAATGAGTAGAATATGAGAAATATGCATTTATTTTATACCTATTGTGAGTTAATATACATATAAAAAACCTAAAATTAATTCCTAATACCTAAAATAACTTGAAACCACTATAAACTCTTTCATCATGTCATGACATCATCAATGAAGGTTATAGGTACATGATGAATTGTATGTGGGTAGTGAGGATGAATTAGTCTAAGTATTGAAGAAATTTGAATTATTAAACAAGTTTAATCTTATAAATTTATTATTAAATTTATTATAATGATATTTAAACTGAAATAAATTTGTTACACTTTCCCTTTCAATGTTGAACTTGCCATATAGAGCACCTATAGGTACACATTGAGTTGTAGCCGACAGACTGTGAGTATGTGTATTTTATGATTGAAAACCATGAAAAAATTATTGGATAAATAGGATGAAAGGTTAATTTGGTTAAATATAACCTTGAAAACATATAAATTACACTAACATAACCCATTAAATCCATGAAAAAGCATGAAAGTCTATAAATGGTAAAAATTGCCTACAACTTAGAAAGTTGTATCCTCTTGAAACTTTGAGCTACTTGACTCATATAAAAACATTAAAATGTGAAAAAAAATCATGGGATACATGAGGTTACATATTAAAAATCATCTGGAACTAATATAAATAAGTGGATTACATGGAGCTATTCAAACTAAGGTAAAACCTGAAGTGTACACAAATTAGCAAGAAGATTTGAAAGGTTAGATTCTTAAGAATGGCTTGTAAAGCTCAGAACACCATTTATATATAACAAAACATAAAATTTAATATTAATGAGTGTATAATACACCCCCAAGATTATTTTTCTTTAAACCTCTTATGTTGATCATACCAAGTACAAACCTATAAGTCACTTCTACTTGCCAAAAAGGTGAAAAAGGAGTATAATAGTTTTCTCCCAAAAATGGTACTTTTAGATCATTTAAAATGTTTAATTAAGCATGGTGAAGCTAAATATTCATTTTATGATCCTTTCCCACATCTCACACTTCCCCATGGGTTATACAAGTGCCAAACTCACCTCTTTTCCTAAGAAATATTCTATTTTTAAGGATCCTTCCACTTTTCAATTGGTTTTAGTTACTTAAGACCTTTAAGGACACATGGGACATGACATCATGTTTTAGGACCTTCACACTTCCCAATAAATATTTAAAACTCATTAAATGCCCATTTTTGGACCTCAAAATGACCAAAAAGACTAAAATGATTGAGGACCAAGGCTAATATAACATCAAATTACATTAATTAACCTATAAAACACCTTGTGACATAATGTTAGACCACCTAAAACACCTAAATGTAAAAATTTTACCTAGGGGTGCCCTAATTTGACCTAAAAGTCAAATTTGGTCAACAAATTGGTGACTCATAGGGGTAGTATACCTTTTATATTACCTAGACTAGTATCCTTATCAATACATTGGGCTTAGGAGTCATCTAAATTCTTGAAGATAATAAGCAAGGGATTATGTAAAAAACAAACAAAACAACCATAACACACCAATAAAACATAAGACAAAGCAAGACACAAACAAGACTCACACATGTGCATAATCACTTAGGGAAATCAAGGAAAATAACAAACTATTTACAAAGAGAGAGGAAAACCTTAGTAACAATGTTTGAGATATGTCCCATTGACTAGGATATGAATCTTCTCTCCATCTAACTTTGAGAGTTGGATATCATTGTGTTACTTGCATTAGGTGATAACATAAGGGCCACTCCATAAATCATCAAAATTCATGTGTTTTATAGTTTTAACCCTATCTTCATCCCACTTTAGAATAATATCTCCCTCTTGTAAACTTCTTAGCATGGATTTCTTGTCAAAGTATCTATTTTTTTGATCTTAGTGAGTTATCATAGTTTACAAAGCTTGATCTTTTGACTCTTTAAGCTCCATCAATTCACATAACCTAAATTTCATGATTAATATTCTTGATTAACTCTAGTTTATAAGTGAGATCCAAGTTTGGTATCTCAAGTTAAATAAGTAGTCTATCTTCTCTCCCATAAATAATTATATATGGTGAGTTTCCAATTTCTCTCTTATGGGTAATCCTATCAACCCAAAGATCTATCTTCAACATGGAATTTCAAGTACTTTGGTTTTCTTCCATTATCCTCCCTATGAACCTGATTAAACTTAGCTAGTCCATTCCCTTGTGGATAATAGTTAGAGGAAGTACTAAGATAGATTCCATGTTTTAACACCCACTCACTAGTCCTCATTTCAAATAAATCCAATGCATTTTCTAAAATTATTGTTAAAGTATCCCAAAACCTTATCACTATGTCTTCATATAAGTCTATAACTAAACTTTCATTTTATTCATTGAGAGCTAAAGCCTCCACCCATCTAGTAAAGTAATTTGTAGTAGTCAACAACCACTTGTGAACAACACTAGAAGGTGGGTTGATTAGGCTTACAAAATCTAGACCATACTACATAAAAGGTTTATCTACTTGTATTAGATAAAGAGGAAAGTCTATAATATTTTATTTACCATTAAAGAGAGCACATTTTTGACACTTACCCAAACAAGGGTGTCTTTTAACAAACTAGACCAAAAATATCTAGCTCTCATTATCTTAGCAATTATAGTACTTGGATCAAAGTGACCACCAGTTGGTCCATCATGAAACTCAAGCAATATTTTCTCAACCTGATCTGATTCAACACATCTCAATAACACACCTGATAAGTCCTTCTTAAACAACACTCCATCAACAATCACATAAGGAATATATTATAATCTAAAGTACCTTCTTTTAGCTCTATTTAGGCCTTGTAGACACTCACCGATTTGGAGAAAATGGATCATATCTTATGCCAAAATTTTTATTAATGAAGATGAAACTATCATAGGGTCATCATGGAGTGCTAAACAACCTCATTTTATTCCAAGTCTGAAGCAAGATGCTCACATAACCCCTCCCCTTTCACTAACTTGGTTGTCTTGATTTCTACATCATATTTCATCACTTTTGTGATTCAACCAACCATTTTTTCATTCAACCCTCTACTCAAAATAAAGTATTTGACACTAGGATGAGGTACCAATATGTGAATAATGTTGTTATATAACATATGGCTAAACTTATTGAGACTTATAAAAAATGAAAATACTTGCTTCTCAACATAGGTATATCTTACCTCATAGCCTTCCAAACCCTAAATAAAAAAGGCAATAGGCTTCTCCAAGTTATCTTCATATGATTCAATAAGAATGTTAGAGATTATATCCTCATTTAAAAAGGTATACAAGTTTAAGTCCTTGGATAAATTATGACTTGCAAGAGTTGGAGCTTGGGCAATGGCTTAGTTAATCTCTTCAAAACTCTCCTTCCTTCTTCTTATCCAAGTGAACACTTCATCCTTACTTATAATAGAGGTTAGAGGCTTGAATAAATTTTCAAAATAATGAATGAACCTCCTTATGAAATTAATTTTCCTAAAGATGCTTTGTAAACCTTTTTTGTGTTTGGTAAAATCCAATGCCAAGATTGCACTCACCCTTTCAGGATCTATGGATAGGACATTCTCTGAGACAATGTGTCATAAAAATTTGAGTTAATGGATTGAAAAAACACACTTATTTAGCTTAAGATAGATTCCAAACACTCTACATCTCTCAAAAATCTACATAAGGTGACTCAAGTGATCCTTTGCATCCTTAAAAAAACTATGATATCAACAAGATACACCAACATAATGTCATTTATTAGTCCTTGAAAAGACATATCCATTACACATTGAAATGTATCTCCAAAATTAGACAAAATAATAGGAATTTTCCTATAAGCATATGTACCCCATTTAGTATTAAAGTCTATCTTATATTGATAACTTTTTTTCAAAAAAATCTAATTATAACCAGAATATCCATCAAGGAGACAAAACCTTTCACTACTTGCCACAACTTGTAAAATTTGCTCCATGGAAGGAAGAGGATAATGGTCCTTCAAGTAAAATCTATTCAATTCCCTAAAATCAACACATAACATGATCTCCCCATTCTTCTTCCTAACAGGGGCTAAGTTTTCAACCAAGATGAATGCTTAATAAAAAAAATGATTTTGGATTCACTCATCTTAGTAAGCTCCTTCTTCATGAGAGGCTCAATATTAGGATTTATTGGCCTTTTTCTTTGATTTATAGGTGTATAATTCTCATCTATATCTATGGTATGTTGATATAAATTTGTATAAAGCCCTTCAAGTCACTATATTCCCATGCAAATACATTAGAAAACTCATTGAATAACTTAATGAAAGCATATTTTTCTTCACTCATCCATACTTTCCCAAGTGAAAGAAACTTATCCTTGAAGATTTTACTTTCTCATAATTTTCTTGCTTATTATACAAGATTGCCTTTTATTTATTCAATTGGTAATCATCATTCAAGATACTTTCAAGTGTGACTAATCCTTTAGGGAGTTTTTTATATTTTAATTGTACAATGTTCCCTCCATATTACTTCTATAGTTTGGACTGATTCTTAGAAGAAAACTCAACCTCTTATTATAGAAAAAGTACTATTTTTTGGTCACTATCAAACACTTTCGAATTAGTGATGTTATTAGGTATGTAGAGCCTTATAATCACCTTGATATGTGGTTAGTTCTTATTTTCTCTTATCCTTTTTGGAACATCAAATTTAGCTCCACTTATTGCCAACTGATCAGCATGTTTGTTGTCTTCTTTTGGGATGTATTGGATGTTGAAAACATAGAAATCCTCCACAATATCCCACACTCTATTCTTATAGGACTTAAGGAAAGGGTTCTTAGTCACATTTTTGAATCTCACTTGATTCATAATCAACTCAATATCACCATACACTTGTAACTCTTTCACACCTCATTTTTTATCCCACTCAAGGCCATTAATAAGGGCCTCATATTCTACCAAATTACAATTAAAAGAGAAGTGAAATATAAAATTAGAAAAGTACCTTTCTTTGGATGGTCAAACCAACATTACTTCACCACTTGCCCCAACATTGCTTCTAGATATATCAAGAAATAGCTACCATAAACCATCCATGTCTTCACTTGGCTTCATCAAGTTTGAAATGAAAGAGTTCTCCTCATGAATTAAATACACTCCAAGAATATCTTCCTCTATGAATTTTTAAGGATCATACTAATAATGTTCATCTTCCTATTCATCTAAATACAAATCAAAAAATCCTCCAAGATAAGATGTTGGAGATTGATCTATGTAAGTTATTCCTCATTAATAATGGCATAATTGAAATTTTTCACTTTAGGTATGTAAGGATCTAAGTGATTATGATGGATAGGCTCTAATTAAATCTTCACCTTAGTACCATACTTTGTCCTAAAAACCATATAGGCCCAATTGGCTGCCAAGTATCCACCCATCTTAGTTGTAAACTCTTTTGATAAGCAAAGAGAAAAATATGGAGGTAAATATACCACAACCACATCATGAGGGATAAAAAAATTAGGACAAGCATGTAAAATCAGATTCAAATCCTTGACTACTCCCAATGACTTTTTTGGTGATCCATCCAATTATATGACTCCTTTAGCCATTGGTTTATACTTGAGGCCTAGTTTATCTATTATTGATTTGGGCATAAATGATGTACTAGCCCCACTATCTATAATGAAATTATGAAATAATAAATCACCAATTATTAAACATAGATAAAAGGTAGGATTATTATCATGTTTATTTACTTGTCCATCAATGGGCTGAGTTCCATTCACCAACACAACATTATCACTCCTAGCTGATCCAACTTGCTTACCTAGTCCTTGTAATTGCTTTTGAAGTATGTTATATTATCTCAATATTTCCAATGAATACCATAAATAAATATTCATATGTAACTTATTCATCTAGTCCATAACATTTATAGAAGGATTTATCACCTTAAAAATCTCTTTGGAAGCACTAGTACCTTATGGTGTAGCTTGTGAAAGTTGATGTGTAAGAGTAGGTCTTACATTATGAAACTTATAATTTTATTGTACCTTAGGGGATAATTTATATCCACACACCATTGGAGATGATTTCAGAGTCAAAAAAGTTCCTTTATTATCCCATTGTGTCTCTTCAATAGCCCTCTTATTATACCTAGTGTTAGAGGACACATTAACATTCACATTACTTGAATTTCCCAAATGATTGATGGAACAAAACTCTCCCTCAAAATGTTCTATGAGATTAGAATAAAATTGTGTTTTTCCAATCTCCATTCCTATTTGCATTCCATTTTGTATTGGCACTTCAAAATTATAAATTTGATATGCTTGATTACCTTACATTTTCATGTATTGATCAGGCATTTCATTGGCATATGCAACTTGGCCTTGCTTTTGGTCATAAGAGGGACAACATACTTGTTCTTGAATAAATTTGTTTTTAATGGGAAAAATACATTTGAAATATTATGGGGCATTAGGATTATAAATTTGGTAAAGTCTAGCTTGAGTGATTTGACCTTGTCCTTGATTATTACCTTGAAAAGGAGGCCTATTTTTTTACCCAAACTGATTATAGGATTGGTATGGCATATGACTTTGAGTTTGTTGCCTTTTGAGGGTAGCCAATTCATTAGTAATAATTTGTAACAAACTCTTGACTTCATAGATATTATTCTTAGGGGAAATGATAGACTTTTCTTGACTAAGAAAAGGATCCAATGTAGGTAATGCAACTTGACTAGGAGTCTAAAAATTAGGGAAAATGGCATTGGTGGCCTAAGAACAATCTTCCCTCAATAAAGAAGATAATTATTAGTATGATATCTATACCATAGGTAGAAGGTAGTGTATTCTCACCCATGGATTGAATCATTATGGATACACCACTATTCAATGCCTTTAAATACTACAAGAAAGGATAAATTGGAGTAAGTCTCACAAGGTTTGGGATCCTATCCCATGTTTTTTAAAATCAAGTGTTAAAATCTTGCATAAACTCTTGTGGTTCCCTCTTGATAGTTGTCAATTACTCAGCTTGTGATAGATTATCACTTTTATCTCCAAACCTCTTAGTCAATAGATCTCTTAGTTCAACCCATGAACCAATATAATTTTCACGTAGAGTCCTATAGCAATCTAAGGCTTTCCCTTTGAAAAATAATGCCAATAACCTGATAGCCACATTATCTTGAGTGATATTATAGATATCGTAGAAGTTTTCTATGTTTATAATGTGTTCAATAAGAGTAATATGACCTTATTCACTAAAATATGGAACACTCTTAAGGGATGCTTTAGGAATTTGGTCATATTGGGCAAGATTTAAAGGAGATGATACAGTGAAAGGTACAAAAGGTTAGTTTCTAGACATCTTGGAATGTAGACTATGGGTATTAGAGGTTGAAATTAGTAGGAAATTGGAATTATTAAACACCAAATCTCTTTAATAAGGATGATTATTCACAAACTTAAACCTTTTGATAGAATACAAAGGTAATTGCACAAACTCAAAGGGTATACCTTTAGTAGCAGACCTAATGGTCACCTCTGGCATCAAAATTAGGGATTGATTAGCAAAAAAAGAGTTGTAAGTTTAGTGGAGTCATAGGGTATTTAATGTATATGTTATTGTATCTGAAAATATGCCAAGACTAGTACCAATCTTTGACAATCATGTCATGATGTCATCAATGAAGGTTGTAGGTGCATGATGAATTCTATGTGGGTAGTGAGGATGAATTAGTCTAATTATTGAGGGAATTTGACTTATCAAACAAGTGTAATCTCCTAAATTTATTCTTAAATGGATTATAAGTATATATAAAACTTAAATCCAATTTTTACACTTACCCTTTCAATGTTGAACTCTCCACATAGAGCACCTGTAGGTACACATTGAGCTATAATAGGAAGACTATGAGTATGTATTTTTTATGGCTAAAAACCATGAAACATTGATTAAATAATGAATATTAAAGGTTAAGTGGGGTAAATATAACCTTTAAAACATATAAATTACACTAACACAACCCCTTTAAGCCATGAACAAACATGAAAGTTTAAAAATGGTGAAACTACTGGTAACTCAGAAAGTTGTATCCTCTTAAAAATTTGAGATAATTGAATCATAAAAACACCTTTAAACATGAAAAAATGATGGGATACATGATGTTACATATTAAAAATTATCTAAAACCAATATGAGTAAGTGGATTGCACTGATATACTCAAACTAAGGCAAAACTTTTAGGGTACATAGATTAGCAAATAGATTTGAAAGGTAAACTTATTAGGGATGGTTCATAAATATTATACCACCATTTATCTACAAAAAAACCTAAAATTTAATATCAATAAGTTTATAATACACCCACAAGAACATTTTTCTTAAAACCTCTTGTGTTGACCATACCAAGTACAAACCTATGGGTAACTTCTATTTGTTAGAAGCATGAAAAAGGAGCATATTAGTTTTGGCCCTTAAATGATAATTTGAGATAATTTAAAATGTGTAATTGATCATGGGGAAGATGAATAGGAATTATATGATCCTTTCCAATATGTCACACTTCCTCATGGGTTGTACAAGTGTGAAAGCTCTTTTCCTAAGAAAACTACTCTTTTTTTAGGAACCTACCAAATTTCAATTGGTTTTAGTTAAATAAGACCTCTAAGGACACATGATACATGACATCACATTTTATGACATTCACACTTCTCACTAAATTTTTAAAACTCATTAAATGCCCCTTTTTGACCTCAAAATGACCCAAAATAATGAAAAGGACTAAAATGACTAAGGACTAAGTCTAGTATAACATAAAATGACATTAACTAACATATGAAACACCTAGTGACATAATGTTAGACCCCATAAAACACTAAAATGTCTAAGTTTTACCTAGGAGTGCCCTAATTTGACCTAAAAGTCAAATTTGGTCAATAAATTGGTGACTCATAGGGGTAGTATGTCTGCTATACTAACTAGACTAGTAGCATTATCAGTCCATTAGGCTTAGAAATCATCTAAATTTTTGAATAAAACTATAAATATATTTCTTAAAACATATACAAAACAACCATAACACACCAAGCAAACACAAGACAAATTAAGACATAAAAAAGACTCGCACATGTGCATAAGCACTTAGGGAAAGCAAGGAAAACAACAAACTATGTACAAAGAGAGAGGAGAACCTTAGTAGAATTTTTTGAGATAAATCCCATTTACTAGGATATGAAGCTCCTCTCCAGACAACTTTGAGAGCTAAAAATCATTGTGTTTCATGCATTAGGTGATAATACAAGTGGTACTCCAAAAATCATCAAAAATTCATGTGTTTTTCAATTTTATCCCTATCTGCATCCCACTTTAGAACAATTTCTCCCTCTTGGAAACTTATTGGCATGAATTTATTATTAAATTGTGTCTTTTTTTGATCTTGGTAAGTTCTCATAGTTTTCATAACTTGATCTCTTGTCTCTTTAAGATCCATCAATTCACACAACCTGATTTCCATGCTTTCATTCTTAATTAGCTCTAGCTAATAAGTGAGATACAAGGCTGGTATCTCAAGTGAAATAGGTATTCTATCTTATCTCCCATAAACAAGTGTATATGGTGAGTTTCTGATTACTCTCTTGGGGGTAATCCTATCAGCCTAAAGAGTTATCTTCAACTTGGAATGACAAGTCCTTTGGTTTTCCTCCATTGTCCTCTGTATGATCCTAATTAGATTCTCATTGGTGGAATTATATATTCCATTTCATTATGGATAATATTTTGAGGAAGTACTAATATAGATTCCATGTTTCGAAGCCCACTCACTTGTCCTCATTCCAAGGAAAGCCATTTCATTATTTGAAATTATTGTTGAAGGAACTAAAAACCTTGTCACTGTGCCTTAATAGAAGTCTAGAAATAAACTTCCATTTTATTCCTTAAATTATACATCCTCCACCCATATTTTAAATTAATCTATAGCATTCAACACCCACTTTTGAGTAACACTAGAAGGTGGGTTGATTAGGCCTATGAAATCTAAACCCCATAATATAAAAGGTTGGTCTACATGTATTAGATGAAGAGGAAAGGATGAAAGATTTTGTTTACCATCAAATAGAGCACATTTTTGACAATTAATTACCCAAACATGGGTTTCTTTTAAAAAACTAGGCCAAAAATATCCATCTTTCATTATCTTAGTAGCTATAGTTCTTGGAGCAAAGTGACCACCAGCTTGTCCATCACAAAACTCAAACAATATTTTCTTAACATGATCTAATTCAACACATATCAATAAAAAATATAATAATTCCTTCCTAAACAACCCTCAATTAATAAGTAAATAAGTAATAAATTTTAATCTAAAATACCTTCTTTTATCTCTATCTAGGCCTTGTGGACACTCACCAGTTTGAAGAACATGGATCATATCTTGTGTCCAAATTCTCATTGATGAAGACGTAACTATCATAGGGCCATAATGAAGTGATAAAACAACCTCCTTTTGTTCTTGCAAGTTTGAATCAAGATGATCACATAACCCCTTCCCTTCCACTAACTTGGTTGTGTAGATTTCTACATCATACTCCATCACTTTTGTGATCCAACCAACCCTTTTTTCATTCAAATATCTACTAAAAATAAAGTATTTAACACTAGGATGAGGTACCAATATGTGAATATTGTTGTTAGATAACATATGGCTAAACTAATTTAGACTTATAATAATTGAAAGTACTTGCTTCTCAACATAGGTATATCTTACATCATAGCCTTCCAAACCTTGAATAAAGAAGGCAATACACTTCTCCAAGTTCTCTTCATATGATCTAGTAAACATGATAGAGATTATATCCTCATTTCCAAAGGTATACAAGTCAAATTCCTTTGATAAATTATGACTTTCAAGAGTTGGAGCTTGGGAAATGGCTTATTTAATCTCTTCAAAAATCCTTCATTCTTCATATCCAAGTGAACAATTCATCCTTCCTTAGCATAGAGGTTAGAGGCTTGACCAAATTTTCAAAATCATGAATGAACCTCCTTATGAAATTAATTTTCTTAAAGATACTTTTCAAAACTTTTTGTGTTTGAGAAAAGCCAATGCCAAGATTGCACTCACCCTTTCAAGATCTATGGATAGGACCTTTTTTAAGAAAATGTGTCCTAAAAGTTTGAATTCATCGATTGTAAACACACACTTATTTGGGTTAAGAGAGATTAAAAAATCTCTACATCTCTAAAAAATATACCTAAGGTGACTCAAGTGATCCTTTGAAGAAAAACTATGATATCATCAAGATACACCAACATAATGTCATTTAATAGTCCTTGAAAATCTATATCCATTACACATTGAAAAGTATCTCCAAAATTAGATAAGATAAAAGGAACTTTACTATAAGCATGTTTACCCCATTTAGTATTAAATTCTATCTCATATTGATCTCTTTTTTTCACCAAAATATGATTATACCCAGAATATCCATCAATGAGAGAAAACCTTTCACCACCTGCTCTAACTTGCAAAATTTCCTAACTAGAAGGAAGAGGATAATGGTCCTTAAATAAAACTATATTTAAGTCCCTAAAATCAATACATAAACTGATCTCCCCATTCTTATTCCTAATAGGGACTAAGTTTGTCAACCAAGATGAATGCTTAATAGGAAAAATGATTTTGGATTCAATCAACTTGGTAAGTTCCTCCTTCATAAGAGGGTCAATATTAGGAGTGACTGGCTTTTGCCTTTGATTGATAGGCTTAGCATTATCATGTAAATATATGGTATGTTGATCTAAGTGTTTATAAATCCCTTCAAATCACTATATTACCATGTAAATACATTAGAAAACTCATTACATAAATTAATCAAAGCATGTTTTCTTCACTAGTACATACCTTCCCAAGTGTAAGTAACTTATCCTTGAAGATTTATAATTTCTCATAGTTTTCTTTCTTATTAGACATGCTTACCTTTTATTTCATCAACTGGTCATCATCATTCAATATAATCTTGAGTGTGACTAATCCTTTAGGTAGTTCATTTGAGTTTAATTATATAATCTACCCTCCATATTGCTTCTATAGTTTAGACTAATTTTTGGAAGAAAACTCATCCTCTTCTTATAGAAAAATTACTATTTATTGGTCACTATCAAACACTTTCCAATTAGTGATGTTATTAGGTATGTAGGGCCTTATAATAAACTTGATATGTGGTTAGTTCTTATCTTATATTATCATTTATAGAACATCAAATTGACCTCTAATTATTGCCAACCTATCAGCATGTTTTTTGTCTTCTCTTGGGATGTATTGGATGTTAAAAGCTTATAAATTCTCCACAATATCCCACACTCTATTCATATAGGAATTAAAAAAAGATTTCTTAGTCACATTTTCACATCTTACTTGATTCATAATCAACCAAATATCACCATACACTTGTAACTCTTTCACACCTCATTTTTTATCCCACTCAAGGCCATTAATAAGGGCCTCATATTATACCACATTACAATTACAAGAGAAGTGAAATATAAAAGTAGAATAGTAGCTTTCTTTGGATGGTGAAACCAACATTACTTCACCACCTACCCCAAATTTATTTCTAGAACCATCAAAGAATATCTACCATAAACCATCCATGTCTTCACTTGGCTTCATCAATTTTGTAATAACAAAGTTATCCTTATGAATGCAATACACTCCAAGACCAGCTTCCTCTATAAATTTTTAAGGATCATGCTCATAATTTTCATCTTCATATTCATCTAAATACAAATTAGAAACTAATTCAAGATAAGATGTTGGAGATTGATCTATGTGAAGTTCTTCCTCATCAATAATGGCATAATTGACATTTTCCACTTTAGGCATGTAAGGCTCTAAGTGATTATGATGAATAGGCTCTGATTCAATCTTCACCTTAGTACCATACTTTCTCCTAAAAACCATATAGGACCAATTGGCTACCAAGTATCTACCTATCTTAGTTGTAAACTCTCTTGCTAAGCAAAGAGAAAAATATGGAGATGAATCTACCAGAACCACATCATGAGGGATATAAAAATTAGGAAAATCATGAAATCAGATTTAAATCCTTGAATACTCCCAATGTATTTTTTGGTGACCCATCTAATTATATGACTCTTTTAGCCATTTGTTCATACTTGAGGCCTAGTTTATATACTATTGATTTGGGCATAACTGAAGTACTAACCCCACTATCTATAATGCAATTATGAATTAGGCAATCAAAAATGATAAAAGATAGATAAAAGGGAGGATTATTATCATTTTTATTCACTTTTCCATCAATGGACTAAGTTCCATTCAGCAACACAACATTCTCACTCCTAGCTAATCCAACTTGCTTACCTAGTCCTTATAATTACTTTTGAAGCATGTTATTTTATCTTGATATTGTTAATGAATCCCATAAATAAATATTCATATGTAACTTATTAATCTAGTACAAAACATTTATATAAGTATTTATCATCTTGAAAGGCTCTTTGGAAGCACTAGTACCTTGTGGTGTAGCTTATGAAAGTTGATGTGTAAGAGCAGGTCTTACATTCTAAAATTTTTAATTTTATTACACCTTAGGGGATAAGTTAGACCCAAACACCATTAGAGATGATGTAGGAGTCAAAAAAGGTCATTTATTATCCCATTGTGTCTCTTTAATAGCCCTCTTCTTAGACCTTGTGTTAGAGGACACACTAGCATTCACATTGCTTGAATTCCCCGAATGATTGATGGCACAAAACTCTCCCTCAAAATGATTTATAAGAGTAGAATTAGATTGTGTTTTTCCATTCCCCATTCCTCTTTTCATTCCATTTTTTATTCATACCTCAAAATTGGAAATTTTAGATGCTTGATTACCTTGCATTGTCATTTATTGACTAGACATTTCATTCGCATATGCAACTTGGCCTTGATTTTGGTCATAAGAGGGATAACATGGTTATTCTTGAACAAATTTATTTTGAGTGGGAAAAATATATTTTAAAGATTATGGAGCATTAGGATTATAACTTTGGTAAGGTCTATCTAGAGTGATTTGACCTTTTCCTTTATTAATACCTTGAAAAGGAGGCATATTTATTTGCCCAAACTTATTATAGGACTAGTATGGCCTATAACTTTGAGGTTGTTGCCTTTTGAGGGTAACCAATTCATTAGTAATGATTTGGAAAAAAATCTTGAATTCATAGATCTAATTTTTGTGGGAAATGATATACTTTTCTTGACTAATAAAAGGAGCCAAGGTAGGTAATTTAACTTGACTAGGAGGCTATAAATTAGGGAAAATGGCATTGGTGGCCTAAGAACAATCTTCCTTGCTTAAATAAGATAATTATCAGAATAATAGCTATATCATAGGTAGAAGGTAGTTTATTCCAACCCATCGATTGAATCATCATGGATACACCACTATTCAATGATTTTAGATAGTATAAGAAGGGATAATTTGGAGTAGGTCTCACAAGGGTTGGGATCCTATCCCATGTTTTTAAAAATCTAGTGTTAAAATATTGCATAAACTTTTGTGGTGGCCTCTTTACAGTTGTAAATTACTCAACTTTTGATAGATGATCACTCTTCTCTCCAAACCTCTTAGTTAATATATCTCCTAGTTCATCCCATGAACCAATAGAATTTTCACATAGAGTCCCATACCAATCTAAGGCTTTCCCTTTGAAAGACAATGTCAATAATCTAATAGCCACATTCTCTTGAGTGATATTATGGATATTACAAAAGTTTTATATATTTATAATGTGGTAAATGGGATTAATAGGACCTTCTCCACTAAAATATGGAACACTCTTAAGGGATGCTCTATGAATTTGGTCATATTGGGCAAGATTTAAAGGTGATGATATAGTGAAAGGTACAAAAGGTTGGTTTCTAGCCATCTTGGAATTTAGAATATGGGTATTAGAGGTTGAAATTAATAGTAAATTGGACTTATTTAAGACCAAATCTCTTGAATAAGGATGATTATTCACAAACCTAAACCTTTTGATAGAATACAAAGGCAATTTCACAAACTCAAAGGGTATAACTTTAGCAGCAGACCTAATGGTCACCTTTGGCATGGAAATTATGGATTGATTAGAAACCAAAGAGTTTTAAGTTTATTGGATTCACCAGGTACTGAATGTATATGTTCTTATATTTTAAACTATGCCAAGAATAGTACCAATCTTGGACAATCATGTCATGATGTCATCAATGAAGGTTGTAGGTGCATGATGAATTATATGTGGTTAGTGAGAATGAATTAGTCTAATTATTGAGGGAATTTGAATAATAAAAAAAGTGTAATATCCTAAATTTATTATGAAATATTTTATAAGTATATTCAAACTCAAATCTAGTTGTTACACTTTCCCTTTCAATGTTGAACTCTCCACATAGAGCACCTATAGGTACACATTGAGCTATAGTAGGTAGACTATGAATATGTGTATTTTATGGATGAAAACCATGAAAAAATTATTAGAGAAAGAGTATTAAAGGTGAAGTTGGGTAAATATAACCTTTGAAACATATAAATGACACTAACACAACCCATTGAAGTCATGAACAAGCATGAAAGTCTAAAAATGGTGAAACTACCTGTAACTCAGAAAGTTGTATCCTGTTACAAATTTGAGATAATTGACTCATAAAAACACATTTAAACATTAAAAAATCATGGGATACATTATGGTACATATTAAAAATCATTTAAAACCAATATGAGTAAGTGGATTGCACCGATTTACTCAAACCAAGGCAAAACTTGTAGGGTACATAGATTAGCAAACAGATTTGAAAGGTCAACTTCTTAGGAATGGTTCATAAATATTATACCACCATTCCTATAAAAAATCATCAAATTTAATATGAATAAGTTTATAATACACCACCAAGATCATTTTTCTTGAATCCTCTTGTGTTGACCATACCAAGTACAAACCTATGGGTCACTTTTGCTTGTTAGAAAGATGAAAAAGGAGAAGAATAGTTTTGGCCCATAAATGATACTTTTAGATAATTTAAAATGTTTAAATGAGCATGGGGAATCTAAATATGTATTATATGATCCTTTCCCATGTGGCACACTTCCCCATGGGTTGTACAAGTGCCAAACTCACCTCTTTTCCCAAAAAAAATACTCTTTTTTTAGGAACCTACCACATTTCAATTAGTTTTAGTTAATTAATACATCTAAGGACACATGATACATGAAATATAATTTTAAGACATTCACACTTCCCAATAAATTTTTATAACTCATTATATGCTCCTTTTAGACGTCAAAATGACCCAAATGACTAAGGATCAAGTCCATTATAACATCAAATGACATTAATTAACCTATAAAACACCTTGTTACATAGTGTTTGACCCCCTAAAACACATAAAGGTCAAATTTTTACCTAGGAGTACCTTAATTTGACCTAAAATTCAAATTTGGTCAACAAATTAGTGATTCATAGGGGTAGTATGTCTGCTATACTAACTAGACTAGTAGCCTTATTAGTTCATTGGGATTAGGAGTCATCTAAAGCCTTGAATACAAATGTAAATGGATTGATTAAAACACACACAAAATAACCATAACACACCAATCAAACACAAGATAAATCAAGACACAAATAAGACTCACACATGTGCATAAGCAATTAGGGAAAGCAAGGAAAGCAACAAAATATGTACAAAGAGAGAGGAGAACCTTGGTAGAAAAGCTTGAGATATATCCTATTGACTGGGATATGAATCTCCTCTCCATCCAACTTTGAGAGCTAAAAAGCATTATTTTTATTGCATTGGGTGATAATATAAGGGCCACTCTAAAAATTATCAAACTTCATGTGTTTTCCAGATTTAGCCCTATCTTCATCCCACTTTACAATAATGTCTCCCTCTTGTAAACTTATTTGGATGGATTTATTGTTAAAGTATCTCTTTTTTTATCTTGGTAAGTTCTCATAATTTTCATAGCTTGATATCTTATCTCTTCAAGATCCATCAATTCACATAGCCTAACTCCCATGCTTTCATTCTCAATTAACTCTAGCTAATAAGTGAGATCCAAGGATGGTATCTAAGTGAAATAGGTAATTTAGCTTCTATCCCATAAACAAGTGTATATGGTGAGTTTTTAATTGCTCTCTTATGGGTAATCCTATCAACCTAAAGAGTTGTCTTCAACTTAGAATACCAAGTCCTTTGGTTTTCCTCCATTATCCTCTATATGATCCTAATTAGATTATTATTGGTGTATTTATCTATTCCATTTCCTTGTGGATAATATTTGGAGGAAGTACTAAGATAGATGCCATGTTTCAAAGCCCACTCACTTGTCCTCATTCTAAGGAAAACCAATTCATTATTTGAAATTATTGTTTAAAGAACCCTAAACCTTGTCATTATGCCTTCATAGAAGTCTAGAACTAAAATTCCATTTGATTCCTTAAGAGCTACATCCTCCACCCATATTATAAAGTAATCTATAGCATTCAACACCCACTTGTGAGCAACACTAGAAGGTGGGTTGATTAGCCCTATGAAATCTAGACCCCATTATATAAAAGGTTGGTCTACTTATATTGGATGAAGAGCTAAGGCTGAAAGATTTTTTTTACCATCAAAAATATCACATTTTTGACACTTAATTACCCAAGCATGGGTGTTTTTGAACAAACTAGGCCAAAAATATCCATCTCTCATTATCTTAGTAGTTGTAGTTCTTAGAGCAAAGTGACAACTAGTTGGTCCATCATGAAACTCAAATAATATTTTCTTAACCTAATCTGATTAAACACATATCAATATCACATCTAATAATTCCTTCCTAAACAACACTCCATTAACAAGTAAATAAGGAAAAAAATTTAATCTAAAGTACCTTCTTTGATCTCTATCAAGGCCTTTTGGATACTCACCGATTTGAAAAAAATGGATCATATCTTGTGTCCAAATTCTCATTGACGAAGATGCAATTGTCATAGGTTCATCATGGAGTGATAAAACAACCTCCTTGTGTTCCTTCAAATCTGAAGTAAAATGCTCATATAACCCCTTCCCTTTCACTATCTTGGTTATCTATATTTCTACATCATACACCATCACTCTTGTGATCCAACCAACCATTTTTTCATTCAAATATCTACTCAAAATAAAGTATTTAACACTATCATGAGGTACTAATATGTGAATATTTTTGTTATATAACATATGGCTAAACTTATTTAGACTTATAACAATTGAAATTACTTGCTTCTCAACATAAGTATATCTTAGCTCGTAGCGTTCCAAACCTTGAATAAATAAGGTAATAGGCTTCTCCAAGTTCTCTTCATATGATTCTGTAAGCATGGTAGAGATTATCTCCTCATTTCCAAAGGTATACAAGTTGAATTCCTTTGAGAAATTATGACTTTCAAGAGTTGGAGCTTGGGCAATGGCTTATTTAATCTCTTCAAAACTCTCCTTCCTTATTCTTATCCAAGTGAACAATTCATCCTTCCTTAGAATAGAGGTTAGAGGCTTGAATAATTTCAATATCAGGAATGAACCTCCTTATGAAGTTGGTTTTCCCAAAGATACTTTGTAAACCTCTTTTGTGTTTGGGAAAACTAATGCCAAGATTGCACTCACCCTTTTAAGATCTATGGATAAGGCCTTCTTTAAGACAATGTGTCCTAAAATTTTACCTTTATGGATATAAAATAGACATTTATTTGGGCTAAGAGAGATTCCAAACTCTATACATCTCTCAAAAATATACCTAATGTGATTCAAGTGATCCTTTACATCCTTAGAAAAAATTATGATATCATCAAGATACACCAACACAATGTCATTTATTAGTCCTTTAAAATCCATATCAATTGCACATTGAAATGTATCTCCAACATTATACAAGCCAAAAATAATTTTCCTATTAGAATATATACTACATTTAATAGTAAATTACATCTTATATTGATCACTTTCTTTCACCAAAATTTGATTATACCCAAAATATCCATCAAGGAGAGAAAACCTTTCACTGCCTACCACAACTTGAAAAATTGCTCCATGGAAGGAAGAGGATAATGGTACTTCAAAGAAACTCTATTAAATTCCTTAAAATAAACACATAACCTGATATCCATATTATTCTTCCTAACAGGGACTAAATTTGCCAACCAAGATGAGTGCTTAATAAGAAAAATGATTTTGGATTCAATCACATTAATAAGCTCCTTCTTCATGAGAGGCTCAATATTAGGATTGATTGGCCTTTGTATTTACTTTATAGGCTTAGAATGATCATATAGATTTATGGTATGTTGAGACAGGTTTGTATCAAAGTGCTTCAAATCACTATATTCCCATGCAAAGACATCAAAAAACTCCTTGCATAACTCAATGAAAGCATGTTTTTCTTTGTTAGTACATACCTTCCCAAGTGAAATCAACTTATCCTTGAAGATTTATACTTTCTAATAGTTTTCTTTATTATTATACATGCTTACCTTTTCTTTCTTCAACTAGTCATCATCATTGAAGATACTCTCAAGTGTGACTAAGCCTTTAGGGAGTTTATTTGACTTTAATTGTAAAATTTTCCCTCCATATTACTTACGTAGTTTGGACTAATTTTTAGAAGAAAAATCAACCTCATTTTATATAAAAAGTGATATTTTTTTGTCACTATCAAAAACTTCCTAATTATTGATGTTATCATGTATGGAGGGCCTTAAAATCACCTTGAGATGTGGCTATTTCTTATCTTATTTTATCCCTTTTGGAACATCAAACTAAGCTCCAATTTCTTCCAACCTATCATCATGTTTGTTATCTTCTCTTGGTATGGATTAGATGTTGAAAGCTTTGAAACCCTCCACAAGATACCACACTCTATGCTTATAGGACTTAAGAAAAGAGTTCTTAGTCACATTATGGATTCTTACTTGATTCATAATCAATTGACTATCACCATACACTTGTAACTATTTCACATCTCTTTTTCTAACCAACTCAAGTTCATGAATAAGGAACTCATATTATGCCACATTAAAAATACAAGATAAGTGAAATATGAAAGTGGAAAAGTACCTTTACTTGGATGGTGAAACTAAAATTTCTCCACCACCTTCCCCAACTTTTATTCTAGATCCATCAAATAATAGTTGCCATAAACCATCTATGTCTTCACTTGGCTTCATCAAGTTTGGCATGAAAGAGTCATCCTCATGAATGAAATACACTCCAAGACCAGATTCCTCTATGAATTTTTAAGGATAATGCTCATAATTTTCATTTCCTCATTCATCTAAATACAAATTATAAACTCCTTCAAGATAAGATATTGGAGATTAATATATGTGACTTTATTCCTCATCAATAATGGCATAATTGATATTTGCCACTTTAGGCATGTAAAGATCAAAGTTATTGTTATGGATAGGCTCTAATTTAATCTTCACCTTAGTACCATACTTTTTCATAAGAACCATATAGGACCAATTGGCTACCATGTATCCACATATCTTAGTTGTAAACTCTCTTGATAAGCAAAGAGAAAAATATGGAGGTAAATACACTACAACCACAACATGAGGGATATAAAAATTAGGAAAAGCATGTAAAATCATATTCAAATCCTTGACTACTCCCAAGCTCTTTGTTGGTTATTCATCCAATTATAGGACTTCTTTAGCCATTGGTTCATACTTGAGGCCTAGTTTATTTGCTATTGATTTGGGCATAACTGAAGTACTAACCCCATTATCTATAATGAAATTATGAACTAGGAAATCAAAAATGATAAAAGATAGATAAAAGTGAGGATTATTATCATTTTTATTCACTTTCACATCAATAGGCTAAGTTACGTTCACCAACACAACATTCTCACTCCTAACTGATCTAACTTGCTTACCTAATCCTTGAAATTACTTTTGAAGCATATACTTTTGTCTTAGTATTGTCAATGAATCCCATAAATAAATATTCATATCTAACTTCTTCATCTAGTCCAAAACATTGATAGAAGGATTGATCACCTTGAAAGTCTCTTTGGAAGCACTAGTACCTTATGGTGTAGCTTGTGAAGGTGGATGTGTAGGAGCAGGCCTTACATTGTAAAAATTATTATTTTCATACACCTTAGGGGATAATTTAGACCCAAAAATAGTTGGAAATGATGTAGGAGTAAAAATAGGTTCTTGATTATCCCCTTGTGTCTCTTCGATAGCCCTCTTCTTAGACCTAGTGTTAGAGGACACACTAGCATTCACATTTCTTGAATTCCCCAAACGATTGATGGCACAAAACTCTCCTTCCAAATTATTTATGAGAGTATAATTATAATTTGTTTATCCATTCTCTATTCCTATTTTAATTCCACCTTACATTCCATTTTTCATTGTCACCTCAAAAGTGGAAACTTGAGATGCTTGATTACCTTGCATTGTCATGTCTTGACTAGGCATTTCATTGGCATATGGAACTTGGCCTTGATTTTGGTCATAGGAGGGATAACATTGCTATTATTAAACAAATGGTTTTTTAGTGGGAACAAGAGATTTTTAAGATGATGGGGCATTAGGATTATAACTTTGGTAAGATCTAACTTGAGTGATTTGACCTTGTCCTTAATTATTACTTTGAAAAGGAGGCCTATTTGTTTTCCCAAAATGATTGTAAGACTGGTATGGCCTATAAATTTGAGCTTGTTAATTTTTGATGGAAACCAATTAATTATTAACACTTTGAACCAAAATCTTGACTTCCTAGTTCTCATTTTTGGTGGCAATGGCAGACTTTTCTTAACTAGGCAAAGGATCCAAGGTAGGTAATGTAACTTGACTAGGAGTCTAAAAATCAAGAAACAATGGCATTAGTGTCCTAGGAGAAATATTCTTGCTTAAACAAGACAATTCTTAGAATTTATAACTATCTCATGGGTAATAGGTAGTGTATTCCCACCCATGGATTGAATCATCATGGATACATCACTATTCAATGTTTTTAGATAGTACAAGAAGGCATAATTTGGAGTAGGTCTCACAAGAGCTAGGATCTTATCCCATGTTTTTTAAAATCAAGAGTTAAAATATTTCATAAACTATTATGGTTCTCTCTTGATAGTGGTCATTTGTTCATCTAGTGATGGATGATCACTCTTCTCCCTAAACCTCTTAGTCAATCGATCTCCTATTTCACCCCATGAACCAATAGAATTTCTAGGTAGAATCCCATACCAATCTAAGGCTTTCCCTTTGAAAGATAATGCTAATAGCCTAATAGACACATTATCTTAAGTGATATTATGGATATTTTAGAAGTTTTATATGTTTCTAATGTGTTTAATGGGAGTAATATGACCTTCTCCACTAAAACATGGAATACTCTTAAGGGTTACTCTAGGAATCTGGTCATATTGGCCAAGATTCAATGGAGATGGTATAGTGAAAGGTACAAATGGTTGGTTTCTAGCCATCTTGGAATGTAGACTATGGGTATGAGAGGTTGAACTTAGTAAGAACTTGGACTTATTAAACACAAACTATCTTGATTAAGGATGATTATTTTCAAACCTAAACCTTTTGATAGAATATAAAGGTAATTACACAAACTCAAAGGGTATACCTTTAGTAGAAAACCTAGTGGTCACCTTTGGCATGAAAATTAAGGACTGATCAGCAACCAAAGAGTTGAAATTTTAGTGGAGTCACCAAGTAATAAATGTAGATGTTCTTATACTTGTAACTATACCAAGACCAATACCATTCTTGAACAATCTTCATGGATTTAGAGTCCCACTGGGAATACCAAAAACTATTTTCACTTGGATTTGCACCCATTTATGATATGCCTATATCTCCTCATCCAATTGGCACAATGGAAACATATTTCTTGTTGTGGGTAATAATTTGGTGAGATAAACCTTTAGAAGGGCTAGTCCCCTTGATGCACTCTTTGAAACACTCTGTTACCTATCAACTTTGCATGAAAATGGTTAAGAGGAAAAAATAATAAAACTAAATGTGATGCACCAATATTTAATTGCATCCTATTTATTGAACTTATACTACTTAGAGATAAATAAATTTTCTTTCACACAAAACTCATAACTCAAGATGGATTGTCACATCAATGTTTCATATGCTAGGTTCAAGTGGTATATGGATGCTTAGAAGGGTAATGGATGATTAATTTATGGAATAAATTCATGAAACTCTTCTAAAATACACATACACTTAAAAGATAACACTAAAAAAGACCTACAACAATTACTCTTCTACACATTTGGTGAACAATCAAGGATATCATGCTATAAAAGATGATCTTCTACTAGACAAGACCAACAATATTTTAATAACACTAAATTGTACATCATATAAGTATGCAAATTCAAATTTTTTAATTTCTTAAAGAGACATTCAAGTACAAAATTGGCTAGGGTTTTACCATCAACCAATGGAGCTTGCTAAAAAGAGTTAATATTAATAGCCTTTGAGAGAAGAGAAAGACAAAGGAATTCTAAAGGTCACTTAGACACTTTTCAATATAATAAAATAGGTTACAATTACATGATAAAGAGGTATGGAATGAACCATACAATTTCAGGAGTCCCAACTATCCATATAAGTCATGAAACCTATGAAAAGTTTCATAAAACTCCTTATCCAGGCTCAAAAAACTACTTTCATAATTTGAACCTATTTGAACATCCCAAAAAAAACTATGGATATATCTGATGATTGGAATGAGAGGGAAAGACTTCATACATGCCTCTCCATGTATTATTTTTAGTCTTACTCATTTAGAAACTCTTCGAAGGAAGCCATCACTACCTACATTCTAAAAAACTCCTTTTTCAATCACCCCTCACTCTTTTATTTAATATTAGTTTTATTTTTCCATGAAAATATATGGGAGATAGTTAATGACACTTTTAAATACTATATATGGCTTGAGACTAATTAGGTACACCTTACAAAAGTCTCACATTTGGAGTTTTCACCCTTCTCACCCTTGTGTCCACTATGACAATTTTGACTGGCTAAGATGAGAGCTATGGTTTGAACATTTAGGAGTTTTTTATTGGAAATAAATGACCATAGGGAGTTATTACAAGTCTTAATATTCAATCCAAACTTTATTTCATATTTATATTCCTCTTATAGCCTACAAAACACATAAAATGGTATAAAATACCCTATTTTTGACCCTATTCATATGATTCCATACATCTCAAAGTATGGGAGGAATATTGAGTGAGTATTATACAAGTTACCATATATTTCATGGTTGAAATATGTCATATAGATTTATCTCCAAGCGTATTTTCTTCATTGGATCCTAGCTGAGGGTTTAGTAGGGTTTTAGGTAGTTTTTGGTCTTAAGCTTTGTTCACAAACATTTGACATTAAACCTAATAATAAATTACACAAACTTAATGATAAGGTACCTTGATAACCCCTCCAAATTCCTTTGATTTTGAATCAAAACCTTAGAAAAGATATGAGCACTTGAAGACACCTCATTGAGCTTGCTTCTACCCTTCTTGCATGTTTGGACTATCATAGAGTTAGAATTAGATTTACTATAAGTTCCTCAACATAATAAAAGTTCAAATATGTCTATTTATAAGTTTTAAACATGTATTAATTAACAAGATAACCCTACAAGAGTTAGAACCGATTATGGACCCCTAATTGGTTTTAGGTCCCTTGAAGACCTAAAGGTTTTAGCATGTACCTTATAATATTTGGATACTTGGACTAATTTTAAATGGTTGGGTTGGTTTATTATGAATGTTAAAATTTAATTCAAGATTATAATATCACAACATAACTTCACAAACACTCTTATTCTTCCTTTTCTCTCATTCACCAACTAGGCCTAGTGAAAGCTTGCTTAGTTAGACTGTGTGCAGGGTATTTTAGTCATCTTGGGAGGTCTAATCCTAAATTATTGATTCTATAGAATCTATTTTCCATCCATAAACCTCATTATTTGTTTATTAAGGTTCAAAAATCTCCATATCAATCCCTTTACCCATTTTTTACTCACTATCTTACTTTGCCAAAACATGATTTTCCTAGACTGACTGACCTCTGAGACAAAATAGTGAGGTATCTCCCTCATACCAAAGGAAAAGTGAGTATTTTTGGAGTTTTTAAAAGTTATAGTTATTATTTTTACCAAAGTTTTTATCTATATTATTTGATTTAGGTGCCTAACCAACTCAAAATGCCCTAAAAAGACCTCTAAAAAAGTTTGTTTTCATGCATTTTCCTCAAATCCTCATACAAGTGACCTCTACAAGATAAAACCAATGCTTTTATGATCCCTCAACATGTTCCCCATACTCAATTTATGCTCATGAAGCTTTTAATTCATCCAAAAACACTCTTTTTCTTTATATTTCCCATACTTGCCTATTCAGCAAACATGGTTTCCTAGCTCACAGTACAAACTATTGCCTTTTGGCCAAGTAAGGATGGAAGATTATCACCTTGGTAGAGTCTCGGGCCTGTGAAAACAAATTTTGATGTAAGACATGAACTTTCCAAAGATAAGAATAGGTTTTAAAATAATTCAAGGTGGTTTATGATCACCTTGGCAGAGTCTCGGGGTTGTGAAAACAACTTTTGACCTATCATAAACCACCTTGTATTATTTGAAACCCTCTTCTTCTCTTTGGCAAGTTCATGTCTTACCCTACCTTCAATAAGACTGCACCCTGATGTAGGTACATAAATGGGTTTGATGGGATTGTGTATGTTTTTTCCCTCTTTTTTATATCAAATGAAATCACCAAAATCTTTATTGAGGTGGTCACACATTACTTCATCAGGTCCAACATCCATTTGTCCTTACCTATAGTTTGAACTCATCAAACTGGTTTCTTACTTAGAGGACTGAGAAACCCTACCTATAGACTATCATATGTCACATGAGCTCATTTAGACTATTTTCATGATATGTAGACTCTTTAATTAAATCCCTCTAGGTTCCAAAATGTATGCTTAAACTAGTTTCCTTCTTGAAATCCTTAAAACACCATTTTAGCACCAAATTTAGGTCACTATCCTATACTAAGATACTCTACCCTTTAACCCTATTGTAGGTGTCCTTTACTTCTTAACATTTGGGTATGATGTTTGAGAATATCCCATAAACATCATTTGGTCACAAAAATACATGCTTTAACTAATGTTCTTCTTTAAAGTCCTTAAAACAGCATTTGGGGTATGAAGTTTAGGGTCATTGTTCTATACCCTACTAGATTGAGCCCTAAAGATGTGAATTTGCTCAAATGGATTTGTCCCTAGTATGGAGAGACTCTCCATTAAATTATGAGGAACATTTGATAACTCTTATACATTATGTTCACCTTTTATGCTATTTGGGTTCAAAACTAAGTTTCTTATTCCATGACTAAGACACCATATTTTTGACTATTGTAAGTGTCTATTCCCATGTTAAAAGGATACTTGTAGGTGACCATAGGTTTATAATACCATGTCTCAATCTTCTTTTGATAACATTTAACCCATTTGTGTACCATTACATCATTTAAACCATCTTAGTTATGAGAGTTTTTCCCATTTTATTCTTTAGATGCCAAAATACCATTTAAGCTTTTAAACCTATAGACATTAATGGAGTATTTCAGTCTTTTTGGAAACATATTTGAGGCCTCAAATAACCCATTTCCCCTTACTATTTTACCTTCATTCCTAGCATGTAAATTATCTATGCTAGGGGATATTGGATTAATCTCATTAAAGGCTTTTAAATCCTTGGGAAACATGTTTTGAGGGGTTCACAAAAACCCCTTGGAGCTCTATTTTGGCCTTTTAGGGAAAATTTTCCTAAATTCAGTTATCATCTTCAAACATGATTTACACACTTCTTGCCCCTTTGACACTTTATTTGGCTTTGTCATGGCTTATTTTTTTATACCAAAGCCTCAAATAGTATTCCATATTATGATCTAACTCTTCAAAAGTAATAAAGCTCCTCTATTAAGGCCACCTATAGGTGGGCAATCTGATGTACAAACAACTAGCAGAATATGAGAAATATGCATTACTTTTAGACTTATTATGAGTTGATATCCATCTTAAAAACCTCAAATTAATTACTCACACCTCCAAGAACTTTAAACTACTATAAAGTCTTTCATTATGTCATGATGTCATCAATGAAGGTTGTAGGTGCATGATGAATTATATGTGGGTAGTGAGGATGAATTAGTCTAAGTATTAAGGGAATTTGGCTTCTCAAACAAGTGGAATATCCTTAATGTATGATAAAATGTATTATAAGGATATTTAAACTCAAATATATTTATTACACTGTCCCTTTCAATGTTTAACTCTCCATATAGAGAACCTATAGGTACATATTGAGCTATAGTAGGCAGACTATGATTATGTGTATTTTATGACTACAAACCATGAAATATTGCTTGGAGAAAGAGGATAAAAGGTGAAGGGGGTAAAAAAAACCTTTAAAAAATATAAATGACACTACCTCAACCCCTTGAATCTATGAACAAGCATGAAAGTCTGAACATGGTAAAAACTACCTGCAACTCAGAAAGTTGTATCCTCTTGAAAGTTTGAGCTACTTGACTCATCTAAACACCTTGAAATGTAAAAAAGGAAATGTAAAAATGAGGGTACATATTAAACATCATATGGAACCAATATCAAAAAGTGGATTGTAATAAGATGTTCAAACCAAGGTAAAACCTGTAGGGTACATAGATTAGCAAGTAGATTTGAAAGGTCAACTTCTTAGGAATGGTTCATAAAGCTCAGACCACCATTAATCTACAACCAAACATTAAATTGAATATAATTTAGTGTAGAATACAATACCAAGATCATTTTGCCTAAAACCTCTTATGCTGATCATACCAAGTACAAATCTATGGGTCACTTTTACTTGCCAAGAAGGGTGAAAAATGAGCAGAATGATTTTGGCCCAAAAATGGTACTTTTAGATTATTTTAAATGTGTAATTTAGAATGAGGAAGTTTAAGAACCATTGTGTGATTATTTCCCATGTGACACATTTCCCCATGGGTTGTATAAGTGCCAAACTCACCTCTTTTTATAAGAAAACTACTCTTTTTTAGGAACCTGCCACTTTTCATTTGGTTTTAGTTACTTAAGACCTCTAAGGACACATGGGACATGACATCACATTTTGGGACCTTCACACTTCCCAATAAATCCATAAAACTCATTAAATGCCTCTTTTTTAACCTCAAAATGATCAAAAAGACTAAAATGACTGAGGATCAATGCTAGTATAACATCAAATGACATTAATTAACCTATAAAACACCTTGTGACATAATGTAAGACACCCTAAAACACCTAAAGGTCAAATATTTACCTAGGGGTGCCCCAATTTGACCTAAAAGTCAAATTTGGTCAACACTTACTAAGGTTAATAATTTATGAAAGGTTAAGTAAAAGGCAATGCTCTTTCCTAGGTGGCTTATACTTGAGAGAGCTTTGCACTAGAGATATACAATGGATTACACATGATCCTCATCTAATCCTACATAAAATACACCATTACATAGATAAACTAAACATGTTCCAATCATTATTCATATGAATAAATCAAAGAGCACTCAACAAAGGGTTTCACAAACCACTAATTTTGATACTACTGATTCAAGACCACATACTCTTATGAGGCATACATAAAGTATTGTCAACTCTTTAGATCCAGATACCATACCTATGCATGCTCATGGAATTATCACTAGTATTTTTCACCATATTCTAAGTATATATCACCTTATTAACATCCCTTAATGGATAGGCCTTTCTTTATAAAAATTAAAAAAAATGCAAAAAAAAACCAAATATTCAACAAAATACAAAAACATTCAAATAATTCAAAGATACAAAAAAAAAATCAATGTTCTCATGTTTGTTAGATCCTTCAAGCCTATATTGTTTGATTCATATTAGTAGATGAAATATCTTTTAATTTATATAAACATATGTTTCCCACATATTTGAGTATGATATAGGAATACCATAGACACATGATATATGCAAATATAGATATTGGACCTCTCATCTACATGCATCATATACTACGTTTAGGGAATCTACTTCATTGATCCAGGTTAAATATCATTTATGATCATTTATACATTATCACATTTGAGATTATATAATAATGCATATACATGTATATATCCATGCTCATATCTTTCATAGTACACTTGATATGTTGTTACATGATATTTATTGCTAAGACATATGCAAGGACTAGTATGAAATGCATATGTTGGTTGTTAATACTTCATTTATTCACATATTCACTTCCTTATTTCATTGCTTATTATGTATTTCTTGTGTAAAATTTGAATATGTTCATTTCATGTTGTTCCCTATACCATTTTATGTTTTTAATATGTTATTGTTAGTAATTTGACTTGTCAAGGCCAAATTACTACTCCTATCATTTGAAACTTTCAAGAAACCATTCAATAGACCTTTAAAGCTAGGAATTATGACCTAAAATAACTAATTTTGGTTTAGAATTTTCAAAAATGGATTCTAAATATGTCATTATCATTTCAAAAGAGCATTGTCAAGTTCAAATATGCAGACAATCCATGCACAGGGATCAATTTTGAGAGAAAATTGAACATTTTAGGAGCTACAGGTGGTTTTAGGACCTCAAATTTTGTAAAAATGGTCATCAAGAGTTATATAGAAATTTGAAAAATTTCATGTCCATTGGATGAGATACTCACTATTTTTTAACACTCCTTAGCATGTTTTTTGGAGATCACCATTGGAGCAGGCATCATTCTGGAGTGCTACAGAAGCTTCTAAGTCTAGGTAATAGTTTTAAAATCATGGGATGATTTTTTAAAATCATAATAAGACTTTTAAATATTTTTAAAACTCCAAATTTTAATCAAAACATGCTCATACAGGATTATGCAAGTAAATAGGCATAGAGGCCAAAAAGGGTTTTTTTTACATTTCAAGTAAAAATGACTTTCAAATTATTTTTATATATTTTTAATGACCTAATGATTATTTTTTAAGGCATTGGGAAGAAGGTGAATATTTATTTTCATTTTAGTGAATTTTTCATTTTTTGCAGTTATATACACCCTTCCAAGCCTCCTATTCAAATGATCATATCTTTCACCATATATGTAGTTTGACCAAATTATATTAGTATGTTTTGAGGACACATATTTAATTATAATTCATGAGAAATTTATACTATTTTATGGTATTTTATTTATAAAGTATCACTAAGAGCATAGGCAGCTTAAAATGTAGTCAAAACCCCACACGCTGATTTCTCCTCATGATAAATTTTCATATATTTTTCATGGGAACCCAATATTTTTAGTAATTTTATGAGGATAAATTTTACACAAATAAATTTTAATATTTTTTTATTTGAATTTTTTTGCTTCATGAACCATCATTTTGAAGATTCAACTTCAAAGCCCTCCCAAACCCTTAAAAAACTAGTTTTTAAAAAAATGATTTTATTTCAATAAAAACATCTTGTATCAAACTAAAAAAAATTAAAATGTAAAATAAACTCAAATATTATTCCATAAATGTCAATTTTATGCATGAAATTACATGGATGAGGGAATAAATCATGTTTTTTTGTGGAAAAGAGCATGTAAAATAAATTACAAGACATTTAAATGAAATATAATCAATGGATATCAAGTAATATTACTTTTTATTCATTTTAAATTTTTAATTTGGTTAAAAAAAATCCCAAAAGTGTCCCAACCAGCTCAATCAAAATGGCCAATCTACAGGAAAATGGAGCAAAATAGGCCTAGTCAACCCTGTTGACTAAATGGTGAGTGTTTTCTCATCAAAATAAAATATATTGTGATGAAAAAAGTTTTTAAAGGCATATTTAATTATTTTTTAAAGTTTTATGTCATCCTTTTTTAGGTTTAATGGAGTCCAAATTCAAGAAGATATGCTATTAGGCCTAATTGGCCTAATAGGCTTAATTGGTCAATCAAGCAAGTAAAGAATGGCATTGAAAATATATAAAATAAATTAATTTTGGAGTTATCACATGACATATATGTTTTTTAAGTGGATATATCATTCTCAATTCAATCCAAAAGTTTCAATTCATGCAAAATGAGCTCAAGTTGAGTTAACTAGTCCTTAAGGGTCAAATCTTTTCGATTAACTAGTTTGACTAGTTTCATGTATCTCCCATGATTTTCATTCAAGATAAGTAAATTAAAAAATTAAAACCAATTTTAATATATATTTATCTTCCAATTTATGGCATGATTTTCATTCAATTAAGGTTGACAAGTCAACATGGGCCCACCACTTCTCAATTCTATGCCAAAAATGAAGAACATGCAATTTTTGAAGAATTGAAAGATTTTAAAGCCTTTATTTAATATTGTAAAAGGATTTGTCTTATTTTAACTGAAATAAAATTAATCCTTCTCTTTTCCATGCCACTTTGGCTGTATTTAAGGTTTTATACTTATATATTGTCTTTTTGAAGCCATTTTTTAATAATTGTTGAAGCATAGCAAAAATTGTAATTGACACCATTTATCAAATAAAGAAGATTTTTTGCATATGTTTTTTAGATCAAAATAGAGTATAATTTGACTATGTACCAGCATAAAATAGGCATCTAATTTTCATTTTTTTATTTCCTTTTCACACCTAGTGTGAAAATTTCATCCTCTATAGGTCATTTTAAGAGCTAGGATTTGAATTTGCTTTGTAAACTTCTTTCAGGGCTTCTTTTGAAACACTGATGTTCAAGATTGAATGTAGAGTTTTCTTTTAGATTCATATGTGTATCTTACTCAGTTTTAGAAATATTTTAGAAAATTCAATCATTTAGGTGTATTAACCCATTTAGATAGGATTTCCCATTTCAGTTTCTTTCTCCCTTTTCATCCCAAAAAAATCAAAATAGTTTAGTTTTAATAGATAAATCTTAAGGGAACCAACCCTCTCTCGAGGTTATTCTCAATACAAAGTCACCCAGACTCTAAGAAGTTCCATTTGTATCAAATAGAGATAAGGTGTGCCTTTCACGTCTTCAAATAGGGTACTCTTCATATTGATAATAGTTTTTGGCATGCCCGATGGGACCTTCATTCTACACACTAAATTTTGGAGGTATTCAGAAGAAGATCAGTGCCACTATTTAGCTATTCAAAGTTGGTTATGAACATCAAGTATCATTTGAATATTGATTAATTTCATTATTTGGCTTACTAATGGTCTTTAATGGCTTATTTTAGTATGGATCCATATAATATTTATTATGATTAGTATAACCTGCCATATCATGAGTCATCTTACTCATCTAGCCAACATAGTCATGGCCAATTTGAAACTACCCAATCCATACCAACACTTAAACAAAATTTAGTGAGCCTTGAAAAGTGTACACTAGAGTTTTAATCACATATATATTATGGCCAAGATACCCCTACTCACCTAATCCATTGTGTGAGAAACTCTTTGCAACAAATAAAAGAGCAATGGACACCTATTGAGAGAGTCAATTAGAACCATCTCATTGGTGAGATGATGGATGTAGGTGGTTACATTCAAAGTGTTGAGGACAAACTAAAAATCCTCAAGGAAAAAAGTTTCCAACCTCATTCTCTTTTTATTCCATCCATTCCTTCTCAAGAGACCATTCTAAGAGCCCTTTAGAGTTTGCCAAATTCTTCATATGTTTCTCAAACCTTCCCTTCTTGGAGTTCTATCCAAGAGAACTGTCAAAGAAAGGAGATTGTTATGGCATAGCCTAATATTGATATCACTAACCACTTTAAAGAGAAGATATTTTGGGAGAATATTGATAAATAGATCAGAGAGTTGGAACTAAAGGCAAGGAAAGAGGAGGAGAACCACAATCAAAAGGTCAAAAAGGAGCCTTTATCTTCCCCATCTTGGAACCAAATCATGGAGTTAAGCAAGAAAGAAGAACAATCAAGCATAATTCAAGATGTTGAATTCAAGAAAGTGATCATTTAGCCTTCATCCCTTCATCTTTATAAGACTAAATCCTTTCCTTCATGGAAAGCCATTCAAGAAAAAGTGCAGAGAGATGAGGTGAAGGTGATCCAAGAAGAGCAGCTTCATGAGCAAAATCAGGTATCTATGGTTACTTCTATAGATCTTTCACATATTATTAAATACTTCTAGGGGTCTACCATGCCACTCTTGGAGAAAAAAATATTATTTGTGAGGAAAGTGAAGAAGATTTAGATAAAGAGATAGAGAATGATGATAATTCTAGTGATTAAGAAGAAATTATAGTTGGAACACCACTTGGCAAGGACAAAAATGATTCAATTTTCCATGATGAACAAGAAGATGACTTACAGGAGGATTATCAAGAGTTTTTAGTTGAGATAGATGAAGTGCAAATATTTTTTTATTCAAAAGATAGCCATGAGGACAATTCACATAAAGCCATTGTTGAGATGAAGAATGTTCCTGGTAAAGATGAGACAAGTACATCAGATCAATAAATTTCATTTAACTTCATCCAAATGGCATAAATTTGTGATCAACATGTTTCAAATGGTAAGAATATTTATGAATTTCATGTATTTTCCATTTAACATGATGAATAAGCCTTTTGGGATGACTTGGAGAGTTTTTGTGTAAAAATTGATGGTCCATCTCGACCCTAAGTGGAGATTGATGAATGTCTTTTAAAGAGTATTGTTGTAGCTATTCATCAAGAATAAATTAAAGTCATATTACAACTATTTCTGAATGCTTATCAAGGATATAAAGACTTTGAAAAGGTACCACTTCAAATGGAGTCATCAAATGGAGTCAAATGAAGACATCAATCTATGTATACTAGCTGAATTGCCAATACAATCATTGAATGAGAATGTGTCAAATCATTATCAACTTATGAATGAGGTAGATGCAACAAAGAAGAATATGGGAGGAGGATGATTGGATATTAGACATATATCTTCAATCCATACACCTAATAATGGAATTTGGAGGCCTATCTAGATCATGAAGAACACATGAACTTATAAGTGCTCTCATTTATAGAAGAGGGCTATGAAAAGGAAGCAATCATGTTCAAAGTTCCATGGTGCATCAAATAGATTTCCATTTGATCTAGGAGGACCAGAAAAGTGGAGGTTAGTTTGCACATAATAGACTAACTTTTGTTGTTTTATCTAAGTGCATATCTGCACATGATTTCAATGCTGTTTTTCTCTTTCCAAGTTGTTGTTGTTGTCCTTTCCTCTAAGTGCACACGTGCACCTGTTTGTTGTTGTTTGTGTCAGTTGTCTTGTTGTGTCTTTATTTGTAAAATATATTTTAATATCTAATGTATACCCAATTTTTTCATAGCTAGAGTTTATGATTTCTTTCACCAGCAGGCTGGTCAACCCCTGAAAGTCACCAAAATTATTAGTAATTTGACTTATCAAGGCTAAATTACTACTCTTATCATTTGAAACTTTCAAGAAACTATTCAATAGCCCTTTAAAGCTAGGAATTATGTCCTAAAATCACTAAGTTTGGTAAAAAATGTCAAAAATGTATTTTAAATGGATCATTATCATTTCAAAAGAGCATTGTCAAGTTTAAATATGAAGATAATACATCCATTAAGATCAAATTTGAGATAAAATTAAACTTTTTAGGAGCTACAAGTGGTTTCAAGGCCTCAAATTTTGTACATATGGTAATAAAGAGTTGAATAACCTTATGAAAAAAAATTATGTCCATTGGATGATTTGATATACTCACTATTTTGTACCAATCCTTGGCATGTTTATTGGAGATCACCATTGGAGCAGGCATCATTCTAGAGTGTTACAGAAGCTTCTAAATCTAGGTAAAAGTTTGAAAATCATGGGATGATGTTACTAAATAATAATTATACATTTAAATAGTGTCAAAACTATAAATTTTAAGCAAACCATGCTCATACAAGCTTATGCAAGCAAATAGGCATATAGGCCAAAAAGGGATTGTTTTAACTTTTCAAGGAAAAATGACTTTTAGAGTGTTTTGATATAATGGTACAGACCCCATAAAGATTTTTTAGTCATTTTGAAGTAGGTGAAGAGTTATTTTCATTTTGGTGAATTTTTCATTTTTTATAGTTCTAAACACCCTTTCAAGCCTCCTATTCAGATGATCATATCTTTCACCACATGTGGATTTTAGCCAAACACTCTTAGTATATGTTTATGACCTCTATTTACTTATAATTTATGAAAAATTGATACCATTTTAGTGGATTTGCTTTATGAACAATCATTAAGAGTGTAAGTAGTTTAGAATGTAGTCAAAACCTCACAAGCAGTTTTCTCCACATGATAAATTTTCATATATTTTGCATGGGAACCCAATATTTTTATGGATGTTATGGGGGTTAGTGTGATACATATTAGTGGTAAGATTTTTAAATTTGAATTTATATACTTCATGAACAATCATTTTGTAAAAATTTGATTTTATTTCCATAAAATCATCTTGTATCAACATAAAACCTTTTCAAATGTAAAGTACACTCATGGAGGATTCCATAAATGTCAATTTTATGCATGAAATTTTATGGATGAGAGAATAAATCATGTTTTTTGTGGAAATAAACATATAAAATGAATAACAAGACATTTAAATGAAATATAATCAATTTATCTCAAATCATAAGACTTGTTATTCATCCTCAAATTTTAATTTGATTAGAAATCATCTGAAATGTAATCCAACTAGCTTAATCAAAATGGCTAGTCTGCAAAAAATGGAGCAAAATAGGCTTAGTCAACCCTATTGGTGGAATGGTGAGTGTTTTATCATTAAAATCAAATATCTTGTGATGAATTTTCTCTTATAATTATATTTAATTATTTTTTTAGGTTTCATGACATCTTGTTTTAGGTTTAATGGGATCTAAATGTAAGAAGATAGGCTATTAGGCCTAATTGGCCTAATAGGCTTAATTAGTTAATAAATCAAGTAAATAATAGTGTTGAAAATATATCAAATGAATTAATTTTAGAGTTATAACATGCCATATATATTTTTTAAGTGGATATATAATTCTCATATCAATCCACAAGTTACAATTCATGCAAGTTGAGCTTAAGTTGAGTTAACTAGTCCTTAAGGGTCAAATCTTTTTAGTTGACTAGTTTGACTAGTTTCATGCATCTTCCATGCTTTTCATGCAAGATAAGGAAATTCAAGAAATTAAACCCACTTTTAATATGGATTTACCTTCCAATTTATGGCATGATTTTTATACAATTCAACATGGTCCCACCACTTCTCAATTCTATGCCAAAAATGAATAACATACAATTTTTAAAGAATTGGAAGATTTTAAAGCCTTTATTTAATATTATAAAAGGATTTTAGTCTTATTTTAACTCAAAAAAGACTAATCCTTCTCTTTTCCATATAAATTTGGATTTGGTTAAGGTTTTATACTTATATATTGGATTTTTGAAGCCATTTTCCAATAATTGTTGAAGCAGAGCAAAAATTGTAATTGACACCATTTATCAAATAAATAAGATTTTTTACATATGTTTTTTGGATCATAATAGAGTATAATTTGACTATGTACCAGCATAAAATTGGCATATACTTTATCTTTTTTCATTTCATTTCACATGTACTATGAAAATATCATCCTCTACAGGTCATTTAAAGAGCTAAGATTTGAATTTACTTTGCAAACTTCTTTCAACCCTTTTCTTGAAAAACTGATGTTCAAGATCGAATGTAGAGTTTTATTTTAGATTTATATGTGTGTCTTACTTATTTTTAGAAATATTTTAGAGAATATCAATCATTCAAGTGCATCACCCCATTTAGGAAGGATTTCCCATTTCATTTTCTTTCTCCCTTTTCATCCCAAAAAAATAAAAATAGTTTAATTTTAATAGATAAATATTAAGGGAACCATCCCTCTCTAGAGGTTCTTATCAATAAAAAGTCACCCACACTCTAAAAATTTCCAATTATATTAGCTAAAGAGAAGGTGTACCTTGTACACCTTCAAATAGTGTGCTCTCTAGATTGATAACAATTACTCTATGTTGATTAGAAATTTGAATATGTCATTTCCTTTTGATTGTGTATTATTTGAACATTCCCCTTGAATGAGGTCTCATTGGACTAGATTTTTTCATTACATTGACTGATATTATGTGTGCACTTGATTTTTTGTTGAGTTTATTTTGTTATTGTTATCACTTACATTTTCACCCTTTGAGGAGATTAAAATCTCTCCTCAATCAAGTGTCATAATGGAATCACCTTTAGGCTTGTGGGAAACTTAAGGAATGAGTTGAATCTCTAGAGAGGGATAGCTCCCTTGATGTACCACTTTGGATTACAACTACTACTAAACTTGGAGGGGTAAAAAGGGAAAAGGATAACTAAAATCAAACTAACGTAAGAGAGGTGATATACCAAATAACATGATGACATCCAACCATATTCATCTTACACTTGAAATCAAGAGACAAACTAAACCTACACTTCTCTAATCTTCATCTTCTCACATCAATGCTACATTATGAGGTTATGGATGAATTTGCATAGCTAGGAGGACTAGACAAGAGGCCTATGAGGGAAATAATTATTATAAAAACTCACTCAAACTTGGACATCTCCTAGAACACTTCACATGTCTTACAAGAAGAACCTTTCCAACTATAAATAGTATGAAAGAATGACAAAACATGCTAAGGAATCCATAGTCTTAAATTATGCAAAATTAAACATTCCAAATGAACACACTAAGAATATTCATGGAAAAGGTAATAATTAGTTGTATTATTGATCAAAATGTATACATTTAAGAAGTGCTTCACCATACTTAGGTGGAACATCCCCTATAATGCCAAAATGGCTAGTTCTTATAGAGCTTGAGAGAAAGAGAAGAAGAGAGAAGTCCAAGGGTCACAAAGACACTTTTAAATTTGAGAGTAGTTAATTTTTCATGTGATAATTATATGGGATTTATAATTCAAGGTATAGAATATCAAATGTTAATTCAAGGCATAAATTTCATGAAAAATGGCATAAAACTCCTCATTTTGCATAGAAAATTTATCTTCATGATTTTCTCTATTTTAACATCCCATAACTAATGAGGACCATGTATGATTATTATAATTTATGGTATAGAAATCAAAAATTCCTCTCCATATACTGGTTTTATGCCTAGTCTTATGGAAACAACTGGAAAAGAACCATCATCATTTGTAGTCCAAAAAGAACTCTTTTCATGCACCTTGCACACTTGTCATCAAATTTATCTTTATTTGATTATGAAAATACATGTGAGGGAGTTAATTACATGTCTTAAGTCCCTCCTAGCCTTATAATAATTAAGGATAGCTTAAATTCATCTCACTTTAAGTTTTCCATCTTCTTCACTAGCTTGTCAAATAGGCTAGTTTTAATGGGCTAAGTTGAAGCTATTTGTTGAGGCACTTAAGATTTTATCTAGAGTATTAAATTATCATGAGGGGTTATCCCAATTATATATCTTCCTCATAAATTTTGTTTCATTATTATAATTCTTATATAACCTATAAAAAATGGTCAAAAAGAGCCTATTTTTCACCCCATCTATACAATTCCATACAAATAAAATGCATGGGGAGTATCCTAACTGAGTCCTTAACAACATCCAATCCTTTTTCTAAGCAAAATCTTCCATTTTGATATCTCTCCAACTTAATTTCCTCCATCGGGTCACTATCAAGGATTTTAGAGTAGTTTGACTCCTTAAGGTTTGTTTATGAAAGTTGGACATCTAAGTTTCAAAAAAAATATACAAGGATGATATTTAGGTACCCTATTCACATCTCCAAATTTATTGGATTCCCATGCAAAGCATTAGATAATATATGAGTATTCAAAATTGCTCATTCAAACCCTTTCTTCCATTTCTTATAGGATTAAGTTCATTTTTAGCTCAAAAAAGCTCCATTTGTGCTTCCCCTAAATTATAAAAGATTACACATATCTTAAATGACCTCACAAACATGTTTCAATAGGGTATAAGTCTCACTCTATGTCATAAGTGTGAAAGCCTCTTAATTTAGACATAAGCCTAATTCTTGCCCACTAGTATTGCTTGTAAACTTTGGAGTTTTGGGCATTAAAATAAGTTAATTTTCATTATGAGAGCTTAAACACATAATTTTCAATCATATGAAAATTTTATAGTTGATTATAAATCTTACCCAAGGTTTTAAGGGAAAATGACCCCAATTTGGCATTAGGTCCCTTCAAGGCTTAACAGACATGCCTACAAGCTTAGGAGTCTAGACCATTATGTTAGTATTCCTCCCTATATACTTTTTTATTCATATTTTTCTAGGTTAATTATAACTCCATACAATTAATATCAATGTCAACTAACTTATGGTTCAATCCTTCATCCTCACTTCCCAAGATTGCAAGTTTCATGGACCAAGGGAGTGCCCTCTATCTAAGACAAAATAGAGGGCACTCCCCTATTTCCTTAGACAACCTTGATCACTTTAGGATCTTTAAAAAATCATAATCATGTCGTGTACCATTTTTTTTCCTTTAGCTTGGTGATTTGACTTCTCAAATGCTTCAAAATCCAAGACTAGTTTCTTGAAAGCAAACTGTGTAGGGTTACTTAAGAGGACTATGTTCTGCATCTTTGGGACCTTATTGTAGATTAATTTTATTAAGTAATTATGAATTAGACATATTTTTTAAATGTTTCCATAAATTTATAGATACCCTATGTACTCTTATTAATCCATTCATTATTTCATATATACCTTAACCTTCCAAACAACATGCCTTTTGGACTGTGCTTCTTACAAAACAAGGGTTATCCATGGGAAACCTTTCATAGTTTATGTATTAAAATATATTAAATGATCATATTTTAATATTTCATGTCCATTTTTTATTGATTAATACTTATTCATTACATACCTAGATGCCATATTCATCTCATTGTCTGCCCATATTACTTCTAGCTAGTTGTAGAGGAATCTTTATGGGCTCATAGGTATAATTATATCCTTGTTTGGGCTTGATAATAGGGTAAAAAACTCTCCTTAATTTCCTTAGTATAATTTTCATTTACTTATTTTTATATTCTCCATTTCCATGCCTTAAAATATCAAACATACCCCCTTTTCACTCACTGCCTGACTCAGTCAACATCTAGTTGTAAGTGTATATAGGGTTTTAAGAGGTTTATATAGGTTTTTTCACATTATATAGGGTTCCTTAAAGGGGTCATGATAATTATGAATATTATTAAAAACTAATTCATCATCCTAACCTCTCTTATCCCCTTCCATGCACTTGAGCTCACAAACTGAAACTCTACTCTTGACTATGCAACCTTCCCTTGGACCCTATTATAGGTGCCTTTTTCTTTCAACTGAGGTTGATCAAGATGTATGTGAACACCCTTTGGATTATTTTAGGCCACTGATTATCTATATGATATTTTAACTCACTTTATATGGCTAAACACCACTAAATCCCATTGCTTAAGTGACTGTTTGACATCTCTTACCTCTCTGACCCCTATAGGTGTCTATTTTCTATATGTATGAACTGAGACTGTATTTAGAAGTAAAACACCATTTTTATCCCATTTTTATATTGTTACATAAATATTATTATCTCTTTCAACCATTTTAATCATTAAAACATGGTACATATTCCATTTTTATACTATGAATGAAAAGTTACTTCTAGACTCAAACCTGTAAACATTATTATAGGATTTTAATGTGTTAATGGGCATATTTGAAGCTATAAATCAATGTATTCCATTGATCCTCTCCCTATAAAACTTTTAAATTCCTATTTTTTTTATAAATTCTAAAAAATCACTTATATAGATTCCTTGAATTATTTCCAACCATGTGATATGTTATCTCCAAAACACCTCATGACCTTTGTTTCCTCATTTTGGGGACAATGGGCCTAAAACAATCCTCAAGTCCTTTGAAAGTTTCCAACCTCTATATTATTAGTATATTATATAAAAACGTTATGGCATGCTTACTTTAATAAATATGAATCTAAATGGGGGTTAATCATCCTTTAATTCCTTTCTATAATCACCTCCATACCTCTATGTTATGATGTGTAGGTAAATAATTTCTACACAGGCAATGTGGGTTTGGACAGTGAATATGGAAATTAATGTACAAAACATGCATATTTATGATAAAAATTATGTAATTACAAGGTTAAAATGGTATATGATGATATAAAATATCCTAATTCAAGACCCCACACTTCACATTTGAAACCTTTCAAACACCTGTGTATACATATTCATGGCAAACTAGGTAAGTTACATATGACTATAATTCCATACAGATTGCTTTGGGAAAAGAGGTTGAAAGGTGAAGGTGGATAAGATAAAATTAGATACATTTAACCCAATGTAACTTCATCCTCTAAACCATTATAAAAGTAAGAAGGTCCTACAAATGGTGAAAAAATGCTCACAACACAAATTGATGCTCCTCTTGCAACATGAGACAAATTTGGTTATCCAAATATCATGGAACATGAAACCAAGTATGGGGAGAATTGGGGAAGAAATTAAACATCCTCTATAACCAACATTATCAAATGGTTTGTACTAAATTACCCAAAATGAAGTAAAACCTATAGGGTTCATATATTTGCAATCATAAAAATATAGTCAACTTGAAATGGATGATTCATAAAGCACAATTGATCATTCTTAAAAATATTTCAATGAAAATGAATGTCTCTAAGCATATCATATCCCAAAATCATTTTTCTTGAAAATCCTTTAGTTATCTATACCAATTAAAAACTTGTAATTCACTTTAGTGTGTCTAGAAAGCCAAGAAAGGAACAAAATGGTTTTGGGTTAGAAATGGTACTTTCAAATCATTCCAAACATAGAACTGAGCATGGGGAAGCTGAAGAGTCATATTTAAACATTTTCTAAGTATTACACTTACCAAGGAGTTTGTACAAGTACCAAATTCTTCCTTTTCTTTAAGAAAACTAAGTTTTCTTTTGCATAACCTACCATCTTTCAATTTTGTCAATGGATTGAGACTTCTTAAGACACATGGGACATGACATCACATTTTGACACCTTCACATTTCCCAATAAACTAGTATAGAACATTAAATGCTTAATTTTGACCTTTAAAATGACCTAAACTAATAAAAGCATTAAAAGACTAATTAATCAAGGCCAATATAACATTGAATGACATCAAATAACCTATAAAACACCCCATTACACTCATATTACACCCCCTATAGACCTATACCATCAAGTTTTTACCTATAGGTACCCCAATTTTATTAAAATTTTAAATTTTGTCAACAAATTAGTGACTCATAAGGGTAGTATGACTATTATACTAACTAGACCAGTAGCCTTATCATCCCATTGGGCTTATGAGTCATCTAAAGCTTGAGACAAATAATGAAACCTTTGACCATTGACTTTGAGCTTGACCAAGACAAGGTAACCAATGACTAACTAAACCATACAAATCATAGGACACACACAACAAAGAAAGTAAAGACACACACACACATGTGCTCAAAGCACTTAGGGAAAATAAGGAATAAAATATTATATACAAATAACAACCAAACATACCTCCATTTCTAGGATCAAAGGGAAAGTTTCTTGAATCTCCTTTTGTATGAGATGGATGAGAATCCCTAGTATGTTACTCTTTAATCGAACACTTGATGGACCCAACCTATTACTTGGCACTTCACTTGATTTATTCTCAAATATATCATATTTAAAATTTCTCCAATGTAGACATATTCCTCTTGACCATGTACACATACCTCATATTTCTGCCCACTTTCTTTCTCATGGTCAACTTTCATCTTAGCATAGTCTCAAAAGGAATGATTTCTTGTTCCTTGAAAGATGGAGGCCAATAGAGGTTTGTCTTGACCTAAAAATTTTGTTGTGTATTTTTTTATTTCTCACATATGACATGTTGGGAAATATCATCTATCTCATCTCTGGCATCTTTGATAATGTCATCTTTCTTACCATCACTTATAACCATCCCTAAAGGAGTTGCAGACCCCTTGAGAGATTCAAAATCTTTTAAAATGTCCTCAAATCTCTACCAAAAGTCATAATATTCACTTTTATCAGAATAATGAATATTAAAAATAATAAATAATCCTTCAACTTCTTCTTTATATTCCAAAAGAACCTCTTCCATTATTTATTCTTCAGCACATGGAGTCTATGATTCATCATCAACAAAATAAGGAGATTAAAAACAAGAACTCACCTCTTTTTCATAAATTAGGAAATCTTGAAATTTTTAAAATTGTACCTCATATATCACAATATAATCTTGTTTTTAAAGGGTTTCAACATCTTCAAAATCCTTCCTAGTGATGCCAAGACTAAGCATCTTGAAATCAGGTGACCTAGCCCAATAAGGCTACCAAGGAGTTGCACTTTCTTCAAGTAAGAGTTATAAATTCTCCTTAACTAATTTATATTATTGAGGTTACCACACCATATGTCTATCAATTCAAAGGGTGATGAGATGAGGATAAAATTAACTATTTGGTGGAGGTGGAACATAGGGTTCAAAATCAGATTGAGAATGCAAAGTAAGAGGTTCTTTTGAGAGATCTTGAGGAAGGGGAGGCAAAACTTGGGTTAAAACCACTTGATTTTATTCCTTCCACTTGATCAAAACCTTGCATCTTATTTTTATTGGGTAATGTCTTGAGTAAGGTTAGTTGGGGTGTGTTTAGGCATAGGATCTTCTTTTGGGTCTAAACCTTCCATCTCACCTTGACTTAGCAACCTCATCTTTGACTCTAACTCTTCAATTTTATTGGATAGGTTCTTTTGGAAAAGTCTTTATTGAAGATCATAGAAACCATCATGAGTATGAGAAGTAAATTAGTTTTGACATGGAACACAATAATCTTCTTGAGGAAGGGTGGGGGCCTTATAAAAGATCAACTCCATTCTCCAATTCACACTCCTTGACAATGCTTATCTCTTCTTTCTTTCCCCATGACTCCACTATTTTATTACAACTTAGGATGTTAGGATTATAAGCCTTTTATTGAGGAATGGTAGGAGTATTTTGTATAGGATCAATAGTATTCTCAGCTTCACACTCTTTGTCAATACTTTTCTACTCTTTCTTCCCCCATGACTCCACTATTTTGTTCCAACTTAGGAAATTGGAAGTATGAGTCTCTTTTTGATGTGGTTGGATGTAATATGAGAGGTAAATGAGGGCTTGAAATCTAATTATTTGGCTACCAACATGGATTGATACATATGAATATTTTCCAATTCAATTTGCCTATTAAGATTAGCTTCAAACACACAGTTTCTCTTTTCAATTCTCTCCTCCAACTTATTGGGAAAAGGATGACTTTGATAAGTTTGATTTAGTTCATGAGTAGGGGTCATGTATGGCTGATAGGAAACTTGGGAAAGTTGATATGAAGGCTTATATTTATGGTGAGGTTGCCTTTCAAGAAATCCTATCCTATCTTCTAAGGAAGAAACTAAACCAGTCACATCAAGTATCTCACTTGTGAGCCTTTACCAATTGGCTCTCTCAATAGGTACCCACTCTCTTTTGATCAAATATAATGATTATCTCACCTTATGAATAACATTATTAGGAACCTCTATGCCACATCCCATTTGAGTTTCAAGATCCAACATATATGTCTCATATCCCAAGAGTGTCTTCTTGAAGGTGGAAATGGGTTGGCTTGAGGAGTGGCTAGGTTGACTAGGAGGAGCTAAACATTGAGGAGGTTAGTTATAGGACTTATATAATTAATAAATGGGATGATAAGGCTCATATTATATCTAATTAAAATAATAATGAGGCTGGTAAGGATCATGACAAGATTGACCAAGGACTTGTTCATATTGATACGGAATGGCATGAGCTTATAATGTCTAACCAACTTGTAGAGAACAAAACTCAACACCAAATATATCCATGAAACTTCATTGAAATAAAAAACATAAATAAATAAATTGATAAAAATATGAAAGGATAACTTGGGATTCTTGACCATTTGATGTATCTTTGGATTCACCATTGATGTTTTGATAGATGCCTCCAAAGGTTGATTGTTAAGAGACAACACCAAAAATATCCCAATCTCTTGGAACAAGAGTCCCACCAGGCTTGAAAAAAATTATTGTCACTTAAATTTTCATCCTTTTATGAGATGAAAATATATCCTCATCCAAGTGTCATAATTGAAACACCTCTAGGTTTGTGGGTAGCCTAAAGAATGAGATGAATCTCTAGATAGGGCTAGCTCCCTTGATGTGCCACTTTAGATTGTAACTACTACTAAACTTGGGGGGGGGGGATGAAAAGGGAGAAGGATAAATGAAATAAAAATAATCTAAGAGAGATTATATACCAAATAACATGATGACATCCAACCATATATATCTTACACTTTAAATCAAGAGATAAACTAAACCTACATTTCTCCAATCTTCATTTCTCACATCAATGCTACATTGTGAGGTTATGGATGAATGTGCATAGATAGGAGGACTCTAAAAGATGAATATGATGGAAATAATTAATATAAAAACTCACTCAAACCTATACATCTCCTATAACACTTCACATGCCCTATAAGAATAACCTTTTTGACAGTAAATAGGATGAAAGAATGATAAAACATGCTAAGGAATCCATAGTCTTCATTTATGAAAAATCAAACATTAAAAATTAAAATACTAAAAATAGTAATGAAATAGGTAAAAATAATTTTTATTATTGACAAAAGTTATACATTTTAGTATGGATTCACCATAATCAGGTGGAGCATCCCCTACAATGCCAAAATGGCTAGTTCTTATAGAACTTGAGAGAGAGAGAGAAGAAGAGAGAAGTCCAAGGGTCACAAAGACACTTGTCAATATGAGAGAATTATTTAATTTTGAATTTTATAATTATATGTGATGAATAATTAAATTTATAGAATCTCAAGTGTCAATTCAAGGCATAAACTTCATGAAAAATGGCATAAAACTCCTTATTTTTCATAGAAAAATTACTTTCATGATTGCCTCTATTTGAACATCCCATAAATAATTAGGGCAAGGTATGATTAATGTAATACAATTTAGGGACATCATAAATTTATCTCTATGCATTGGTTCCATTCCTAGTCTTTTGGAAACAACTAGAAAGGAACCATCATCATTTATAGTCCAAAAATAACTCCTTTCATGCACCTTGCACACTTTTCATCAAATTTGGCTTCAATTTATTATGAAAATATGTGGGATTGAGTTAATTAATTTTTTTAAATCCTTCCATGGAATTATACACATTAGGGACACCTTAAATTTAGCTCACTTGAAGTTTCCATCTTCTTCACTAGTTTGTCAAATAGGCTAGTTTTGACTAGCTAAGTTGAAGCCATTTTTTGAGGTAGTTAGTAATTTATATGTAGTATTAAATTTACATCAGGGGTTATCCAAATTATATATCTTCGTCCCAAATTTTTTTCATGCTTAGACTCCTTATAGAACCTAAAAAACACAAGAAATGGTCAAAAAGAGCCTATTTTTCACCCCATCTGTACAAGTTCATATAGACAAAATGCATGGGGAGTATCCTGAATAAGTAATTAACAACATATAATCATTTTTATAGGAAAAATATTCCATTTGGATATCTATCCAACTCCATTTACTCCATTGGGTCACTATAAAGGGTTTGCAAGGGTTTAAGAGTGGTTTGACTCCTTAAGGTTTGTTCATGAAAGTTGGAAATCCAAATTTCAAAAAAGATATCCAAGGATGATATTTAGGTACTATATTAACATCTCCAAATGTCCTATATTCCCATTCAAATCACTATAGGATATATGAGTATTCAAAGTTGTTCATTCGAACCCTTTCTTCCATTTCCTCCAAGCTTAAGTTTGTTTTGAGATCAAAAAGGTTCCCTTTATGATTCTCATAAATTATAAAAGATTATAAATATATAAAATTACCTAAAAAATATGTTTCAAGAGGGTATAAGTCTCACTCTATGCTATAATGTGAAAGCCTCTAAATTTAGACATAAGCCTAATTCTTGCCCACTAGGGCTGCTTAAAAAATTTGGAGTTTTGGGCATTAAAATATGTTCCTTTATATTATAAGAGCTTAAACACATTGTTTTTAATCATATAAAAATGTTATATTTTATTATAAATCTTACCCATATTTTTAAGGGAAAATGACCCCCATTTGGCATTAGGTCCCTTCAAGGCTTAGCAGACCTGCCTACAAGCTTAGGATTCTAGACCATTTTGTTAGTATTAGTCCATATATTATTTTTTATTAATGTTTTTTTAGGTGAATTATAACTCCATACACCTTCTATCAATGTCAACTAACTTTTGGTTCACTCCTTCATCCTCATTTCTCAAGATTGCAACTTTCATGGACCAAGGGAGTGCCCTCTATGTGAGACAAAATAGAGGAAACTCCCCTATTTCCTTAAAAAAAATTGATCACTCTAGGAGGTTTATCAACTCATAATAATTTCATGTACCAATTTTGGTTATTTATCTTGGTTATTTGACTTCTAAAAGGCCTCAAAATCCAAGACTAGTTTCCTGAAAGCAAACTATGTAGGGTTCCTTATGAGGATTGTGTTTTGCATCTTTGGGACTTTGTTGTAGGTTAATTTTATGAATTAATTAGGCATTTAAAATATTTTTTTAAGGTATCCATTAATTTATAAATAAATTTCATACTCTTATTCATGCATTCATTCTTTCATATATACATTAACCTTCCGAACAACATGCCTTTTAGATTGTGCTTCCTACAGAACAGGGGTCATCCATGAGAAACCTTGTATAGTTTTTAATTTTAATTATATTGAATGATAATATTTTATTATTTCATGTCAATTTTTAATTTATTATTAATTATTAATTACATACATAAATGTCATATTCATCTCACTGTCTACCCATATTACTTCTAGCTAGTTGTAGAGGAATTCTTATGGGCTTGTAGGTATACTTGTATGCTTGTTTGTGCTTGAGAAAATGGTGAAAACATATAATTTATTTCATTATTATAATTTGAATTTAATTATGTTTATTTTCTCCATATTTGTGCCTTAAAATATCATACCCACTTTCCACTCACAGCTTGACTCAGTCAACATCTAGCTATAAGTGTATATAGGGTTTTAAGAGGTTTATATAGGTTTGTTCACATTGTATAGGGTTATTGAAATTGTTCATGATACATATGAATATGATTAAAAACTAATTAATAATATTAACCTCTCTTATCCCCTTCTATCCACTTGAGCACACAAATTGAAACTTTACTCTTGACTGTGCAACCTCCCCTTGGACCCTACTATAGGTTATTTTCACCTTCAACTGAGGTTGATTAAGATGTATGTGAACTCCCTTTGGATTATTTTAGGTCACCAATTATATATATGAGATTTTAAATCAATTTATATGGATAAACACCACAAAATCCCATTTCCTAAGTGACTGTTTGACATCTCTTACCTCTTTGACCCCTGTAGGTGTCTATTTCTTGTATGCATGGACTAAGAAGGTTTTGGAAAGTAAAACTCCATGTTTATCCCATTTTATATGGTTCATTAAATAATGATTATATATTTCAACCATTTTAATCATTCAAACATGGTACATATTCCATTGTTTATACTATGAATGAAAAGTTACTTCTAGACTCAAACCTATAGACATTATTGCAAGATTTCATTATGTTAATGGGCATATTTGAAGCCTTAAATCAATGTCTTCCATTGATCCTCTCACTCTAAAATTTTTAAAGTATTATGTTTTTGATAATTTATACAACTATAACTTATCTATATTACTTTAAGTATTTCCAACCATGTGATATGTTATCTCCAAAACACCTTAGGACCTTTATTTCCTCATTTTGGGGACAATGGGCCTAAAATAGTCCTTAAGTCCTTTGAAAGTTTCCAACCTCTATCTTGCCAATATATTCTCTCAAAAAGGTCTTAAATGACTCCATAAATCAATAATAATATAAATGGGTGTTAATCATGCTTTAATTCATTTCTAAAACCACCTCCATATGTCTATGCTATAACCTGTAGGTAGGCATTTTCTACACAGGCAACAATGTGGATTTGGACAATGAATATGGAAAGTAATATACAAAGCATGAATATTTATGATCAACCTTATGTCCTTATAATTTTAAAATGGTATATTATTATATAAAATATATTTATGAAAGACTTCAATCTTCACTTCACATTTGAAACCTTCCAAACACCTGTGTATGAATATTCATGGCAGACTAGAAAAGTTACATATGACTATAATTCCATATATATTGTTTTGGGAAAAGAGTTTTATAGGTGAATTTGGATATTATAAAATTTTATACATGTAACCCAACCCAAATTCATCCTCTAAAACCATTATCAAAGCAAGAAGGTCCTGTAAATGTTGAAAAATTGCTCACAACACAAACTGATGCTCCTCTTGTAACATGAGACAAATTTGCTTATCCAAATACCATGGAACATGAAACCAAGTATGGGTATAATTTTGGAATAAATTAAAAATCCTCTAGAACCAAAATCATAAAGTTTTTTATATGAATTTTCCTGGAATGAAGCAAAACCTACAAGGTTCACAGATTTACAATTAGAAAAACATAGTGAACTTCAAATAGGTGATTCATAAAGCACAATTGATCATTATTAAAAATAATGATATTAAAATTAAATTATTTGATCATAATATAATATCCCAAAATAATTTTCCTTGAAACTTCTTGAGCTATCCTTACCAAGTACAAACTTACAAGTCACTTTAGTGTGTCTAAAAAGCCAAGAAAGGAGCAGAATGGTTTTGTCTTAGAAATGGCACTTTCATATCATTAAAAACATGTAAATGATCATGGGGAATTTGAGTATTCATATTTAAACATTTCCAATTGGCACACTTTCAAAGGAGGTCATACATGTGCCAAACTCTTCCTTTTATTTAAGAAAACTAACCTTTCTTTTGCATAACCTACCATATTCTAGTTTTTTCAATGGATTAAGACTTATTAAGACACATGTAACATGACATAATTTTTTTACACCTTAACCAAGGCCGATATAACATTTAATGGACTAAAATAACCTATAACACACCCCATGACACTCATATTTCACCCTCTTATAGACATATAAAATCAATTTTTTACCTATAGGTGCCCCAATATGACTAAAAAGTAAAATTTGGTCTACAATTACTTTCTAGACATTTTCATGATCTATATCATGCATCTTAGGGCTTGATGTGATCACAAACTATGTTCTTAATGTGTGTGTGTGTGTGTGTGTGTGTGTGTGTGTGTGTGTGTGTGTGTGTGTGTGTGTGTGTGTGTGTGTGTGTGTGTGTGTGTGTGTGTGTGTGTGTGTGTGTGTGTGTGTGTACTTATATATGATACATGATTCATACATAGATGATATAGTTAAATTATCCATTTTTAGGTAAGATAACTAATAAATTCTATTTCCATCACCTAAAAAGGAGGGTAGGGGGCATATCAATGGGATCATGTCATAAACACATGACCTCCACATTTACATAGTTTCCATATTTTAGTGGGGGAATGTTTAAATACATGACCTCAAAACCTACTTAGTTCTCATTTTTTTTTAGATTTTAGTGGAGGAATGTCACAAAAACATAACCTCCACACTCGCACAATCTTCAGTACAATTACATGATTCAAATATACATTTGTGTCAAAATCCTATACATTGGATCAATTTTTCAAAAGATTTGAAAGAGTTTTTCATATTTTTGACACATATACTTTAGTTTGAGAAATATTATAAGTTCATAAACCATGCTAGTGCATCAAAAATTTACTAATTATATCTCCATGTTACTATCACTAAGAAGCATTGTTTTACACCAAGAAATATTGTTATTGAACATTTTCTATCTATACTAATTGGTTCTCTTTATAGGTTGGTATTATTAAATCACCAAATCTCATTATATTTATAGGATTATTTGATTAAATCACTCAAAATCACCATATTTATATTTTGGGTTCATTAAATCATCCAACATCACCACATTTATAGGATAAGTTGATTAAATCACTCACTCTCCTATGATTATATATTCACACTTGAGTTGTGCAATTGAGATTTAGTGATCTAAATGATTGTGTCACAACTTATCCTTACACTATATTAGATTCATAATACATTCCAATATCACCCTTTAATATCCAATATTCATTTCTTAACCTTTCTTAGATCCAATTTTTCATAAGGAAACATCTTTACCAAGCAAAGTACAAAGGAACAATATGGTTGCATTAACAGACAAGTGTAGTTCTTACTCTCTTTCATTTCAATAATTTAAATTATTTAAAATTATAGATTATATTCACTAATGTATATTGTAACATGCTCTTATTTATAGGTCATATAGCAATAAAACACTCAGAGAGGGCTCAAGCAAAGGTAAGGTATGTTTTACACACCCCAGTGTGTATTTATTCTTTTAACCTAGTAATTTAATCCTTATGCATTATTATATTAAATTAAAATGTAAATGCCAAAACTAAATGTTTATATCATCCTAATATTTTACATTTGATAAATACCAATCAAGGCTTTACCCTTCACTTCTAGACCATCTTGTTGTCAAAAGGCTTGCATTCATCATCTCACTATGTCTAATTGATTATCTTATATTCTAACCTTATCATTATGATGACCTAAATCTATTTTAATATATAGAAAGATCAAAACCTAATATATATCTTTCATTGTTAGTTTCATATCCTCAACTATTTTTTATCCTTCTAGACACTACCAACCATAGAGGGACACTAGCATCAATGCTAGTGTGTCGATCTTTATCTAATGTCCAGTCCTCAAAAGTCATTTATATTAAAAATTATTAGAAACATATGGGTCACAATATTTTACTTATTGAACCCAATGTTGAGATATTTTAAAAAGGTATGGTATAAATACAATTTTAAGCCTTCTCATTAATCATCTATAAAATACCAAGCAAGCACATATTGAATCTCATTCAATCAATTTCACAACTAAGTTATAATACCTTATTCCTCTATATTTTCATATCAATTATAGTATGAGTCATATAAAAAGTCAGAAGCATACAAAAACCATCCCATGAATGGTATTTGTCAAGTTACAAGTTAGATCATTACATGCATCTACACCATTGTTCACACACCCACACATAGGCAATAACTACAGAACTCTGAGGCCTTCCTTGGAGTATCATCTATGTGGGTAGCGCTCATTGATAGAAGGGTATTTGAATCCATTTCGACATCATGAGCCCACTAACCCATTCTTGAGAAAACACATCCCAAGGGTAAATAAGGGTCAAGAATTAGGATTTGATCCATAAGTAGACATATACAACTGATATGAATTCAAAGAGTCAATATAGAGATTTAATTAATGCATATATTAATAGAGTCAAAGATACAAAAAAAAATTAATTCAACACTATCAATATATTATTTCACTCTATGAATTCTATAAATAATAATACGTCTAGGACATTACAAATATATAGGAATATTATTCTTATAACTTCTCCAATATTATCTCACCTGAATCCTATAAATAAGCAAACTACTATGATATATTATTATAACAAATAATAATATATCACAAAAATAATATAATTAATCTAATAAAAACTTGTTGTATTAAACATACAGTTATAACAAACCTATAACTAACATTTACTTCTTGGTAAATCAACCTATTACTATTTACTATTTACCTCTCTCTATAAATACCTCAAATATACACTAATGTATAATCTATTCCTAACAATCCCCCCATAGTTTTTACATGGTACAATAACATTCACACTCTTATCTATAGTATGCTCACCTCTTATAGCATGCCAAACTATGTGGCTCATGGCCTTGATATAAAGAGAGCCTCACTTCTCTCATGTTTTTATAGGTTTACCACAAACCTTGACATGAAAAATAACTCATCTATCTATTGTTCACCTCTTGGTGGTTTTCTAGATCTCTACCACAAACCTTTTCAATATCCATGAACTGACTTACATTGGTAATTTTTATCCTTTCACAATGTCTTCACATCCAAGAATTCTATTAAGAATTTGCACATGAATTAAAAATATTTGAACATACATATTCTTCTATTCTTATTTCAAACACACATAGTAGAAATAACAAACATACATAGATAAGTCACCAAAACATTAATGTGGCCCAGTCATTGGTGACTAACAAGAGGTCAATGAAAGACCTCCATCCTATGTGTATCCTTCAGCCTCTAGTATATGATACTACTTACTCAACAATTATATGATACTACTTACTCAACAATTATGTTGATGTAGTTTAGGTACATGGTTTTTTTAGGGAAATCCCTCCTATAATATGGACATTACATACAAGTGAAAATACATTTGTGGAATAAATATTTTTATATATTAGAATTTTAACTCTTTTGAAACAAAAAATGACTCTAAGCTTATGACTCAAATATACCAAAACTCTATTTAGACAAAATGCTAAAATTGACATTTTTGACATTTTTATGAACATATACTAAGGACACTTGAATTTTTGATGAATTGAAAAAATGACTAAACTCATAATAAAATTTCAATACCTAATGAAAACAATCCATATTGACTAGATGCAAATTATTGACACTTTTAGAACTTTTACAACAATATTAACTCCCTATGATAATTAATAAATTGTTGAAAAAGATCATCAACAAAAACTATAAATGGCAAAACTGACATTTAAAAACATTGCTTTACTAGACACTACGCCATATACTAATATGACAAAAATACTAATTAAATATAAGAATCTTAGCTATAAAATCCCACTTATATACAAGATTAACATTAATTAGACTCTAAAACTTTAACAATTAAAATCAAATCAAAAACTATTAATATAGAAGACTTTAATGGACTATTTATGAACTTCAATAAAAACCTTGATTGACTCTTGGGTGTGTAGTTCTAACATAATGACAGTTGGGAAAAGAAGCGATGCATCCAATATCTTTAAATGACCTAAAAGTATGTTAAGTGTCCTCTATTTCAAAAATTTACCATGCATATATATTAATGTTTGAAAGCACAGGATGAGGCTCATGGATAACTCAAAGAAGAGTGAACTATCAAAATTAGCATGTCATGCATTCAAGCTACACAATTTAAAATATGTGTTTGTATGGAGCATTAGTTAATGGTTATGCTAGATTGGTTTAGATCAATAGTACTAACTAGTAGATTCCTCAATTAATCCCATAATAGATCATGTTGAATATTTTCTTCTTCCATGATATTTGAAGTCAATACGCATGTTATACAACCCTAATACATTGTTTGTGTATAGATCTATTTGAGAAGTACGCTTGACACTTGCTACAACTAGTAGGAGCCATACAAAACTTAGAATCTAATCCAATGATAGTGGGATGAATTCAAATTATGCTCAATGCTAAGAAAACATGCCTACAAATATCTTAAGATAATAATTATGTGCTGGCAAAGTGGTGTTAATCAGTTTTGATATTAAACACTTAGTAATTACAAAATCACATCTACACTATCCATAAAAACAAATCACATATTTCTAAACTATTGGCCTTTTGTATGCAATTAAATCTTATACCCAGGGCAAAGATAAAATTATAATTACCCCTCTAATATTTTATAATTCCATTGCTCACAGGGATAGGACCATAGATTGATCTGATACCAATGATATGAATTCAAAGATTCAATATAGAGATTTAATTCATGCATCGATTAATAGAGCCAAAGATACACAAATAATTTTAATTTAACACTGTCAATATATTATTTCAATCTATTAATTTTATTGATAATAATATGTTTAGGACATTACAAATATATAGGAATATTATTCCTATAACTTCTCCAATATTTTCTTACCCAAATCCTATAAATAAGAAAACCTATTACGATATATTTTTATAACAAATAAAAATATATCACAACAATAATATAATATATCTAATAAAAACTTACCATATTAACCATATGGTTTTGGTAAATCAACCTATTACTATTTACTATTTAACTCTCTCTGTAAATACCTCAAATCTACACTAATATAAAAGTTATTCCTAACAACATGTGTTCTAATTTGACTACATCATTAAAAAGGTGATAGAAAACCTAGAAAAATAAATTTGGTCACATTTCAATCCAAATTATATTCCATATTAGACAATAGCATAGCAAAATAGATAATAACATCAATATTAGTGTCCCAAGCTCGATGGTATTATTTTCAAATCCAAAAACATCATTTTCATAATCTAATGAGTGTCTCAGAATCCTGACCCTACAAAATTTTATTTATGTAAAACTCAAACCTACCTATGTATTATAAATCTAAGTGTCATTTCTCATCGGTGTTGTAATCAATAGAACAAATTTAAAATTTGGTACTTTCTATATTTAAAACATCTCAACATTTTAATTTAGAATATTCATTTATCTAAATTTTAAATTAATTAACTTGATTTAAAATAGTTTTATCTACCCTTATGTATAGTTTATTCTACCCCTTAACCCATTATATATTAAAATATCATAAAATACTACATCCAATTAATTACAACATATTAGGTTGTGTAAAGTTTTGAGTGACTTTGAAGAGATATCCCTTTATGGTTAACTTACCAAATAAAAAACATAAAGGGATAGTTTTGAAGGGTAAAGCATTGTTTTAATGGTAATTTATAAAAATACCCATAAAGGTAAATAAAATATGTTAAGTAAATTTAATTCCCCAATCAAAAGGGCTTAAAGTAATTAGACTTTCTAATGGAAAAATTATGTTTTGATAAATACTTGCTTCCCTTGAGAACTCAACTTAAAATTTATTCCACCCAAACTAATACCTTACAGGTTCTCCTTTACAGTGATGGCATGATAAATATACTTAAAATACACAAATGCATAGTTTTAATGAAGAATAAATCTCCAAATTTTGAGAAGATGTCCATTATAATATACTTTATAATGTTAGTGGGCACATTTCCCACCCATATATTCTACAATAGTAGAGCTTCTTCCTCCTCACACTTTATTTGTTGGGGCCCCTAATCCATAAACACATTAGTAATTTGTAGGGGTGCCTTGAATACATACAAAATTAGTATATATCAAATGTGCGTATACATAATTAATATACATAAAATGTGAGTATACTTAGTGAATATACATCATAATGTCAAAATTATACATATATAATGAATCTATTTCAAAATAGTATATACATAGTGAATATAGGTTAACACAAAAGTTATTATTAACCTAAAAAGGATAACATGCAATGAATATATGTTGAAGACAGAAATATAACAAGTTGAAACAAAAAATATGAGCATATACAGTGTAAAAATGTGAATATACATGGTGAATGTAAGGAAAAATAGGATTGAAAACTTTATGTAATGCAAAATGGTAGTATATAATATGAATATATATGACATTGGTATGAACATTGAATGTATGTGACAAATGAAAGTATACATAATGGATATTAGTTAAAATCAGGAGGGAATATACATAACATATTTATATCAATATTAGGCTTTATGTACTTAATGATTGAAATAAATCAAAATGTATAGGGGTGCCTCCAAAATTTTCCATCACTTCTTTTCATTGATGCATTTGACTATATATAATTATCTACCCCCTGTCCCTAAATGATGAAGTATTTTGAAATGAACCAAAATAAAGAATTAAAATTAATGGAGAGAAAACCCACAATGAACATACATGAATGAATGAAATATTTTAATAATGTCCATGAGACCAAGGAATCTATGGGAGCAAGATCTATAATAAATCACCATTTCTTGACACAAGGGTTGCCCTACTAATTTATAGAATTTTTAATCTCTTCTCAATGCTAACTCTTGTACTATGGATCTTGATTAGGAAATTTATTATATTATTTAACCTTTCCTCTTCAAAAAATTTAGTTAAGTTATCCACCCTCAAGTTGTATTTATATTTGATATAGATGACACTATAGGGTGTGTACTCGATAACGAAGGGCCATTCTACCTCCACTACTCCCTTGTCACAAAATAAACATTTTCTTGTTTCCCATTCTTCCTTATGGATTATCCAAAACATCAAATAGGGTTTTAGTGTTTGCCTAAATATAGTACCCTAGGCCTTTTACCATGTAAATAGGTAATACATTCATTTATCTATTGAGGTTATCCCATTAGTTTTGATGGATAAATAATCCAAAAAATCTTTGGATACATGTAGGATTATTAGTTTCATTTAGAAAACGTGGGAATAAATGGGCTAAAAATGAAATGGAAAATGAAAATGTTCATAGTTTAATTAAAAACAAGATCACATAAACTTAGATTCAACATAGAATATATATGTAGAATATCTCAAAATAAAAATGGAGAGATAATATATCTTATGTTTTTAAGTATCGATATTGATTAAGATAAAATGGTACTATCATGGAATGTTTAACATATCATGGAATTTGAGTTAAATATAGACACCCTACAAGGCATGTTTATGCCCACCATATTCAAAGGATTAAATATTGAATAAATTAGGGAACTTATGACTAAAATATATATCATGAGAATGAACCTTCAAGGAGAACATTAATGTACAATTAAACTAGGGTCCAACTACACAAATCTTTTATTTTTTGGTAGTTTCTCACTCCTTTAGTTATTTTTTTATATTGAGGTCCTATATATATTTTTTGTTCTCATAGATGTTATTAAAATCTATCAATAGATTTATCTTTTAATAGATTTATTCCATAGTGTATTGTGATTGTTTTAATGTCTTAATAAAATAAAAAAAATTGATTCAAATAAACATGGGTGGATTGATAAGTTGTGGTAATTTTTTCAATGGGTATCAATATAAACTATCTATTCTATGTTTATTTATATCACATATATTATAGCAATAAATGAAATTGATTTTCTTGGCACACCATAACAATGAACATTTGCATGTTTCATGTTTGCCCTTGGAAACTTCACATGATAATGTCATGAATTTATCCTTCTTATTTATGAAATTATCTTTGGTGTGACCTTACACTTCACATGTGATAAACCACAATGGTTTTGACACCTCCCACATATAACATGTTGAAATATCCTATAGCTATGTAACCATCTATGAAATATGGGTTTCAATAAATAAACTTATTATTGTATTGAAGTTCAAAATAACCCAAATTTTAAGTGAAGTATATAGTGATTCATATGCATCAATAAAAATTATTCATTAAAATTTGTGTTTTTAATGCAATCAATAATTCATCAAAAAAACATTGTGCATGTTGTAATGGGTTGATTTCCTAAGATAATTTTAACAATAATGTCTTAAAATGTGCATTATATTCATACATGCTTTCACTTACATCCTTCTTGATATTATTAAGGGAAAAGATTATATCTTACTCAAACTAAGGAATATGTAATTGTTTTATAAATGAATAATTCAATTTTTTAAATTTGGCCATCATCTAATTTGGGTCATACTTTAAATACTACATATGCATATGATCCAACAATATCATGATAAATTAGATAGCCTTTTTATTTTATGTGTTGAATACATTTATGACACATGATCTCACATTTATTAATGTGTTATGTGGAATAATTGATCCCATATGTTTTGGTAAATTCATTGAAATTTTTTACAAAAAATTATATGAGTCACCATTTATTGTTTTTGTTGTTTTCATTGAGTAATTCTCCCATATGCAACTAGGATCCCCTCCTCTTATATTTATAATTGGATTTAATATCCCTTGTGTAATGCCTCATTAACTTGTAATTTTTGGGTTTACTAATTTAATATTCACTCCACCTAGTGGACCTTATTCATTTCCCCCTCTTTTTTATGTAATAACTATCTTCTCCACTCTTTCTTATGTGCACTCTCCTTCAACACATGTATTACCTTTTTCTTTCACAATTGAAAGATTTTTTTTTCCAAAATAAAATATATGTGCCTTGTAAATTTATAATTATTTACCTTGAATAATTTAATACTAATTTATTCCTCTAAATGTAGATGGGTGTGAGTTTTTATGTCGAGTGAATCAAATTGATAGCCTCATTCACCTTCTATGTGTCTCACATATTCATTATATTTATATATTAAATCCTCATCATCCCATGTATCATCTTCAAATAAGGAACCTTCCATGTCCACATCACCATAAAAAAAGGAGAGTCTTTTACCTTTATGCAAACCTACCATATGCCCTCTCTACCTCTCATGAATTCTAACACATTCTCCTTAGCTCAACTCTCATATCCATCTGGGATCCTTTAAATTGATTAACTTATCCATTATTTTATTATATTTGTACTTGGGGATCATATTATTAATTTTCTTCTTATTACATGGTTTTTAACATTTATACCTTGAAGTGGTTGTCTTATATTTCTAGTATTATGCTTCTTTGTCAGCATTTAGCATGGATATGCTCTATTATGCTCTTATCATTATGATTTATTGTTGTTTAGTTTATTTAATAATTATAGTTATATCATTATTTTTAATTGTTTAATATATCTAAGTAATTTTATTACATGCATCCACTCCTCATCTAGCACCTTCAATTGATTCACCCGTTATTCAATCCAAGCACACTTAATTCTAAAGTTTCAACTCCTTCTAACCCAATATGTAACTAACCATTTGTAGATGTTATTTGTAAACTCACAAAAAAAAAATTTCCAAAAACGTTTTAAGCTTCAAACCTTTGCTTCCAATATAAAATTTCATAAACTCTAAATATTTATATTCAAAATAAGGTTCAACATGCTTTAAAGATATACAACCCACCATTTTCAAATCTAATCTCCATGATCACTTAGAATAGGGTCCTAACAACATAACCAAGTTGTGTGTTTTTTTTTTTTTTTTTACCTAATTAACCCCCATGTAGGTTATGGTAAGAACAATAAATAGACAACCACTAAAATCTTACTACACTAGCCTATTACTTATAACTAAACACCCAAACACTCACTTGGGAAGGAAAAATAAATACTAATAGCCCAATTAAAAGAATAAATCATGAAGATACATTCAAACATCATATTACACTAAAAAGAAAAGTTAAATCATATCATTCATATACAAAAATAATAACATAATAGAATTTATAACATTAAAAACATCCATTATTTCATTCATATATTCATGTCATCATATAAAAATATATAATCTACTTCCATCACAAAGCATACAATAATCCTATAATGTATATTTTTACACTTAAGCCTCAAATGTTCTAAAATAAAATAATAACACAATTCTTATTCATGATAAAGTCTAACTTTTTAACCCAAAATGTCCAACATGAACATGTTAAGGAAAAATAATTGAAAAGTATTTCTTACACACACGTGCGCATGACTATAAATGGAGATTAAAAATATCTTATACATGTCTCATATAATTATGATAAATTATAACCATAGATTCATAGTAATTATGGAAAAATTATATTCCAAAATAATTTAGAATACATCTTATAGGGTGATTAGAAGCACAAATATAAGAAATTATATAGTTTTTAGGCTACTCAACAAATGTATATTTTCACACAATTAGTCATTTTAAAGATGATAAAAATATAATTATAGCCAAATGGATATAAATATCCATTAAAATTACTAATTACACCTATTCATAAAATATTATAACCTATAAACTAAGAAGCTTAAATATTCCTACAAATACATCTGAAAATAAAGTGTGATCTTATCTCTGACTAAAGTTTGCCTCAAGTGAAACATAGGAAATGGAAATATTATTAATTTGATGATACCATAAAAATATAAGATGATATAATGAGGTTATGTTATTATTTTACCACAATAAGGGAGGATTTTATTCATAAGAGACTAGGAATAAAGGGATTTTAAGGTATAAGTTAATGTACATCTGATTGCATGATAAGAATATGAAAATGGAGGACATCCCATAAGAGATAGTGAAAATTTAGGAAGAGCATAGTAATGTCAATAAAGGGATAATGTAATCCTATGTTAGGTTTAGCACCAATGATGAAATAAGTAAAACCCTGGAGGGGAAAGGTATAAGAGGTAGATCCCTAGAGGAGAAACATGAAAATTAAATTACCAAGGTATTTTTTATGTTAACAAGGTCATATAAACCTAAGATGGAAGGTAAAATGAAAATTAAATTACCAAAATATTATGAGGAAACATTGGTTAGATAAATCCAAGAGATAAAGATGCAATAAAAATAAATTAACGTTTATTATACATGAAAATTAAGGAGTAAGAAATTAAAAGTGTTGAAAGAGAGTAATATGATATTCAAAAAATGATAATATATGGTATGAAACATATAATATATTATATGACAACACATAATTTTTTTATAATATAATTACACACATAATTAATAACATCATAAGTCTCTCATTGTAATTGGTAATGTGGTTTAACGATATCTTCTTCTACTTGCCTTGATATTTATGTAAGGATGTACTAGTGAATAGCCTTCAATAGAGAAATTAGGTGTGGTAAAATTTGGAGGATATTAATCCTCTAACTATGGATAAGATATATAAGGAATAAATTATTCTAGCCAAAGAGAGTATTTTTTCTACAAGGGAGGTTATTTCTCCATCCTCTAAATATGTTGTGACATTTTTATATGGGGAGCCTATTGCTTTTTCCTATGAAAAATATGGAGATGTTGATATGATCAGAAATCATTAGTGGAATGAGAAGAACACTTATTCCAAATGAAATAGATTTATATTTTCATGTATATGCATGCAAGGGTTTCCTTTAGAACTTGAGTATTAAGTTGAAGATATAAAGGTGGTAAATAACTATGAATCATCTTGAAATTTTGTTGATAAACTTGAAAATCCACCATAAATTAAGTTTTAGTACCATGAGAGTCAAAAAAATGCTAGGTGAAGAGAGTGAGCATGGTTTTTTTATTGGGCCCTAAATTTTGTATCTATTTATCCTAAGTAATTTTTGATGATAATGGAATAGAAGGATGCATAGGTGCAAAATAGACATGGTGTGGAAGATCATGGTGAAAAAAAGGTAAGTTACAAAGAATAAGTATATATGACACATAAAGGAATTGAGAACATGGGACTAAGATAATAATGAAAGACTTTGGCAAGGTCACAAAAAGTATAGATGGTTAGGGAATGGTTTACTTGAATGTTGGAAAAGAATAGTCAAGCATGAATCTAGCATTGGTCTATGATAAGATAGGCATGAAAAAAAAAAGATCCAACATAAAGAGAGAATATAATGGTAATTAGGCCTAGGTAATTAGGAATTTAATGTAATGGCTTCCATGACTCATTGTTAGTAATGGTCATTGGTGAGTCATCACTATGTAATTATTTTTGTAACTAAATGCTTGGGTTAAAACCATGTATTAATACCCCCTAGTTTTACTTAGTGGGTTGGTTGGTAATTGTAATCTTGAGCCATCATAATTATGGATGTGACTCATTTATGGAATGAGATAAAACTCATGTTCATGAACTACCGTATGTAATCTGATTATGAATAAAATGTAATCAATATTATTTATTCTCAATTTGTGCCTATATTTTTTTGTGATTATTTTAGTAGGGAAGGAATGAATATTTAAGAGTTAGTCATGTAATTAAGTATGTATTTATAACTAAGTGCTTATTCAAGTAGACTATCATAAGAAAATAAATGAACACACTGTTTTGCGATGAAACCAATAGAAATTGGTCTTAGGCTACATTCTTTGGGTGAGCATGCAAGAACATTTCTTGTGTGATATGTCATCATGATATCTCACTAAACCTATTATTCTCTTAGGCATGAGACTATGAAAATCCATGCTAAACTAAAGGAAAAGATCCCAACATTTTGGTTCTATTGTTGGGAATTATTACACTTGTTCACATGATTGTTGTAAACTACTCAAATGGTTATCTTTATAAAATGTTGAGCATTGATTTACTATCATAGAAGAGAATTTTGTGCTTTATTATCTTGAACTAGAAGTTTATACACATGCATGGGTAGAATATCACCTTTATGACTCACTCTATGAAACTTTCTTTGTATTAGTGCTCATTCACTTACATGCTTGGATTTTAGTGTACATGAAAGACCATTCCAATAATTAAATATGGAAGGTATCTTGGTAAATAGAGTGTTAGTTAGCCTTGGTATGATTGGAAATGCCTTGGATGTACATGGTGGAAATTTGGTGGTGAGGAACACTTAATAGATATATTTTTAATATGTAGTTTTTATGTACTCATATCCAAAAGAATCCCAATTTAACTTCATCTAGAAGCCACATAAAAGGTATCTCAGGTATTTTTAATTATAATTTAAAAGTCTTATAATTAACTCAAGACTTGAAAACTTCCACATGAATTACTAAACTCTCCCATGCATGAGCAAAAAAACTAGTGGGGTAATGAAGGGGGATTTATTGATATAAGATTGTTGGTTTCACATGGTATCCATTCAATGGGAGTTACATAAGCATAAGTATGATGAGGTGAGGTAAAGGCCTATGGTTGGAAGTGATCTAAATATGGAATGAGATGACTCTAAAATTATCATGAGGATATAAAGGGATGTGGTAAGGCATAATGAGGACTCCCCAACCATAGGATTATAGCTTACACTAGTACAGGTATGTGTAGAAGAAACAAGTTAAGCATTGGTGACTATATAAACCATTGTCACATTAATTTTCACCATTTAATGAGGTGTTCCATGTTTCTTCATGAAATGAACACAATGGGAACACCTCAAGGCTATGGGTCACCTATGGTTGGAGTGAACCTCTAGAGAAGGTTGGCTTACCCTGATAGATCACCTAAGACTAAAATTAATGCTACTACACTTGTAAGGAAAAGGGATAAGGAGTGAATAAAAAAATGAAATCAAAAGGGGTGATACACCAGAATATTATGATACCCTCTACTTGTTTAAGCATAAACAATGAACATAAAAGAGTTAACAACATGAACAAGTCACAATCTAAAAACCTTTTTACATAAGTGTTTTATAGGGAGGTAGGGAACTTGGTAAATCATGTAGAAGGGAGACACTCCATATAAAAACACTACTTTAACTAAATATCACACAACTTACAACCTATAGATGAGTATTTTCTTGCATAAAGGTGAGGGAGCTAGATAGAAAATCAAGGATAAATAAACTTATTAATAAGATAAGATCGATAATCAATGAATTCACATAAGATACAAGGATATGGGAAGGAAAAATGAACTCTATTATTCATTAAAAGTCATAAAATAAAGGTAGAGGGGTCAATTATGGTCCAATTTATACTACATTTATATGTTAAAATGGGTCCTCCTTACAATGATAGTTCTACCTATTTTTATAAGAAATAAATCTAGAGCTCAGGGTCTTGACTCAGCCTTTCCCAATATTGGGGTAGTTAAATATTTTAATTATGATAAGTGAAGGGGGATAAAGGATGTGGTAATCTTACTTGGGATAACCTTGGACACACTTGCATAATTGCCTATGACATCTTCTTAAACCTATAACTTCTCTTCTGCATGCACTTTCTTCTAATCTTCATGTACTCATTTTCATGATGACTAGTGTCAAATTCTAACACCCTTTCCCCCACTCTACCATTTGGAGATGAGATAAATTATGATTTGAAAATTGATCCACTCCAAGATTTAATATGAGAATCAATGTAGCTACATAGCTTACTCATGAGTTGACAACTGAATGGGAGGAATGGGCCTTCAAATTAGTTTTAGCTAGTGTCAATGGGGATGTCAAATACATTATTTCTTGGTGGGATTTATCCACATGTCTTATCTCTTAATATTTCTTCTGTATTCACTACAAAATTGGCTTTTCCTTTACATGGTCCCTACCATGTGGCTTCTCTCTTGGTGCCTACCAACTTTATCTCTACCATTTATTTTCATCATTTTTGTGTTTACATGGCCTTTTTTCACTTTTTTAGGCCTTTTATGTCTTTGGATTCAATCATTACCATGTATCATGGTGTGTTAAATCAGGCTCTCCTAGGATATGACATCTTTACAGGTATAGGAGTTTGACAACTATGATAGTAGGGGGAACCCATTGGCTCTAGATCTTAGTAACTCTAACCATAGGTTGTATGGAATTTTTTTATTAGTACCTAGGTCTGACACTTCTAACACCATGTCATCTTGGGAGTTTTAATATAGGATTAACATAGTATGTGTGTCATGCATTGATTGGTTTCCAACATTTATTAAATTATAAATATTCTACCATATGGATCTTTCTCATTCTTTTATTGATCAACTTGGGGCTTTGATTTCAAAGCTAATTATTCTCTCTATGGTGAAATGAGATTTCACCACATAGAAACATCTTACTCACCTACTACCTTGACATGTTGATCTATTTTTATAGACCACCCTAGGACTATGAATTAGTAGGATTGTAACACATGGTGCCATCCCACTCACCTGCTTTCCTAAGGATCTAACATCATGTCTAGGTTGCACAATTTTTTTTGGGAGAGTAGAGTAGCAGGGTTATGCCACATGGCATCATCCCACTAACCCACTAGACCAAAAGGTTTTGAAATTATACAGATGGTTTCAAGAATTTGAGTCACCAAGATTTCAACATGTGGAATCATCCCACTAACTATATTTCCTAGTACCTTGCTAACATAGAGATTGCTAATAAAATTCATGAAAATTGACTAGGTGTTGAAAGGAATTTAAAAAGGGCCTAAGACTATTGGGAGATTGAAATGTGGCACTATGTAATTTTTCAAAACTAGATAAGTGTTGAAAGTATTTGAAAATAGGCATATGACATCTAGAGATGTGAATAATTATAGTGTGGTGTCATTCAATTTGACCATAGTCCTAATATGATTGATAAATTAGATAGATATCATGACATCACTAGGGGCCCATCAAATATTATTACGTCACCTTATGAAGTTATCACTAGGAGATAAAATAACCTAAAAATGGCTAAGTGTCAAAGCCTCTTTATTGAAAAAATGGAGTTGTTTAGAATCCAAAACTCATGGATCCTTTAAGAGTGTAATTTCACTTTGGGATTATAAGTGACTACATAGAATTGGATAAGTCTTGAGAAGCTTGTGAGCGATCCTAAAGCTTTGAATGGAACTCAAACACTTATTTTCCATGGTGACCAAAAATGGTCAACATTATAGATACCTTTATGGGTTGATTTCCTACTAAATAGGAATCCATTATACTTTGGATCAATCCATTGGGCATGGAGTCATATAAGCATATTAACTTCTCATATTCTAAAAATGTAATATAGTTGTAACTTACTTAGCCTATCACTGAATAACTAAACAAAGAATTGATTGCAAAGTAATTGAAAATATTTTCAAGGTTTGTCTTTGATATATTCCTTGAATTTATCAAATATTCATGATCTATTTTAGACACCATTCCATCTTCCCTAAATCTCCAATTATGCCCTACTTTCAGACTTACTGCCTAATCCAATTATGAAACTAAAAATTCCTCCAATAAAAGAGAGAAGGAAACGCACAAATTATGCCAAAGGCACTTAGAGGAACATAAAAACAACTTAAAACTATTTACAATGTTCATGAAGTCACTTAGGGAAAATAAAACATTTAACCTACCCTAAATTAACCAATCATAAGGTTATTTAAACAAATCCATTTAGCTACCCTTTCTTATCAACATAGAATGATTTTAATATTCAAGGATATCCAACTAGAGGTAGAGAAGTATTGAGTGTTTAATAAATTGGTGATATGATTCTCCAATGATAAAAACAAACTTACCTACCCACATAAGCTGACTAGAAATACAACTATCTTGGAATGGATAGGAAGGTTGATTTTGGCCTCCTTGATGATCAGTTTTGTGCTTTGGGTTAAGTACAACATGTGATGGTTTCTCCTTATCAACCTCTAAATGAGATAGGTACTTGATAGTCCATTCTCTTGTTAATAAAAATTTTGATTAGTGAGGGAAACTCTCATATTTTCATTTTGTTATTCCATCATTCTACTAATCAGGATGCACTCATCTTAGTGATTGACTTGGAAACACATCCATTTCCACCCACTATGCATGTTGCTTATGGGTATTTTCCTAAAATGATGTTGGTTTAATATCAAGGTGAGAAAAATTCCTTTAGATCATCCCAAAATAATTTATTGTGTACAAACATTCCTAAGCTTTAAAAAGCTTAGGACCATAAGATTTTAGCTAATTTTTTTTTCACATGCTACTTGATTATAAATTACTAGATATATATTTATTTAAATATAAATTCAAATTTAAAATGAATTCTAATATGTTTTTAAACATGTTTTAGGTGTGATGAAATGTCAAATACAGCATAAGAGATTCTCAATACATCAAAAGAATGTCCAGTATTAAATAAAGAGATGCCCATTTTGAGCTCTCACATGCCAATTTTGGCTAAATTAAGATGTAAAAATGCTTATTATTTGTTATAACATGACCCATGACTTGTGTTATTATTTACATTCATTAATTTTGGTATTTTTTAGCTTAATATGTGAATAAAAGGCAAAGAAAAGCCATTTTTCATGCATTTTTCATTGAAGAGTATGGAATTATAAGACCGTATATATGATGGAAGCCAGGAATAGGATAATTAGGGTATAAAAAAGGTTACATTAGAATTTCATGTAAATATAAGTCCAAATATTCTCAAAACTAGTCTCTTATAGTCACCTTACTTCTTTGCACATAGAGATAAACCTTCAAGTTTGTAGTTCGTATGGTTTGAAGAGAGAAGACTCAAGTCTACAATTTTTTCTAGAGAAACTAGACTCAGAGAGATTCCTACTGGAGTAAGTGGTTCTAAAATTGGTTATTTCCCCTCATGAATCAAACTTTTGAAATCAAGGCATACATTTACAACCTTGCATCTAGGAAGGTAGCCAATTTTCTATAAATTCTCCTCATTAGAGCATCATTTCAAGAAAACTCAATTTTTTAGGGATTCTTAAGGACATGTACTTCATTTATATGTAATCCATAACCTATTTTACATATTTTTGAGGACCAAATTGAGATCAATAAGGAAAGACATTAAAATTTTATAGTTTAACATGCTTTTAAAGAGAATTATATGGTTTATGAGAGAGAAAAGGTTTCAAGATTATTGATTTCTTCTTGGCAGGGTTCTCCTTCATCTTTTCATTTGTTCCTCATGCATGTTTCTTAGGCTATTCTCCAAGGAATCATATCATATCCCATCATTGTGTTCCCAATCATCTCAAAATCCTTGTTTAATAAATACTAAGGTTTCTTAGCATATTTTAAGGAACTTAACATAGTCTTAGGTTTCAAATTTAGACTATTATCTTCCTTGAATGGCCTCCAAATTTACATACATGATAGGGGATAGGATCATGATTGTATAAGATGCTTTAAAGTGAATATGTGATTTCCCTTTCATGCTCTTTTTTATCCATCTTTTCATTCTCCATCCTTACTATCATACACAACCATTTCTCACTGTGTTTCATGCTCCCTTCACCCTTCATTCATGGTTTTTTAATCTTCCCACCTCATCTTTCCACCTTATATTCATCTCCACTCCATGAATTCACTATCGTGAGAAGTTAAGGGGTGAAAATCATCATAATTTATGAAGAGGATGTACAGGTTAATAAATAATCATCATTATCCTAAGAAGGTGACCTATAGTCAAGAACATAGTCATGATTTTCATGAAATCCATAAGCTAAGGTAGATAGAGTAGATCTCTTCTGAAAGGTCTATGCACAAATGATCACATAAAGTTACATATAAGAGAGAGACAATGATCAAATTAGGTTTTGAGCATGCCTGAAGTCTAGGTTCATATAATCTATATAGATGAGGTATACCTAGTCATATTCAATTGGGAAAGGACATATCATTTTTAAGGATGATATCATGATATGAATATATTATGGAAGGTTGTCTATAAAGTGAATGGTTTTTGCTCATGCTATGGCTTCAGTCTTGATCCCAAACCTTCATTAGGTAGTTAGTCATATAAAATGTGAAAATTGGTAACTTGAGTGTGGCTAATGACACCTAACCCTTAAGTTTCTCTTATTTGATCTCATGACCCTCATAGGCATCTTTTGAATAATTTATAATCATCTATCCCCTTCTATACTTGATCCCAATTGAGATAGACCCCTTTTCTATGATATATCTATACCCCATGTCTCATTTACTCAGGACAATAGAGCCACACTAGGACTATAGCACTTATGCCACTCCTATCTACTTTTGATGTTGTTGTCTAAGTCTATTTTTGGCCTCAAAATTCAATTTATTCCAATTCCCCATCATTCTCCTTATTGGCCTAGGATGAGTACATTCAACCCATGACCAATAGATCCCTATAAAATCCCATTCAAATATCATTTAGAAAGGGTTGGCAACTATCACTAAGTAAGTAAGAATACAAGCAAGACTAATCAAGAAATCTTCCCTATTCTCTACATACAACCAACCAACACACAAGATTATTAAAATCCTTACACTAATCCCTAGCCACCTAAATCATATCTAATTTATCATTCTACATATTTATACACATAATTTCATAAAGCACATCTAGTGGGATAACTACATATGGCTTGATCCCTCTTCAAAGTATTGGTATGTAGGAAGCATGCCCACACAAGGGGTGTGGATTCATGTCCAATGAATATTACACACACTAACCACCCATCTTTCTAAAAATTGGTCAAAACATAATGGAAGATAGGGTTTTAAGAAATAATCTACTCTAAAAGGATATTTACAAACTTCCAACTACTAAAACTTCATAGGCAGGGTCACATAGGCATAACAAACAAAACCTACAAAACTTAGATCCTTAGGAAAAAAATGGTAGAGGTGGACTATAGTGATAGTGTCATTCATGTCTAATTATAGTTCTCCTATCCAATCATAAAATTAAGTTTAGATCTTAGTTTGTAAGAGTGTCCCAGTCTTGTATAGTAAATTCTAGCCTTTGTCCCATTCGAATAAATCAATTTCTAGATAAATCTTGTTTTCCCCTTACTACTATTTTTAGAAAGGTCAAAATTACAATCTAGTTTAAAAAAATTAGTAGCTTAATTATTACATAATTGGTTACTAATTTTACTACTTAGACCCTTTAACTAAATTAGGAATAATACACCAATCTTCCCAAAATTATTAAATCATTTGGTGAACCCAACTTACTTCGTTTGCACATAAAAACCCTAGGAAACCTAGGATAAAATTCCTACTAATTTTTATTATTATTTTTTTAAATTTTTTTACTTGCGTAATAAAACCATGAATTAGCAATAAATTTTAAAATTTCATAGTAATTTTAGAATAATTTTCTTTCAAACCCTAGTTGCCCATACTAGGTCCTAAAAATTTTCCAGTAATTTTTAAATCAGTTTTTGAATTTTTACTTACATATTTAAATTATAAAATCCATTAAAAATTCAAAATTAAATAGTATTTCTCAAAAAATATTATTTTTTATAACCCTAGCTGCATCTACTAGGTCTTATTAAATCACAAATTTTCCAATAATTTTTTTTTTTTTTTACTTGCATACAAAACTCAAAAATTCACTTTAAATTTCAAAGGTTCATAGTAAATTGTTCAAATAATTAACTACAAAACCATATTTGCATATACTATGTCCCATTACTTCTTGAGGTATCACCTTACATGTTTGTGTATTTTGTATCTTTTTTACACAATTTCCAATTAACTATTTTTAGGACTTCATTTCCTATCTTCAGTAATTTCATTTTGTATCACTTTGTCTATTAAAAATTATTGCAAAAACTTCAATCAAATATCAAATTATTTTCCTACTTGAACAATGGCCCAATATACTAGTTTTGATAAAACTAATAAAATGGAACTTTAATAACTCTTAACTAGACACCTTAACATGGAAGATGACATGCTTAAAATACTACAAGAAAAACAATAAAGAGTGAACAATGGTAAATATTTCCAAACCAAAGAGTAACCAATTAAAAATGACACTATGAGGGAAACTATGTCTCAACAACCCCGTATAGCAGCACAACCTACCTCTATGTCACTAGCTACAACTATTTCATCTTTATCTCTTGATGTGGCAACCCTTATCTAAGTGATAAAATCTCTTCAATCCAAGGTGTTACATCTTGAGTAAGGTGCTTCTAGACCTATGCAGGATTTGGATTCATTTGCTCTATTACATACACCATTGACACATCACATTACTTCTACACCCTTACCACAAGGTTTTTTTAACCTATGCTTACTTTATATGATGGTAGGGTTGATCTAGAGATGCATTTGAGAGACTTTCACATAATATGCTTGGACTATGTATTCAATGACTAGATAATTACTAATTTATTTCCATGAAGCCTAAAGGATTATGTTTTACAATGGTTCTATAGTCTATCAAATCAGTTGGTCAATGCATTCAATCCTTTAGCTAACATGTTCCTATCTCAATTTATCATTAACATTGGTGATAAGGTTTTATATGCCCAAGTTTCACAATAAAAACAAAGGTCAAATGAGCATCTCACATATTATGTTATCTGATATAAGACTATTTTGGCTAAGATGACTAGTCCCATGGTCGATCAAGAGTTACATGATCTCTTCAAATAGAGTCATCTACCAACTTTTCATGAATTAATTATGTTCAAAATATTCTCTTCCTTCACTAAATTATGTCACACACTAAAGGAAAGATAATTCAAACTAATTTCAATAGGAAAACTCAAGTGCATAAGTATCTTAGAAACAAAAAAGAAGAGTAAAAACAAAGTCCCATACAAAGTCAAGGCCAATGATAACAAGAGTCAGAATTAACTAATAATTAATTCAGATTTTGAGCCCCCTCATTGAGTGGTTTTATCAATACCTCCTTGATGAATATTCACCAATCTACCAATTTCTCCAGATAAAGTTTTATAGCAACTATTGGAATGTAACATCATATCTATCCCTTCTATTCAATAAGATGACCCAATAAATCCTCTTCCATGGGGATATGATCAACATGCATTTTGTGAGTTTCATAGGGCACTAGGTCATATAAAAAATAGATGCATTAGTTTGAGACACAAGATACAAGATTTGATATATAGTAATCATATTGATCTTAGAACTTTAATTGAGCCTCCTCAGGTGAATCAAACATAGGATAAAGCTTTGAAAATATTCTCAAATCCCTTTCCACAATATTATAAAAAAGATATAGGGGACACATCAGGGGTTCACCATGCATATCATGCACATCCACCACTAGATACATGCAGGAGACCTTCAGTTGAGACACATCCTTTGAGCAACATGATTGGTATATACAATTCCAAAGTTTTATCTAGACCTTCCATCTCTTTCTAAAAGTAGGATATTGTTGAAGATGATTTGGATTATCATACACTCTTTATCATAGCTTACATTCATAATCATCATATTCATATTATTCTCATAGATAATGGATCTAGTGTGAACATGTACACTATGACATTATTGTATCATTTAGGATATCAGAGTAGGATATTACCCTGATGGACATAATTATTAGCATATTTAGTGGGCACATAAAAATTTCATTGGGTGAGATTGTACTTCCTCTATAGGTTGGTCCAACACACATGGCCACACCATTTACTATAGTTCCCAGTGTAAGAGATTTTGATATGTTACTTGGTCGACCATGGATCTAGAAATTTTGAGTAGTACCTTCTATAGTTTATATATGAATAAAATTCATTCATGTTAATATAGTTATTATAGTTGGTAAAGTTCCATATGAGTTACCACTCCCTACTTCAAAGCCATATTCTACTCTATAGTCACCAATCTTAGTTTTGCCACTAGTTTCAATTTTACCACTAGTTATAGTTCCTCCTCTAGTTCTAATTCAAACATAGTTAAGGAATTCATCATTAGTATAGAGATTTCATACACTTCCATAGCTTTAAGATTCTAGATAGCTTCTAGCTACAATGTTCACACCTAGGGTATTATCATTGAGATCTTATACATCTACTCATAGAGCACATGTTTAGAGAACTTCTCATACTACAATATGGGTCCCTAAAAACCCTACAATTGTATCCACTTTTTAGAGTTATAGAGGAACCCCACACTCAATTTCTAATTTAGACATTTTAGAGAATTTACAACATATACAACTTTCAGAGCCATGGTCTTATAATTTCCATTATGTTTCATGATCATTCATGATTCCTCTCCTTAATACAGGACACCATGATAAGGTGTCTCCCATGAGACTCATCAATTAGTATCATCCTTTCCCAAATTATATTTACATAGTTTCTTATGCTTGATTTTATATAACTTATATCAAAAATACCAAAACTAATACAAAATTTTAAAATACCAAAAACATTTAAATATTTTAAAATACCAAAACATGAAAATAACTCAAAAACAACAAAAATATTTTGATTTTATGCATTATCCATGCTTTACATTTCTAATACAATGCTAGACTTACATTTGTTGTTCTATGCTATTGTTTGTCAATTTATCTACATTACCATGCTTCACTTGATCTCTTTTGAGTGTGTGTAGTGACATTTATCTTTTTTATTGCTTCACTCTAACCATTGAGGTGGCATCCTACTTCTACATCAAGACATACATTGATATGCATACCCATTGGGGGCATCTTCTATATGACTACTCCATTTAGGTTATGTCATTCCTACACCACTCACTCTAGTTATCATGTTGATGTACATTATTTACTAGCTTACATATATTACTCTATCAACACTCACTAGTATATAACACTTGTGTATTTTCTAGCATATACCTAGTATTATACTAACATGTCTTGTATACTTTTCCTCTTGCTTTGATTAGTTAGATGTGATTGTATTTCTACTTATTACATGTTTTATTTTCTTTATTAGTGTATCTTGATGTGATTGCATTTCTTAGTTCATATTTGTCTCTTGTATGTGCCTTAGGACATTTTCTAATGTCCTTTACCTCTGTTCATGTGTGTGCCTTAGGATATTTTACAATATCCTTTATCTTTACTCTTATATATGATTTTGGCTTCCATTTTAACCTTGATTATTTCAATTATATGTGTATGTGGCATTTAAACATGCTTTGTATGTTTTCTTTCTAGTTTGAGTGACATGTGCCCATGTCCCTTATTTGCTTGGCCCCTTGGCCATTTGTATATGATTCTTACTTCTTGCCTTATGTGTTTGTTACTTGTTTGCTCCTCATTATTTACAATGCCATGATCCACATCATGCATTATCTTACTTTCTTAGATGCCATGATGGGCATCATGCTCCATCCCTCCTTGACAAATAACAACTAATAACTAACAAATAACACTTCTAGTTCTAGTTTATTACATTAAACATACTATTAAATTATTATATCTATCTAGGCATACCCCTATTGATCTAACAAGCCTCATTACAAACCATGCTATATCTTAAGATATCTTATCAATTTACATTACTATATCATGTATCTTTGTAATATAACACACTTGTAGGGATCTTTATTCTAAGATTATTCATTATATGGTCTTAATTCATACCCTCAGAAGAGGGTGCAACAAATAAAGGTTTCATCATAGAGATCAAATCTCCTAATAGTCAAAAAACTAGCTTTCAGAACACTTAGAACAACAACAAGACATTAAAATAGTTATAACAAACTAGGCAAATAGTGAGAATATTAGAATAATTACCAAATTTGGCCCAGGACAATAGCACCCAACTTGGACTATAGTTATAATACCATTAGTGTCTACTTTTGGTGCTACTATCCAAACAATAAAAAACTAGACTTTCCAAAAGTAGGTTTAGTTATAGTTTTGCATAGCTAAACTAGTTTAGAATCAATAATTTTTTATTACACTTTCACTTAGAGAATATAGATATATCAGGAATCATGCATGGCATGATGTCTCTCACTTTCATTTTTAGACATGGTAGTTCATATAACTTCTAGATCATAATCCATGTTCCAAACACTAGTGATTAGGGGTAATGTGCATGGCACATTTGTTTTCTTTCCTTTTTGAGTATAGTATTACCTAGGCATTCTCAATAGTTACATGCCTTATTCCATCTGTAGGTGGTTAGATTCATTTTGGAATGGATTTCATATAATCTTAAATTCCATATTCCTAAGTTCCTAAATTCCCTAGTAGCTTTCATATAAGCCTAGTGCCCTAGTTTTAGAGTGGATTTCATATAATCCTAATATCCTTCTTTCAGAGTGGCCAAGAGTGGCCTAGTTTCAAGCATACATTTGGATATCCATGTCAAAATTTTTAGATAATATTACATTAATGGGATTTATGATCCATCTCATATGACACATATTTCATATTGATATCAGTTCATAGCTTCACTTCATGAGGTAATGATGGAGCCAAAGGTCTAACTAGCTTTTGTATTCTTGAACCATCTATTTAGATAGATTGGACACACAGTCCAAACATTGATTTACACATGCATGATCATATAGATTTACTTAGTGGATGATGATGGAGCCAAAGGGCCAACCTTTGCATTCTTGAGTCACTCTTGGGTAATTGAGCACTCAGCTCTATTGATGATATTACTCTTGGTACAACATCATCTATCATTACTCAACATCAAAATATGTTTTGTATTGGTCCACTTACTCAGTGAGGTGTATTTGATCTTTTATTTTCCTCTCTCTCTTACCAAGTTTTGTATGTTCTTATTTTAGATATAGTGTATCTAGTAATAACTAATCTAATCTCTATTTTATCTTGAAATTTTGAACTTCACAACATGATCTCTATATGTACACCAAGCAGCACATAGCTTCATGAGCTTCACCCTTAAAGGTAAGTTTAGGTATGCTTTCTATTTTCCCTTTATCCTAGTGTTTTTCTTTATTGTATCACTAAAAAAAGGGAGGGCAAACGTAGTCATATAAAATGTGAAAATTGGTAAATTGAGCATGGCTGATGACACCTAACCCTTAGTTCCCTCTTGCTCGATCTCATGATCCTCATAGGCATCTTTTCACTAATTCTCATTCATCCGTAGCCTTCCAAACTTGATCCTAGATGAGCTAAACCCCTTGTTTCATGATAGATCCATTCCCCTAGGTCCCATCTACTCAAGATAATAGTGCCACACTAGGACTATAGCACTGGTTCCACTCTTATATGCTTTTTACATTATTATCCAAGTCCATTTTTGGCCCCAACAATAAATTTATTTCAATTCCCCATCCTTCTCCTTGTCATCCTAATATGAGTACATTCAACCCATGACCAATAAATCCCTATAAAATCCCATTTAAAAATCATTTTCAAAGGGTTGGTAATTATCACTAAGTAAGAATATAAGTAAGACTACTCAAGAGATCTTCCCTATTCTCTGCATATAGCCAACCAACACACTTAAAATCTTATTTAAATCCTTACACCAGTCCCTATCCATCTCAAGTATATTTAGTTTACCATTCTACATCTTCATACACATAATTTCACAAAGCACATCAAGTGGGAGAACTACATATGGCTTGATCCCTCTTCAGATTATTAGTATGTAGGCAATGTGCCCACATAAGGGGTGTAAATCCACGTATAATGAATATTACACATAATAACCCACCCCTCTTGCTCAAAATTTGTCAAATTAGAATGGAAGATAGGGTTTGAATAAATAATATGCTCTACAAAGAGCTCTACAAACTTCCAACTACTATAACTTCATAGATAGGGTCACACAAACATAGCAAACAAAACCAAAAAAGCTTAGATCCTTAGGAAAATAGTGGTAGATGTAGACCACAGCATGAGTGCCACTCCTATCTAGTTTTTTTGCTCCTATCCAATCACAAAATTAAGTTTAAGTCTCAATTTTTGATAGTTTCCTAGTCTTGTAGAGAGAATTTTAGCCTATCATAGTCAGATAAATCAATTTCCAGCTAAGTCTAGTTTTCTTCCCCTTATTATTATTTTTAGAAAGGTCAAAATTGAAATTTAGTTTAAAAAAATTAGCATCTTGATTATTTCATAATTTTTTACTAATTTTACTACTCAAACCCTTTCACTAAATCAGGAATAATGCACTGATATTCCCAAATTTATTAAATTAGGTAGTCAAGTGGTAGCAAGTTCCACCTACATGCTTGTACTTAAGTAGCCTACAATAGATAGGGGTTTCAATCTCAATATTAAGGCCTATCAAGGATAAAAGGAGACTAATTTAACCATTAAAAGCATGACTAGTATGATACAACACAGGTTCAAGGATGACCCTAAGGAGTTTGTTCAAAGTGATACACAGTTAGGGTTTTGAACGAGCTTAAAACATAAGAAACACACTAAAGTACAACCAAGAAAGTCACAATGTTATTTTTGAGGGAGAATTTCATGATGAATCCAATTTAAGGAGGTTATTAAGTTATAAAGAGATCATCATACAGAGACATTCTCATGAACACCTTGTGGGTTGTCAGAAATATCTAAGCATCCTAAGGTCTGCTAAAGTCTGTACATACATTGATAGTCATAAAGCATAGTTAGATACATATGGAAGAAAAGATATATGTTTATGATGATGGTGATGTTGACATAGTGGATTTCACCCTTGATAGGAGATTGATCTCTTATCTTCCATGCATCACAATGGAAACTCCCCTCTTGCCTGTGGGTTTGGCAAAACTGAGGGGAGAGTCTCTAGATAAGGGCTAGCTCCCTTTGATGTATTTTTGTGGTCCTAGATTTTCTACTACTAACAATTGGGGGGGTTAAAAGGGAAAAGGATGCTAAAAATAGAACCTAAACTAAGAGGGTAATGCACCAAATAAGTTTGATCTACTCATACTCACACTCTGAACCATAAGAACACATACGTACACTTTAACTGGTAAAAGGACTAGGCTACAGGGAGCTTGATAGGGAGGCTTTAATGAAAACAAACAAAAAAGACCTTATCATAGGTACTGTAGGAAAAGCACACTATCTAGTAACCTCATTCTACTTCTGCACCCTAGATACAACTCTTCTTGTCACCTACAGGAATGACACTTTGTATATACTAGGTGTGTTGGTATCAAGCTTGTGAAAGCATTAAGAAAGAAATGACTGAACACAAGTTTAACACTCAGACACACTCCAAGATATATCCAACTAGAATAGAGGTAAAAGATGTGTAATTTATTGATTCTAGGTGAAAATTAGTAGGGCTTCACCTTATAACATGAGAGATCCCCTTTCTCAAAATGAGAAGTTTTTTTTATATAAAGGAAGAAAGAGGCCTTTTGGCACCCTTTTACAAATGGCCCATGTGTGTTCCAGGCATTGAGAAGAGGAAGCCACTTGATAGATAATGTTGTGCTAGCTCCTACTTTAATTTTATGTGTTTAAGATATATTAAATGTCATATGTGAAATTATGGGCTACGTTGTTTGTTTACAAACAAGACCTCTCCTTCAAGGCATTCACGCAGTTTGTCTACTCATCAATGCAAAGTGAATAAAAATGGGTTGCATCATTCACTATTCACACCCCTTGATGACCACTTGAAAGATACTATGTCAACCAATGGAGTAACTCCTTGAGTCAACACCTTCCTTTGCCACTTGGACTATTTTGTCCATTTTTGCACTTGGCTCTTTTGCCTCTTCCTAGCTTTGTCTTTTCTAGTTCCTTCATCCTTTGGGGGCTATCTTCTGCTAATTCTTCAACTCTTTATACTCCCTCCTCAATGATTTATTCCTTCTAGCTTTAATCCTTTTAATTCCTTTAGCTTTGCACCTATTATTTAAATATCAATGGCTATTTCATTGATGTAAAGTTGACATTTGCATGCCCATCACCATTTGGTTGATTCCTTCGGCCTTTTCTTTTATCCCTTTGCAAGTGTTCCCTATCCTCTACAAGGGCACTTTTCCTTCAGTCTTTGGGAGACTCCCTTAAACCTTATGATTGAATTGATCGATTGAACCAATAATTGGTTCAATAGTTCAATGGTTTAATACTATGTTCTACTCATTCATTTGACTGATTGAACCAACTACTTTGAACCAACTGATTGAACCCTTTGATTGAATTGATCGATTGAACCATGTGATTAAACCATTTGTTTGAACCAACCGATAGAACTATTTAATTGAACCATTTGTTTGAACCAACCGATTGAACTATTTGATTGAACCATTTGTTTGAACCAATTGATTAAATTGACCGCTTGAACCAACTGCTTGAAATAACCACTTAAACCAAGCGATTGAACCAAGTGATTAAACCAAGTGATGAACCAAGTGATTAAACCAAGCGATGGCTAAAATTTCAAGTTCAAAGTTCATGTTGTTGAACTAGTTCATCCTCTTACTGAAAGACTTATGCAAACCAAAAATTAAACTGGCTCAGAACAACAGGGGAAGAAGGAGACCAATTTTTCCCTGCAGGGCCAAAATGGTCAACAAAATGGTGATTCCCATGGGAAGCATGCCTGCTATGCTTAGAAACTAGTAGCCTCAAATTCCATTGGGCATGGAGTTGAGATGTAGCTTTGAAAGAGTTATTAATAGCCCTAATAGATCCAAGAATCAATCATGAAGCTTTTACCCCAAACACAAAGGAAAACACACATAAGGCTAAAAAAACTACTTGTGCAAATAGCACTTAGGGAAAATAGGGAAAGAAAAATGAAAGCAAACTACTATATATAGCTAACTAGGTATATTTTCCTCAATCCTAGATCAAAGGAAAAACTTCTTAAGTCTCCTTCATGGCAAGGATACTTATGGTGCCAAACAAGTGGCTGAATGGAATGGAGATTTGGTGACCTATTCCTCTTGCCTACCACCTTGATTGGCTTGCATCTGAGTGGATCAGGGTCAAACATGCTTCCAACATATATGTATTAATTTTGCTCTTAGAAGCTTGTCAAATGTTGTTCCTTCATGCTAGCATGTTTTACTAAGAAATATGTGGCTTCTAGCTTGTCACCATAAGCCCTTTGATATGCATAGACCCCTTGGCATGCATTATGGTTTGACTGATTCCCTTTTACTTTATTGAAGACCCTATCAAACTCATCCTCTACTCCCTCATGTCTTTCTTGAAGAAGGGTGACTGTTATGATGTCGAAAATGATAGCACAGACTGATTTCTCATCCCACAGTACATCACCTTCTTGTTCAAGGCTCTCTCCTTTAAATCATTCCTCATGATAGATAGTCCTCTCCTTTTCTTTCTCAAAGACTAGAGTCTTCAGTTGTTTAAATACATCCTCTTGATCTTCCTCTAACTCAGGTTCCATGGCATGGTCGTATTTCTCATCAAAGCAACAAGGAAGTTCATCAAACAAGGGAGGAGAGAGCTCACCATGCTTACATTCCTCTTCATATTGCTAGAACATCCACATGTATGCATGATCTATGTCTTCTCCATTTTTGATGATGTCTTCAAAAGGAGCATCCATGAGGATTCCTTCCTCATTGACATCCATGAAAGCTTCTTGATCAACTACAAATTGGATCCTTTCTTCTTCACTTACCTCTTTCAAAATAGGTTCCTCCTTGATGACTTTGAAAATATCATCTTTAGATTCACCAACCTCTTGAAAGGATAAATTTAAAAGCTTGCAGCCCATTTGCATACTTATTTGAGTCCCAATTCTACCTTTTCCACCCTTAGTCAGCTCATAGCCTCCTTAAAGAGGAGTGCAGCCTGCCCCAATAACTTCAAATGAATCATTCAAAACATAAAGAAGAGACTGTCCATGCTCCTCCATGACATCTATGGTGATCTCCTTCTCATTTGCACTCATGGAATCTCCCTGATCAGTAGTGAACTAAGTATACTCCTCTTCACTCACCCCTTTCAAAATATATTCCTCCTTGAGAGGGGGTGAAGTGGAAGGCTGATAAACAAACTCATGTGGAAGAGGAGGTAGTCCTTAAGCTAAAATCAGATTATTTTCCTGCTTCTATTTGGCTAGAACTTCATCTATATTATATGTGGCCTAATAGCTCTCTTGGAGGTGTGTAGATGTTGTGTGTTTAGACATGGAATCTGTTGTTTGGTCTGAACCATCTATCACACATTGGCTAAGGAATCTCATTCTGGACTCTAACTCTGCAATTTGTCTGACTAGATTTTCTTGAAAGAGTCTTTCTTAGAGCTCATAAGAATCATTATAGGGATGGGGAGTGCATGAAGGCTGCCATGAAGTACAAGAAGCTTCTTGAGGAAGGGTGGGAGGGACTTGAAAGGGACTAGCCTCATTTTGTACCTCACACTCTTGGATAATGTTTTTCTCCTCCTTATTGTTCCATGACTCAACTACTTTACTCCAGCTCATGATATTAGGACTGGACATCTCCTTTTGGGGTGATGGGGTTGCAATGTGAGAGGGTAGTGATGGTTTGGATTCCACTTCCCTTGCTTCCAACATAGACTGCTCCATTTGAAGATTTGCCAATTCAATATGCTTATCAAGATTGGCCTTAAACACAAGATTTACTATTTCATAACTCTCCTCAACATGATTAGGGAAAGGACTTTGACAAGATTGACTTGGCTCATGAGCAGGAACTACATATGGCTGATATGAAACTTGGGGTAGTGGGTATGTAGATTGATAGACTTGGTAAGGCTGCCTCTCATGAATACTTAGCTTCCCTTCCAAAGATGTAATCAAACCACTCACATCCATCATCTCATTTGTAAGCCTTTGCCAATTGGCTCTTTCAATGGGATTCCATTCACTCTTAACCAGATCTAGTGTGTTTCTCACTTGATTGATGACATGATTAGGGATTTCTTGGCCACATCCCCTTCTAGTGTCAAGCTCCACTACATACTTTTCATATCCCAATAGTGCTTTTTTGAAGGTGGAAATGGGTTGATTGGCAAAGAGAATAGGTTGAGTAGGAGAAGTGACACATTGAGAAGACTGGCATAAGACTGATATAGCTCATGATAGGGTTGAGTCTAGTCATATTGGACTTGCAAAGGGAAAAACTCATAATCATATGCATTCTTGTTTCTTGAGGTGATTCCATGAACAACTTGAGCTTGATCAAAAATATATGGAGGAACACAAGACCCATGGTTCTAAGCAATGGAATTATACATACCAAACTATGATTTCTTGATGGCACCAAGACTACTTAACCAGTTGATTTAACTTAGAGTCACCATTGGTGTTGATGAAAAGCCTCTAAAGGCTGGTTGGTTGAAGAACACACCAAAATTCTTCAACTCTTTGGATAAAAACTAGTCCCATAATCACCTGATTAAAGGTATGATGTTATATTAATGATTCATTCTACTATAACAGGACCAACACCAATCCTAGAACTTTTTTGAGTGTTAAAACATGGTCCCACCAGGAATGCAAAAACCTATTAATGTAGTGGATTGCAACCTTGATAGAAGACTAAGCTCTTGTCTTCCATGCATCATAATTAAAACTCCCCTCTTGTTTGTGGGTCTAGCAAAACTAAGGGAAGAGTCTCTCGATAGGGGCTAGCTCCCTTTGATGTATCTCTATGGTCCTATATTTTCTACTATGAACAATGGGGGGGATGAAAAGGGAAAAGGATGCTGAAAATAGAACCTAAACTAAGAGGGTGATGCACCAAACAAGTTTGATCTACTCATACTCACACTCTGAACCATAAGAACACATACATACACTTTAACTGGTAAAAGGACCAGGCTACAGGGAGCTTGACAAGGAGGTTTTAATGGAAACACATAGAAAAGAACTTACCATAGGTATTGTAGGAAAAGCACACTGTCTAGTAACCTCCTTTTACTTCTACACTCTAGATACAGTTCTTCTTGTCACTTTCAAGAATGGCACTTTGTATATACCAGGTGTGTTGGTATCAAGCCTAGGAAAGCATTAAGAAATAAATGACTAAACACAAGTTTAACACTCAGACACACTCAGAGATATATCTAACTAGAATAGAGGTAAAAAATGTGTATTTTATTGATTCCAAGTGAAAATTAGTAGGGCTTCACCTTACAACATGAGAGATCCCCTTTCTCAAAATGAGAATTTTTTTTATATAGAGGAAGAAAGAGGCCTTTTGGCACCCTTTTACAAATGGCCCATGTGCATTCCAAGCATTGGGAAGAGGAAGCCACTTGATAGATAATGTTATGTTAGCTCCTACTTTGATTTTAGGCATTTAAGATATATTAAATGTCATATGTGAAACTATGGGCCACACCATTTGTCTACAAATAAGACCGCTCCTTCAAGGCATTCATGCAGTTTATCTACTCATTAATGGAAAGTGAAGAAAAATAGGTCACACCATTCACTGTTCACACCCCTTGATGACCACTTGGTAGATACTATGTTAACCACTAGATTAACTCCTTGAGTCAACACATTCCTTTGCCACTTGGACTATTTTGTCTATTTCTGCACTTGGCTCTTTTGCCTCTTCTTAGCTTTGTCTTTTCTGGTTCCTTCATCCTTCAAGGGCTATCTTTTGCTAATTATTTAGCTCTTTGGACTCCCTCCTTGATGATTTCCTCTTTCTAGATTTAATCCTTTTAATTACTTTAGGTTTACACCTTTTATTTAAAGATCAATGGCTATTTCATTGCCATAAAGTTGGCATTCATGCTCCCATTGCCATTTGGTCAATTTTTTCACCCTTTTATTTGATCCCTTTGCAAGTGTTCCTTGCCCTCCACAAGGGCGCTTGTACTTTGAGCTTTGGGAGACTCCCTTGAACCTTCCAATTAAACTGACTGATTGAACCAATAATTGGTTCAATGGTTTAATGTTTTAATATTGTGTTTTTCTCATTCATTTGACTGCTTGAACTAACCAATTTGAACCAACTAATTGAACCCTTTGATTGAACTGACTGATTGAACCATGTGATTGAACCATTTGTTTGAACCATTTGATTGAACTATTTGTTTGAACCAACTAATTGAACCATTTGTTTAAACCAATTGATTGAACCAACTGCTTGAGCCAAGTGATTAAACCAACTGATTAAACAAAGAGATTGAACCAAGTGATGAACCAATTGATTGAACCAAACAATGGCTAAAATTTCAAGTTCAAAGTTCATGTTGTTGAACTGGTTCATCCTCTTTCTGAAATACTTGTGCAAACTAGAAATTAAACTGGCTCAGAATAGTAGGGGAAGAAGGAGACTGATTTTTCCCTATAGGGCCAAAATGGTCAATAGGTGGTATGGTGTGAAAGAATACATGGTCTTCTAAAATTAAATTAATTTAAGTGGTGAACTAGTATGAGACTTCAAGGAGAATCATGTTATTCTTATGTCATAAACTTAATAAATACACACCTATAGCCATGTTTAAAGGTAGGCCTTTTTCCAAGTGTAAGGGTATTCAAATAAAGTGTTATATAGGGGAGAGTATCATGTTTTTGTGAATGTTTCATAAGAGTATGATTATGTAAATGAGATCCAAAAATTATGAAGGTTATCTTAACCAAGATCCTTTTCAATTTCACCTCATGAGTCTACACCTATAGTCAAAGCAAGAGTTGTTAGTATAGTATATAATCATATATTCATTATTTTGAAGGTCATGAAGTCAAAGTGATTAATGTTGGGGTTTCTTAGAGAAAACAAGGTTATTTTAACATATGATGAAATTAAACTAGGATATAAAGAGAGGAAACTTTCAAACACTCAATGTTACACTTCCTTTCACCTCATAATGTATACTTATAGCCATGTGAGGCTAAAGGCCTATTTTCAAGCTAATATGCAAGTTGATAGAAATTTGGTTTATAAAGAGAATTTCATATATATGATTATGATTCATGAAAACTTTAAGATATAAAATCATTATATTATGAATAATTTTTCTAAACACTTCTTAATAGTCAGTCAACTGTGATATCATACCTACAGCCATACTAATGCCAGGACCCTCTCACACAATCATATACCTAAGATGTTAGTGGCTAAATATAATATATTAAATAAGGAAGCATGTGAAATATTCTATTTATTCAAATTAAAAATGGGAATGTCCAAAACTTAATCAATATTACTAAAACATTTCCAATCTCATAAGGATGAAGGTATAGGCCTATTGTATAGATTTTTGACTGTGTGAGGCCTAATAACATAGTTTGAAGTGTCAACATGATAGAAGAGGGGTGAATGATGGTTAAAATTAATGTGAGAGTAATTATTTTAAATAAATTAGTGTTAAATTAATCTAATCACTTCCATTTCTCATTAAATCACTTACAACATGTACATATATAGTTAGGTACACAAACAGTCAACACTTGATAGATAATTTTGAGAACAATTTATGTCTTTAAGGCATCTAAAGGTGGAATTAAGACCTAAAAATTGGTGAATTTCATCATGACAACTTTATCTATCTTATAATTCCATCCTAAAGGTCAAAATATGAGTGAAAATACTCACTATTTTAACACAGTCATTAGGGAGTTTACTAATAGTATTAATTGAGGAAATGATACCTATTTGAGGTCTAAAGAATTAAACAAGAGATGTAAAGATAATTATAAGTTTTTTATATATAAAATAATATGTTTAAATGATGAATATAAACAATAATTTAGAGAGATAAATCTGAACATAGTGATCAAAGGTTTGACATGGTATTTTTGCAAGAAACCCTACAGACAGTCTTAAGAGGCATGAAGACAAGTAAATATTGGGTATTTAAGACAAGAAATGGAAGGAAAAATTGGATGGGGAAAATTATTTTTTAACCATCATACTCCCTCACAAGTACCTCAATCATCAAAATTTATTTTTAGGCCAAAATCCAATTTTAGGCCTAAAAGGCCTATAGCACCAACAGGCAGTTTTAGACCTATAAAGAAAGATGAAACATAAATAATTATATGATGATATGTTACATGTAAAATTAATGTATATTAAATAAATTAAGTGAAGGAGGAATGGTCTTTTTGGTCCATGATGAGAAATTTAAATTTTGCAGTCAAGAACACCCATTTGAACCCCTAATCAAGTGCTTGTATCTTTCAACATGTAGAGAGTTAGAACAAATGATATTGGAATGATTTTAGGACCCATATTAAATTAAAATTCATTAATAATTTAGGTTTTTTATGGTATTTACTTTATGAACAATTGCTAAGAGCATAAGCATGTCTAGAATGCTTGAAAACCATATAGGCAATCTTCTTTATGTAGGTATCTTTTCATACCTTTTACATGGTAACCAAATATTATCAATAAATTTGAGGAGTTATATACACTATATTTTAATGGAAATAAGTTTGGGTTTGTAGGTCTGTACTTTATGAACCATCATTAAGAAGGTTCACCTCCAAAACCCTTGCAAACCCTCATAATGACTAGTTTTAAGAAAATTCAATTTTATTGTAATCAAAAACTCATGAATAAACCTAAAACATATTAAAACATGAGTTAAAATTATATAGGGTCCCATAAATGGTACTTTTTAATGTAATTATATGGATCATGGCATTAATTAGGTTTTTGAGATTAAAAAGCACAAAAGATGAGGTGCAAGGCAATTTACATGAAATCTAATCCATGGATATAAAATTTTAGAAATTTTTATTCATACTAAAATAATTATAAGATCAAAAATATGCTCATAATTGTCCTTATCAAATCATTTAAAATAGCCACTCTATAGGAAATTCAGGGAGATTGACCTAGTCAACTAGTTTGACTAAGTTACAGGTGTTTCTTCAATAAAAAGAGATATTTAATGATATGAAGGATTTTTAAAAGCATAAATTTAATTGTATTTTTAGGTTATAATGGTTTTATTTAGGTTTGAAAATCCACTAAGTACAGAAGGTTAGGCTACTAGGCCTATTTGGCCTAGCAGGCCTATTTGATCAATTAAGTCAAGATGAAAATGGTGTTGAAGAGATATCAAAGGAGTTCATATGCAATTTTAAAATCATATAAATACCCTTAAAGTGGATATTCCATTCACATTCAGTCTTGAAGTTCCATTTCATGTAAGGAAAGGAGCAATAAACAATTAACTAGTCTTAAGAGCTAATCACTCTGAGTTGACTAAACATGAGTTGACTAGCAATTCATGCATATTCATTGATATTCATGAAATAATGGCATTCAAATACTATTAAAATAACTTAAATTTGATATTTTATCCAACTTATGTCATAGAAAGCATGCAAAAGGACTTGGAATAAGACAAATGGGCCCACCACCTCTTTCCAATGCCAAAGAGACCAAAAGGAGCTCATGTAAGAGAAAGACACAAAAAGACAAGTCTTAAAAACTATTATTATAAATTTGTATGGTAAATTGACTAGATTTGAATATTAGATAACTCTCTCTTCTCTCTCCTATTCCAATCTATTAGCTTTCTCTCTTTTCATTGCTATATATTTAGGGTTTCAATCCAATTTTCTAGATCCCTCTCTTGGGCATGATTAAACTCTACCAAGATTGAGATTTATAAACCTATAAATATTAATAATATTAATATTTTTAGATTTAAATATTATGGTATAATGTTTTATATTGTTTTTATTGGCATATATGGTAGTATTTTCTCTCTTGGCAGGTCTTAATCTTACTTAGTTACTAGTATGCCATCTTATGAAAGTCATATACAATGTTTGGTGTTGAATGAATAAGCTAACATTGGATTTATTAAATGTTTAGTGTCTTAAATAGTACCTATTCCATCATTTACCTCATGCTTTGGTCACTTAGTGAATGTTTATATGAAATATTGTTGCATAGGAGTCCTTTGGAGTTGTAGATCCAATCATTTGATTGTCTTATTAGTGTTATATGAGCTCAAATAAAGTGGATAAACTATAAATATAGGTGTATAAATATCATTACAATATATTTCCATTTTATGAATCTTTATAACCATTCTTATCCCAAAAATTAGTAGATTTTAGTAAGCAGAGCAAAGTGATACATTAGAGGAGATAGCCTCATCAAAAATAGAGGTTTGATCGAAGATATAGGTGTCTCACATATTATACCATTCCAATGTTATTCCAAGTGTGAAGGAGATATTGAGAAATAAATCTTTAGTAGGGTGTTATTTGGGTTGCTAATAGTAATATCAAACTATCATATGTGGCCTCGGTAATAAACTCAATCAAATAGACAAAGCATAATGTCTCTCTTGAAAATAAAGATTAACCACCCCAATATACTAATGAACATTGTTGTCTCTTGCATATTCAAATATTTTTTCATTAAAATATATATGTAAAGGTTAAAATGGAAGAAAAAACATTAATCCATACTATATCACAACAATCCAATAAGATCATCCTATCAAATTCATATAAGAGACAATTTACACTAATACCCTAGTCTCCAACTTTGTTACTTAATAAGCTTGTAGGGTGTCTACACTTATATCTCCTTACTAATATAGAGGTTAATATGAGTTAACCACTACCCAAAGGATATAAATCCAATGCTTATTGTGGCTACCACTAGGGCATCGATCATTCACAGATATAAGTATTACATTAAAACATAAGATCCAAGGCCTCATTAATAATTAGTGGATTACCATTGTGATCCTCCAAAGGATTCAGGGTCATAACCTATTGACCATCATAACCAAAATATATTAAATGGCCCACTAAAATACCATTTAAATAAACCTCAAGAAGTGAAAATGGAATATCATGCACATGTTTATCCACCACATTATGATCATCCATTAGATGGACATATTGGTACACTCCAGAATACAACTTCTCTTATAACTCAGAAGCCTTCTATCAAAGTTTTTGAAATTACATATGCATATTCACTAAAAAAGAGAGGTTTATTCCTAGAAAAATAATTTTAAAACCTATAAAGGTTAATAATTTATGAAAAGATAAGTAATAGGCAATCCCCTTTCATAGGTGGCATATACTTGAGAGAGCTTTGCAATAGAGATATACAATGGATTCCACATAATCCTCATCTAATCCTACATAAAATACCCCATTACATATATAAAATAAACATGTTAAAATAGTTATTCATCTAAATAAATAAAATAGAACTCAATAATGGGTTCCATAAACCACTACTTTTGATACTACTAATTCAAGACCACATACTCTTATGAGGCATACAGAAAGTATTGTCAACTCTTTAGATCTAGATACGACACTTGTGCATGATCATGGAATTATCACTAGTATTTTTAACCATATTATAGTTATATATCACTTTATTAAAATCCCTTAACATATATTCCTTTCTTTATAAAAATTCAAAAAAATCAAAAAAATCAAATATTCAGTAAAATACAAAACATTCAAATAATTCAAAAATACAAAAAAAATCAATTTTCTCATGTTTTCTAGTTCCTTAGAACCTATGTTGTTTGATTCATGTTAATAGATGACATATCATTTAATTCATATACATATATGTTTCCCACATATTTGAGTGTGATACAGGTATACCATAGACACATGATATATGCACATATAGATATTAGACCTCTCCTCTACTCACATCATACACTATGTTTGGGGTATTTACTTCATTGATACAGGTTACATATCCTTTATGATCATTTCTAAATTATCACATTTAAACCTATATACTAGCACTTATACATGTTTATATCCATGCTCATATCTTTCACAGTATGCTTGATATGTTGTTACATGATATTTTTTGCTAAGACATATACAAGGACTAGTATGATATGCATATATTAGTTTCTTATACTTAATTTATTCACATATTCACTTCCTTAAGTGTATTTCATTGATTATTATTTTCTTCCTTGTGGAACATTTGAATATGTTGATTGCATGTTGGTCCCTATGCCATTCTATGTTTTTTAGATATTTTAATATGTTAGTCTAGGTTGATTAGACATTTGAATATGACATTTCCTTTTGATCGTGCAGAATTTGAACATTCCCCTTGCATGAGGTCTCCTTGGACCAATTTTTTTCATTATATTGAGTGCTCTTGTGTGTGCCCTTTATTTTTCATTGACTTTGTATTTTTACTTTATAGACATTGCCATGATCTATATCATGCATCATAGGGCTTGATGTGATCACAAACTATGTGCTGCTTCAAATATATACATACATACATACATACATACATGTGTGTATGTGTGTGTATGTATATATATATGTGTGTGTGTGTGTGTGTGTGTGTGTGTGTGTGTGTGTGTGTGTGTGTGTGTGTGTGTGTGTATATGTATATATATATATATATATATGTATATGTATATATATATATATATGTATATATATGTATGTATATATATATATATGTATATGTGTGTGTGTGTGTGTGTGTATATATATATATATATATATCTATGTGTGTGTGTGTGAATACATGTCACTTATATATGATACATGATTTATACATAGATGATATAGTTATCTTATCCATTTTGAATTAAGATAACTAAAAATATATATTTCCATCACCTCGAAAGGATTGTAGGGGCCATATCAATGGGATCATGTCATAAATACATGACCTCCACATTTACATAGTTTCCATATTCTAGTGGGGGCATGTTTAAAGACATGACCTCAAAACCTACTTATTTCTCATTTTTTTTGGATTTTAGAGGTGGCATGTCATAAAAACATGACCTCAACACTTGCACAATCTCCATTACAATTACATAATTGAGATATATGCTTGGGTCAAAATCCAAAACACTATATCAATTTTTCACAAGATTTAAAATAGATTTTTTCATATTTTTGACACATATACTTTATTTTGAGACATATTAGAGGTGAATATACCATGAAAGTGTACCAAAAATCACAAATTTACTAATTATATCTCCATATTACTATCATTATGAAACATTGTTTTACACCAAGAAATATTGTTATTGAACATTTTCTATCTATAGCAGTTGGTTCTCTATCTGTAGTGGTTGGTTCTATTTATAGGTTGGGTTTATTAAATCTCCAAACCTCACTATATTTATAGAATGAATTTATTAAATCACTAAACCTCACCATATTTATAATTTGGGTTTATTAAATCATCCAACATCACCACATTTATAGGATGATTTGATTAAATCACTCACTTTCTCCTGATTATATATTCACAATTGAGTTATGTGATTGAGATTTAGTGATATCAATGGTTGTGTCACAACTCATACTTACACCATATTCAAGGAATAATAAATTCCAATCTCTCCCTTTAATATAAAATATTCATTTCTTAACCTCTCTCAACTCCAATGTTTCATAAGGAAACATCTTTACCAAGCAAAGTATAAAGGCACAACATGATTGCATCAACACACAAGTGTACTCCTTACTTTATTTCCTTTAAAGCATTTAAATTTTTTAAAATTTCAGATTATATGAACTAATTTATATTGTATCATTCTCTTGGTTATAATTCATATACTATAAAAACACTCAAACAGGGCTCAAACAAAGGTAAGGTGTGTTGTACACACCGCAGCATGTATTTTTTTCATTGAACCTAGTAATTTAATCCTTATGAATTATTATATTAAATTAGGAGAAAATTTAGATTCAAAAAATAAATATTTATATAATGTCAATCTTTTACATTTGACAAATACCAATTAGGACTTTACAATTCACTTATATACCATCTTATTTTCGAAAGGCTTGCATTATTCATCTCACTATGCCGAATTTCTTATCTTATAGTATAAAATTATCATTATGATGACACAAATCTATTTTAATATATATAAATGTCAAAAACTAATATATTTATTTCATTTTTAGTTTCATATCCTTAACTATTTTCTATCCTTCTAGACACTATCGACCATAGAGGGACACTAGCATTAATGCTAGTGTGTCAATCTTTATCTACTGTCTAGTCCTCAAAATTAATATATATTTAAAATTATTAGAAATATATGGGTCAACATATTTGACTTATTGAACCCAATGTTTAGATATTTTTAAAATGTGTGGTATAAATATAATTTTAAGCCTTCTCATTAATCATCTATAAAATACCAAGAAAACACATATTCAAATTCATTAAATCAATTTTAGAACTAAGTTATACCACCTTATTCCTCCCTATTTTCCTATAAATTATAGGATAAGTCATAAAATTTTTATGAAGCATCCAAAAACCATCCCATGAGTGGTTTTTTTCAAGTTACAAGTTAGATCATTGCATGCATCTACACCATTATTCACACATATACCCACACATAGGGGATAACTACATAACTCTAAGGCCTTTCTTGGAAAACTAGCTGTGTGGTCAGTGCTCATTGATACAAGGGTATTTGAATCCATTTATACATCATGATCCCACTAACCCATTCTTGAAAAAAAAACATCCCAAGGGTAAATAATGGTTAAGAATTAGGGTGTGATCTATAAGTAAACATATACAACATGTGTTCTAATTTTGACTACATCATTAAAAATCTGACAAAAAACTTATAACAATAAATTTGGTCATATTTAAATCCAACTTATATTCCATATTAGATAATAGCATTGGAAAATAAATATTAACATCGATAGTAGTGTCCCAAGTTCAATGGCATTATTCACAACTCCAAAAACATCATTTTCATAATCTAACAAGTGTTTTATAATCCTAACCCTACACACTTTTATTTGTGTAAAACTTGAACCTACCTTTGTATTATAAATCTAAGTGTAATTTCTCATTGGTGTTATAATCAATATAACAAGATTCAAATTTGGTACTTTATATATTTAATACATCTCAATATTTTAATTTAGAATATTCATTTATCTGAATTTGAAATTAACTAACTTGATTTAAAATAGTTTTATCCACCCTTATGTATAGGTTATTATATACCTTAACCCTTTATACATTAAAATATCTTAATATACTACATCTAATTAATTATAACATATTAGATTGTGTAAATTTGATTGACTTTGAAGAGATATCCCTTGATGGTTGATATCCCTTTATGGTTGACTTACTAAATCAAAAACATAAAGGGATGGTTTTAAAAGGTAAAGAATTATTTTAATGGTAATTTATAAAAATACCCAATGGAGGTAAATAAAATATGTTAAGTAAATTTAATTCCCCAATCAATAAAATAGTCATAGGAAAATAAACTAATAAATAAGGGCTCAAAGTAATTAGTCTTTTTAATGGCCAAATTATGATTTGATAAATAATTTCTACCTTTGAGAAATGAATTTTAAAATTGATTCCACCAAAAGTAACACCTTCTAGGTGCTCCTTTGTAGTGATGGCATGATAAATATACTTAAAACACACAAATTCATAGTTTCAGTGAGGAATAAATCTCCAAATTTTGTGAAGATATCCATTATCATATACTATGTAATGTTAGTGGGAACATTTCCCACACATAAATTATACAATAGTGGAGCTTCTATCTCCTCACACTTTATTTTGTGGGGCCTTGATCCATAAACCCTTTAGTAATCCGTAGGGGTGATTTGAATATATACATAATGAGTATACTTAAAATGTGAGTATATATAATGAATATACATCAAATGTGAGTATACCTAGTGAATATACATCATAATGTCAAAATTTTATATATATAATGAATCTATGTCAAAATATTATATACATAGTGAATATAGGTTAACAAAGAAGTAATTTTTAACCTAACAAGCATAATATGCAGTGAATATATGTTGAAGATGGCATTATAAAAAGTTGAAAAAAAAATAAGGAGAATTTATAGTGTAAAAATTGTGAATATACATGGTGAATGTAAGGAAAAATATAATTATAAACTTTATGTAATACAAAATGGTAGTATATAATATGAATATATATGATAATGGTATTCACAATAAATGTATGTGACAAATGAAAGTATACATAATGGATATTAGTTAAAATCAAGAGGGAGTATACATAACATATTTATATTGATATTAGGGTTTATATACTTAATGAGTGGAAAAAATAAAAATTTATAGGGGTGCCTCCAAAATTTTCCATTGCTTCCTATTATGGATGAATTTGACTCTATCTAATTATCTTCCCCATATCCCTAAATGATGAATTATTTTGCAATGAACCAAAATAAAGAGTTAAAATGAATCGAGAGAAAACCCAAAATGAACATACATGAATGAAATATTTTAATAATTTCAATGAGACCAAGTAATATATGGGACTAAGAGCTATAATAAATCACCACTTCTTGATACAATCACCACCCTACTACTATTACAAAAAAAATATTATCTACTCAATGTTGACTCTTATACTATGGATCTTGATTAACAAATTTGTTGTATTATTTAACCTTTCCTCTTAAAATAATTTGGTTAACTTATCAACTCTCAATTTATCTTTTTATTTGATAAAAATGCCAATATAGGGTGTGTAATCCATAATGAAGTGCCATTCTACCTCCACTACTCTCTTGTCATAAAATAAACATTTTCTTATTTCCCATTCTTCATTGGGTACTATCCAAAACTTCAAATAGGGTTTTAGTGTTTGCATAAATATAGTACCCTAGGCCTTTTCCCATTTAAATAGGTATTACATACATTTATCGATCAAGGTTATCCCATTAGTTTTGATGGAGAAATAATCCCAAAAATCTTTGGATATGTGTAGGATTATTACTTCCATTAGAAAGAGTGGGACTAAATGGGCCAAAAATTAAATTTAAAATAAAAATGTTCATAGTTTAATTTAAAAAATATCACATAAACTTAGATTCAACATATAATAGATAGGTATAATATCTCAAAATAAAAATAGAGAGAATATATCTTATGTTTTTAGAGAATCGATATTGATTAAGACAAAATGGTACTATCAATGAATGTTTAACATATGATGGAATTTGAGTTAGATATATATACACCCTACAAGGCTTGTCTATGCCCAAAATATTCAAAGTATTAAATATTTAAAAAATAAAGGAACCTATAACTAAAATATATATCATGAGAATGAAACTTCAAGGAGAACAATAATGTACAATTAAACTAGGGTCCAACTGCACAAATCTTTTCTTTTTCAATAGTTTATCACTCCTTTAGTTATTTTTTTATATTGAGGTCCTATATTTTTTTTCTCATAGATGATATTAAAATTTGTCTATTTATATATCTTTTAATAGATTTGTTCCATTGTGTGTATTTTGTGAGTGTTTTAATGTCTTAATAAAATAGAAACTTTTGATTCAAATAAACATGGGTGTATTGATAAGTTAGGGTCATTTTTTTAGTGGGTATTCAGATAAATTATCTATTATATGTGTATTTATATCATATATATTATATTAATAAGTGAAATTAATTTTCCTGGCACATTGCAACAAACATTTGCATGTTTGATGGTTACCCTTGGAAACTTCACATGATAATGTCACAACTTTATCCTTATTTTTTTATGAAATTGTCTTTGGTGTGACCTTACACTTCACATGTGGGACATCATGATGGTTTTGAAACCTTCCATGTTTAACTTGTTGAAATATCCTATAGTTATGTCACCATCTATGAAATCTAGGCTTCAATAAATAAGCTTATTATTGTATTGAAGTTCACATCAACCTCAATTTTGAGTGCAGCATATAGTTCTTCATACACATGAATAAATATTATTCATTAAAATTTTTATTTTTAATGCAATCAATAATTTATCCAAAAACCATTATTCATGTTATAATGGGTGGATTTCATAAGATAATTTGAACAATATTGTCTTAAAATGTGTATGATATTCACACATGCTTTCACTTGCATCTTACTTGATCTTATTAAGGTCAAATATTATCTCTTGATAAAAATAAGGAATATGTAATTGTTTTAGAAATGAATTATTCAATTTTTTAAAGTTGACCATTATCTCATTTGGGTCATACTTTCAGTACTACATATGCATATGATCTAATAATGTCATCTCAAATTGGTCAGCCTTTTTCTCTTATGTGTTGAATCCCTTTATGACATATGAGCTCACATTTATTAATGTGTTATGTGAAATCATTTATCCCATATATTATGGTGAATTCATCAGAATTTTTTACAAAAAAATAGATGAGTCACCACTTTTTTTTTTTGGTTGTCATTGAGTGATTTTCCCATATGCAACTAGGATCCCCTTCTCTTATATTTATAATTATACCTAAGCTCCCTTATGTAATGATTCAATGAATTTTAATTTTTGGGTTCACTAATGGAATATTCAGTCCACCCTATGGACCTTATTCATTTCCCCTTCTTGTTCATGCAATAACTATATTCTCCACTCTTTTTTGTTTGCACTCTCCTTCAACACATGTATTACCTTTTTCTTTCACAATTGAAACAATTTTTTTTCCAAAACAAAATATATGTGCCTTGTTAATGTAGAATTATTTACCTTGAATAATTTAATATTAATTTATTCTTCTAGATTTATATGGGTGTGAGTTTATATGTTGAGTGATTCAAATTCACAACCTCCTTGATCTTCTATGTGTCTCACATCTTAATTATATTTATATACTAAATCCTCATCATCCCATGTATCATCTTAAAATAGGGAACCTTCTATGTACACATCACCATAAACAAAGGAGTGTCTTTCACCTTTATGCAAACCCACCATATTGCTCTCTCTACCTCTCATGAATTCAAGCAACTTCTCCTTGGCTCAGCTCTCACATCCACCTAGAATATTTTATAGCAATTACCTTATCTGTTATTTAATTATATTTTTACTTGGGGATCATATTAATATATTTTTATTATTACATGATTTTTAAAATTTCCACCTTGAAGTGGTTGTCTTATATTTCTAGTATTATACTTTGTTATCAACATTTGGAATGGATATGCTCTATTATGCTCTTATTATTGTCATCAATTATTATTTATTTTATTTAATAATTATATTTATATACTTATTTTGAATTATTTTATCTATCTAAGTAATTTTATTACACATGTCCACTCCTAATATATCTCATTCAATTGACTGACTCAATTTTTAGTCCAAACACACTTAATTTTGAAGTTTCAACTCTTTCCGCCCCAATATGCAGCTAAACATTTGTGGATGTGATATTTAAACTCACAAAATATCTCACAAAAATGTTTTTCCAACAATTTTTTAGGCTTAAAACCTTTGCTTATAATAAAAATTTTCGTAAACTCTAAATATTTATCTTCAAAATAAGCTTCAACATGATTTAGAGATATACAACCCAACATTTTCAAATATAATCTCCATGATCACTTAAAATAGGGTCCTAAAAATATATAAAAATTATTGTGTTTTTTATATTACATAATTAAGCCCCATGTAGGTTATGGTAAGCAAAACAAATAGACAGACACGAAAATCTTACTACACTAGCCTATTACTTATAACTAAACACTCAAACATTCACTTGGGAAGGATAAATAAATACTAATAACCCAATTAAGAGAATAAATCATGAATATACATGCACACTTCATCTTACATTAAAAAAATGTAAAACATATCATTCATATACAACAATAATAACATAATAGCATTTAAAACATCCATTGTTTCATTCATATATTCATGTCATCATATAAAAATATATAATCTACTTCCATCACAAAGAATATAATCATCCTATAATGGATATTTTTTAACTTAAACCACAAATTTTATAAAATAAAACCCTAAAACAATGCTTCTTTAGAAGCAATTCTAACTCTACAACCCTAAATGTCCAATGTGAAACATGTTAAGTAAAAACAATTGAAAAGTGTCTCTTACACACATAAGTGCACAACTATAAATGGAGATTAAAAATATCTTATACATGTCTCCTATAATAATGATAAATTATAACCATAAATGCGTAGTAATTATGGAAAAATTATGTCCCAAAATAAGTTATAATACATATTATAGGCTAATCAGAAGCACAAATATAAGAAATTATATAGAATTCAAGCTAATCAACCAATGTATATTTTCACACAATTATTAATTATCAAGATGATCAAAATATAATTATATCCAAATGGATATAAATATCCATTAAAATTACCAAATATAACTATTCATAAAATATGATAACCTTGAAACTAAGAAGCTAAGATAATCCTACACATACACATGAGAATAAAGTGTGATCTTATCTCTGACTAAATTTTGCCTTAAGTGAAAGGTAGGAAATTGAAATATGAGAAATTTTATGATACCATAAAAATATAAGATTATATAATGAGGGTATGTTATTATTTTACCATAATAAGGGAGTTTTTTCTTCATAAGAGACTAAGAATAAATGGATTTTAAGATATAAGTTAGTCTACATTAGATTGCATGATAAGTATATGAAAATGGAAGAAATCCCATGTGGGATAGTGAAAATTTAGGAAGATCATAGTAATGTTAGTATGGGTATCATGTAAACTTTTGTTAGGTTTAGCACCAATGATGATATAAGTAAAACCTTAGAGGGGAAAGATATAAGTGGTATATCCCAAAAGGAGAAACATGAAAAGTAAATTACCAAGGTATTTTTTATGTTAAAAAGGTCATATAAACCTAAGATGGAAGGTAAAATGAAAATTAAATTACCAAAATATTATGAGGACACATTGGTTGGATAAATCCAAGAGGTAAAGGTGCAAGAAAAATAAAGTAAAGTTCATTATACATGAAAATTAAGGAGCAAGAAATTAAAAGTGTTGAAAGAGAGTAATATGATATTCAAAAAATGATAATATATGATGTAAAACATATAATAGATTATATGAAAACACAATTTTTTTATAATATCATTACACACATAATTAATAACATCATAAGTCTCATTTTTAATTGGTAACATGGTTTAATCATAGCTTATTCTACTCTCTCTAATATTTATGTAGGGATGGCCTAGTGAATAGCCTTCAATAGATAAATTAGGTGTGGTAAAATTTGGAGGATATTAATCCTCTAACTATGGATAAGATATACAAGGAATAAATAATTTTAGTCTAAGAGAGTATTTTTTCTAAAAGGGAGGTTGTTCATCCATCCTCTGAAAATGTTGGGACTTTTTTAGGTGGGGAGCCTACTACTCTGTCCTATGAAAAATATGGAGATGTTGTTGATATGCTCAGAACTCATTAGTGGAATGAGAAGAGAACTCATTCCAAATAAAATAGTGTTATATTTCCTTATATATGTGTTAAATGGTTTTCTTTATAAATTGAGTATCTAGTTGAAGAGATAAAGGTGATGAATAACTATGAATTATCTTGAAATGTTGTTTATAAACTTGAAAATACACCATAAATTAAGTGTTAGTACCATGAGAGTCTAATAAATGCTAGGTGGAGAGAGTGATCATGGTTTTTTTTTGGTCCCTAAATTTTGTATCTATTTATCCTAAGTACTTTTTGAAGATAATGGCATGGAAAGAGGCATAGGTTCAGAATAGACATGGTATGGAAGATTATGATGCATAAGGGGAAAGTTAAAAATAATAAGGATACATGAAACACATATGAAATGATAAAATAGGACTTAGACAATAGTTAAAGACTTTGGCATGGACACAAAAAGTAGAGATGGTTAGGGAATGGTTCACTTGAATGCTGGAGAAGAATAGTCAAGCATGAATCTAGCACCAGTCTATGATAAGATAGGCATGTGAAAACAAAATCTAGAATAGAGAGAGCATATAGTGGTAGTTAGGCTTGGGTCATTAGGAATTCAATGTAATGGCTTCCATGACTCATTATTATTAATGGGTATTGGTGAGTCATCACTATGTAATTTTTTTTGTAACCAAATGTCTAGGTTAGAACCATGTATTAATACCCCTAGTTCTACTTAGTGGGTTGGTTGGTAATGGTAATCTTGATTCATCATAATTATGGATGTGAATCATGTATGTAATGAGAGAAAACTCATGTTGATGAACTACCTTATGTAATTTGGTTATGAATATAATGGAATCAATTTTATTTATTCTCAATTTGTGCCCATATTTTTCTATGATTAGTTCAGTAAGTAATGAATGAATAGTCAATATTTAGTCATAAAACTAATTATATATTTATAACTAAGTGCTTACTCAAGTACCCTATCATAATAAACTAAATTAATAGACTATTGTGAGATGAAATCAATAGAAACTAGTCTTAGGTTGTGTGTTTTGGGTGAGCATGTGATAACTTTTATTATGTGATATGTCAACATGATAGCTTTCTATACCTCTTATTATAGTAGGCACATGACTAGTAAAATTCATGTTAGACTAAAATAAAATATCCCAATATTCTGGTTTCATTATCAATACATATTACACTTGTTGACATGATGGTTGGAAAATGCTAGAATGATTATCTCTAAAAAATGTTGAGCATTTTGTTACTATCATAGAAGAGAATTTTATGCTTCAGTATCTTGAATTATAAATTTATACTCATCCATTTGAATAAAAACACCTTCATGACTCACTTTATGAAGCTTTCTTTGTATAAGTGTTCATTCACTTACTGCTTAGATTTTGGTGTACATGTAAGACCATTCAAAGAATTATGAATGGAAGGTCTCCTAGTAAATAAAGTGTTAGTAATAATTGATAGATTTTGGAATGCCTTGGATGCACATGATGGAAATTTGGTGATGAGGAACACTTAATATATATATTTTTTAATACATATTTTCTATGTACTCATGTGTAGAGGAAGCCCAGTTTAACTTCATTTGGGATCCACGTAGAAGGTATCTCAATTATTTTTTGTTATAAATTAAAATAATTATAATTAACTCAAGACATGAAAACTTACACATAAATGGATAACCACTCCCATACATTATAAACATAACTAGTGGGGAAACAAAGGGGCATGTATTGATATAATATTGTTGGTTCAACATGGTATCCAATTAGTGGGAGTTACATAGATGTAATTATGATGAGGATAGGTGAATGGATATGGTTTAAAGTGATCCAAGGAGGGAATGATAGGAATATATAAGTGTTTTTAAGATATATAATGATGTGGAAAGACATAATGAGGACTCCCCAACCATAGGATCATAGCCTATGCTAGTACATATATACACATAAGAAAAAAGTTAAGAATTGGTGACTATACAACATATTGTTGCATTGATTTGCACCCTTTGAGGAGGTGTTTCATGTCTCCTCACCCAATGAACACAATTTTAACACCCAAAGTCTATGGGTCACCTATGGTGGAGTGTACCTCTAGATAAGGTTGGCTTACCCTGATGGATCACCTATGACTAAAACTAGTGCTACTACACTTTCAAGGAAAAGGGAGGAGTGTATAAAATAAAATAAAATTAAAGTAAAAGGGGTGATACACTATAATATTACGATACCCTCTACTTAATTAAGAATACATAATGAACATAAAAGAGTTAACAATGTGCACAAATCATAATCTAAACAACTTTTTACATAAGTTTTTTATAGGGAGGTAGGGAACTTTGGATATCACTTAGAAGGGAGATACTCCATATCCAATCACTAATTTAAATCAATATCACACAACCTACAAATTTTATATGAGTATTTTCCTACATAAAGGTGAGGGAACTATATATCAAATCAAGGAGAAATGAAATTCTTCACAAGATAAGATCGACAATCCATGAATTCACACAAGATTTAGGGATATGAAAAGGAAAAATTAACTTTTTTATTCATTTAAAGGCCTAAAATAAAGGTAGAGGGGTCAAGAATGGGCCAATTTATACAACACTTCTATGTTAAAAAGGGTCCTCCTTATAATTATAGTTCTACCTATTTTTATAGGAAATAAACGTAGAGCTCAAGTTCTTGAATCAATCTTTCCCACTATTAGGCCAGTTAAAAATTTAAATGATGATCAGGGAAGGGGGCTTGAGGATGTGAGAATATTATTTAGGATAACCATGGTCACACCTATGTAATTTCTTGCCACATCCTCTTAAGCCTATAACTTCTCTTATGCACACATTTTCTTTTGATCTTCATGCACTCATTTTCATGATGACTAGTGTCAAATTATAACACCCTTTCCCCCAATCTAATAGTTAGATCTGAGCTACATTATGATGTTCACATTGATCCACTCCAAGATTGATTTTAAGAATTAATGTAGTTACATATCCTACTCATGAGTTGATAGTTGAATGGGATGAATGAGACATCAAATTAGTTTTAGTTAGTGTTAACATGGATGCTAACAAACTCTTTGTGGTGGGCTCTAACTATGTGGATTCTCTCTTATCTTATCCTTCATTTGCATTTAATACATAATTATCTTTGACTTTGTATGGTTCATATGATGTGGCTTCTCTCTTGGTGCCTATGAACTTTAGCTCTACCATTTATTTTCATCATTTATGTGGCTATGTGGTCTTTTTCACTCTCTCGAGCATTTTATGTCTTTGGATTCAATAATTTACATGTGTCATGGTCTATTAGATTAGGCTCTCTTGGGATATGACATCTCTATCAGGTCTAGAAGAATGATAACTCTGATAGGGAGAGCCCATCAAATCTATATCTTAGTAACTCTAACCATAATATGCATGGCATTTTTTTATTAGTCCCCAGGTCTGACACTTTTAACACCATGTAATCCTAGGAGTTTGAATTTGGGACTAACCTAGTGTGTGTTTCATGCATTGATTAGTTCCCAACATCTATTAAATTATAAATATTATACCATGTGGATATTTCTCACTCTTTTTTTATCAACATGGGGCTTTGAGTTCAAAGCTAATTATTCTCTATGGTGAAATGAGATTTCACCCCATTGAAACATACTATTCACCCACTACCTTGACATAATTATCTATTTAGATAAACTACCCCAGGTATGTGAAGTAGTAGGATTATGACACATGGTTCCATCCCACTCACTTGCTTTCCTAAGGATCTAACATCATGTCTGGGATGGACAAAAATATTTGGGAGAGTAGAGTAATAGGATTATGCCACATGGCATCATCCCATTAACCTACTAGCCCAAAGATATATCGATGGTTTTAAGACTCTGAGTCACCAGGATTGAAACATATATAATCATCCTAATAACCTACTTTCCCACTACCTTACTAACATGGAGATTTCTAGGAAAATTCATGAAAATTGACTAAGTGCTAAGAGAAATTTAAAAAGGGCCCAAGACTATTGGGAGATTGACATGTGGCACTAGCTAATTTTATTAAAATTAGATAAGTGTCTAAATTATTTTAAAAGATGCACAAGATGTTGAAAGATGTGAAAAATTATAGTGTGGTGTCATTCAATTTGACCATAGTCCTGACACAATTGATAAATTAGGAAGTCATCAAGACATCACCGGGGGCCCATCAAATTTAATCATGTCACCTCCTAAAGCTATCACCAAGAGATAAAATAAACTCAAAATGGATAAGTATCAAAGCCACTTTTTTAAATAAATGGATTTATTGGGAGACTAAAAATTGTAGATATTCTAAGTGTATAACTTCACTTTGGTCTTATAAGTGACTACGTAGAATCAACTAAGTCTTGAGAAGCCTATGAGTAATCCTAAAGATTTGAATGAAACCCAAACACTAATTTTCCATAGTGACCAAAAATGGTCAACATTATAGATACCTTTATGGGTTGCTTACCTAATAAGAAATAATCTAGTAGCCTTTGGATCAATCTATTTGGCATGGAGTTATATTAGCATCTAAACTTCTCATATTCTAAAAATGTAAGATAGTTATAACCTACTTATCCTACCACCAAATAACTAAACTAATAATTGACTATAAATCATTTGAAAATATTATCAATTTTTGTCTCTAATATATTCTTTGAATTTATCAAATATTCATGATCTCTTTTAGACACCACTAATTATGCCTTTCTTTCAAACTTGCTCCATGAGCTAATTATGAAACTGAAAATGCCTCTAATAAAAAAAGTGAAGAAAACACACAAATTGTGTCATAGGCACTCAGAGGAAGATAAAAATAACTTAAAACTATTTATAATTTTCATGAAGGAACTTAGGTAAAATAAAACATCTAACCTACCCTAAACTAACCAATCAGAAGGCTATCTAGACAAAGCCATTCACTAGTTCTACAAAATAGCTACCCTTTATTATCAACTTATAATTCTTTTCATATTTGAGGGAAACCAACCAGAGGTAGAGAAGGATCAGGAGTTTAATAAATTGGTGATATGTTTCTCTAAATATAAAATTAAACTTACCTACCCACATAAGTTGACTATAAATGCAACTATCTTGGAATGGATAGGCAAGTTGATTTTGGCCTCCTTGATGATTAGTTTTGTGCTCTAGATTAAACACAACATGTGATGGTTTATCCTTATCAACCTCCAACTAAGACATGTACTTAATAGGTCATCTTATTACTAATACAAAGTTTCAGTAATGAGGGATACTCTCATATTTTCATTGTTTTGTTCTATAATTTTATTGATTAGGTTATACTTATCTTAGTGATTAACTTGGAAATAAATCCATTTCCACCCATTATGCATGTTGTTTGTGTGTTTCTTCCTAAAAATATGTTGGTTTAATATCAAGGCTTGAGAAAAATTCCTCTAGATAATCCTAAAATAAGTTGTTGTGTACCAACACTCCCAAGATTTAAAAAGCCTAAGTACATGAGTTTTATCTAAAATTATTTTCACATGCTAATTGATTATACATTACTAGTTATATATTTCTTTTAATTTAAAAGGAATTCTAATATGTTTTTAGATATGATGTACATGTAATGAAATATAAGATACATAAAAATATATGGTCAATACATCAAAAGGTTGTTCAGTGTTGAAAAGAGACATTGGATTTGTTTAGATGAAAAATTGTGCATGTACTATTTTTCAGAAATTATTGATCAACATTTTTTGGTGCACTATTTCAGAGATCAAATTAAATTAGATTAAACCTAAAAAATAATAAAGGAACACAAATGGAAGAGGAGAATGATGGTTTAATAATTTTAGTCACATGAGTTCTCATAAAAATATATGGCCATACTAAACCACCCTATGAGGTAGATTTGACAATTTTCATACTTAGCCAATTTTTAGTCACAGTTGTCAAAACAAGCTGTCAACACTATTTCATGATGAAATTCATACAATAAAATAAAATTATATGAGAGTAAATTTTTTCATGAGAACAAAATGTTTCAATATTAGCTGTAAACTTATTTTTGAATCAAAAGTTATGGATCCACAAAATCAGCGTATCAGGAAGATTTGACAGTTTTCATACTTAACCAATTTTTAGTCATAGTTGTTAAAATAAGGTGTGATCACTATTTCATGATGAATTTAGTAAAATAAATTAAAATTATATGAGTCTGAAATTTTTCATATATAAATTTAAATGTAAGGGGAAAACATTGATTAAAGATTCAAGTAAAATGATTTTTCAATCAAAATTTATGGCTCCACAAAATCACCCTACTAGACAGATTTGACAATTTTTGTACTTAGCCAAATAAATTATTCTAGCCTAAATAATGTTATTTGAGATAAATAATATTATTTAAGGCTAGAAATATTTATTTAAAATTATAAAATCTTATCTGAATTTCATACAAATTTAGAGGAACAAGTCAACTAAAGTTATTTTTAAGTGGATATTAATTGTAAAAAAATAAAATAAAAATAAAGCATGAAATTTGGATGAAAAATCCATGCAAACTTTTATTTATTTTAGTGGGGTAAAATTAGAAATATATTTCACTCTTCATGTGAACTGTTAATTAGCGGTTTTTATCCACTTAACTTTGTTATTAATAATTTGTATTGAGCTCATTATTTGGAGAGGAGAATTTTGGCTATTCAGATTAATAAAAAATTTAGAGAAGTTCTAATTGACTTGATATTTATTTTAAAATATTTATTATTATCTAATTATATGTAATGAAGGTTTTATTTCTTTTGGTTTTATGGTTAAATGACTCCTAGTGTGAAAAAGATGCGAAGGATTTCTTTTTTGTCTTGATTGATATGCTAGTCTTAGATGTACAATAGCTATTGAAGGATTAGTAAGTTACATTTATTATTATTAATTAAGTTGATTGATTCATATTCTTAAGTGTGTATAAGTAATTTAATTTGATATATTTTTTTGTGTATGTGTAACAGTTGTCTCAGATACCTCACTAAGACTGAGCCATAATCTCCTGATTAAGAATGTGAAATAGCTCCTCTAAATAGAGCAACCTTTGAATGAGGCCTGTGAGTTTCCTATATCAATATCATTCTAGACTATTTGACCACATCTGACTATGTGTGTGTAATAGATTCTAGAAATAGACATAGATTTTGAAATCACTTGTCTACTTAGAAACCAATCAAAGAGGTGATTTCTAAAGCCACAAAACCTTTCTTTTTTGCCCTACCATTCCCTCTTTTTTTGTGTTTTTATGAGATCTTATTATTTTCATATAATATCACTATAAATATATGTTCTTAGATGTTAATTTAATCACTTGAGTGAATTTCCCTTGATGAGATGCAGTTCACATGTAGTTATTACACCACTTGGTTAATCTAAAATCGCATACCTACAACTCATGTCCTCGAGTGGAGTTTAACTCCATTAAGATCCTAAAACATTAGAGGTTAACAAATTATTTGTGGTCTATATAAAAACCACATCAATAGATTATTAGCACTAGAAGGAGGGTATTTTATGATTAATTTTCATCCAATGCATCATTTTATTTCAAAAAAATTAGAAAATTTAAAAAATTAGAAATAAAAAATGCCTTGGCTTGGTGAATTAATCATAAACATTTAAGGTATTCAACATGATTTACTAGTTGTTCCATTTATTTTTCTTCTTATTTTTCAAAAAAATAGCAAAGGAACTACTAAATAACATCTTATTGTTTACAAATTTTCTTTGGATATATTGAATGTGAAATTTGAGGATGTATCTTACAGGTTATTTCCTTTTAATTTAGAGGAGGAAACTTATGATTGGTTTTTGGACATGCAACCTAATTTTATTGTTATCTGGAAGAGTTTTAAAAATATATTTTTGTTTCAATTTGGAAATGTATTGGACTCATTAAACCCAACTTTTATAAGAATATCTATAGAAAGTATTTTGGTTTTAGCTTGCATAGAATCTATTCATGTGGATAATCAGTTATAAATAAAAAATAAAGAAGACATTTTAGATGATGATGATGAATACAAAGAAATTGAAAATCCAAAAGAGCATAATCAACACATATAAGATCAATTAAAATATTATGTTTGTTTATTAGATGATTCAAATCTCAAACAATTGGTATTTATTGAAGCTCTTTATCTAAATATCATGTTCACCAAAGTTTAATTAAATAAATCATTTGTTTATGTTTGGTAAGACTTTGAGGTAAATATTTCAAATACCAATGTTTATTTTGATTTTGGAACTAAGAAAGATAATTATGTAGAATGCATGTTATTGTGCCCAGCACACCCCTTCTCTTCAAGGAGAGATGGGGACCCACTTTTTTCAGATTCTTGCCTTATTTGTTGAGACTTTCTTTTATGTGCTAGGGCAAATTCTTGAGCAAACTAATTCTTAGTATTTATACTTAGAAGAATTTATCATTTTAGCATGATATTACATATTTTTTGGACTATATATATATATATATATACCACTTTTTTCAGATTCTTGCCTTATTTATTGAGACTTTCTTTTATGTGCTAGGGCAAATTCTTGAGCAAACTAATTCTTAGTATTTATACTTAGAAGAATTTATCATTTTAGCATGATATTACATATTTTTTGGACATTATATATATATATATATATATATATATATATATATATATATATATATATATATATATATATATATATATATATATATATATATATATTAATGCTTTTTGTAAATTTATTGAATTATGTATATTTTAGGATTAGTTTATTTAGATACTTATTCTTTGGGCCTTTTTTTCAGGTATTTTGTTTGGACATTTTATCCAATAGGTTTGGTTTTTTAGTTTTTTGTTTCAAGATTTTTATCTAAAAATTTATTTGACACTTGTTAATTCACACTTGTTCATGTAGAATTTTTTTCATTTGGGACTTTTTTGGTCTTAGAAACTTTTGTTTCAAACATATTTGGTCTTTGGGGATTTGTGCTATTAAACATTTTGTCTAAAACAATTATCCTGAAAAAGACTTATCTTTATCAAAAGTTTTAGGTCTTTGGACATTTTGTCTAATTGACTTTTTATCATTCAGACTTTGTTACTATGGACTTTTTTTATGATAGACCATAAATTTTTATCTATATGCTTCAAGCATTTTGTTTAGACATTTTATCTAATGGGAATTAGGTATTTAGGATTTTTATTTGGGTCTTTTATAAAGATTGTTCCCAACACAAAACTTGAATACCCAACTCTCAAATGCCAAAAGACTTGTTATACATAGCTAAATAATACTAAAATACTTCCTATTAGTTTGCGAAGGTCACCCACCAAATATAACTAACGAATTTTGAACTATGTAAAAAATATAAAATAGGTGAATGTTAGGCATTTATATCACATGAACTAGTATTCAATGCTAAAAGCTATATATGTGATGTGTAGCCATTAAAACATTCATTAATTACAAATAAACTGGCACTCAAAGTCTACTACTATCCTACATGATAAAAGACTTAGCTATTACCTATAACAATATTGTGTGTAAAACAAGAAACTATTGAAATCAGGAATTGTTCATAGAGCATGTATAACACATGGAATAAAATTGTAAACACATTTAGCTACACGTAAGTAATGATGACATATTCATCTAGGCCATTTATGGGAGTAGTTACCCCATTTCCATTTTCAATCAAGGGTTTAATGGAGTTTATGGATATAGTCTTTGACATTACCATATTCAACAACAAGTACATGAATTATTTAGAATTAGGGGATGTTGTTGACTCTGTGGATATATTTTTTTGGATGGAAACATATCTCCATTAATATGAATATTCATCAAGGATTTATAGGCCCTGAAAAGACAAGGATTAGATTTTGTTGTTGTCAAGCCTAAGGTGATGCCATGTATCAACCTCCTTCTTGACTTTTTCTTCATAGTTAAAGTCATGTAAGATGTTACCCTATATAATATTGTAAATTTGATAGTTGTAGAATTCATCATGGGAGATTATTTCCAAATATATTTGTCATTATCCACATAGGATGCTTATTTTGATAAGTATTGGCTAGTACAATATAATAAAGAGAATTTAATGGAGAAGGTTTTGTCTTCATGGCTTCTTCCCAAAAAAAACAATCACATTCAAAGCAAAGAATATGAAGGATCCTACTCCCATTAACAAGTTTAAGATGGGGGTGTGCATAGGCATGACACTTCTCAATAGAATTTATGGAATGCCTAACATCCATTTTCTCCATTTGGATTGGATACCGTTATTACACATGATTCTAACTAGTGACACTATGTTCATGTTGGGAGATATAGTAAGTTTCCATTTGAGAGAATAGGTCATCTATAAGGATAAGTATCCCACTCTTAAAAAGCATATTTACATGATGTCGTATTTGTTGGATGTTTTTATGAGAATAATTTACAAAGTTCTTGATGAGATATGGATCCCAGCCATTGATTGTATTAAAAATAAAATGTGTGATCATTTTCAAATTATGCACATTTATGCTTACATTAATAACATGGTGAGGATTGCTAAGGATTTTTATCCTCATGTTTGGCAAGCTATCCATGGTTCACCAATGCCTAGGGTTGGGATCAACATTATGAAGATACTTTCTTAAATAGGTGATTACTTCTTATATTTATATTTCATTGTCATTAGGATCTAGGAAAATAAGGTTAATCCCTTATGCCTCCCAAAGTACATGCCTGATAAGTTGGCCAAGTAATAAATTAATTTCCAATTATGGTGGATCATAGAGGAGGACCTATCTAGGATAAAGAAAAGTTCATTCTTTGGCAACCACATAGTTATTGGTTGAATGGTATATACCATGAGAAAACACTTTAGAGATGTTAGTGGAAGAGGAATATATATCATTTCCCCACACTTCCACATAGGGATTGGGATCCCCATGGAGCCATCTAAAATCACATACATGGATTCAATATCCTTTACAACCATGTCCATTATACTTATGATTTCTTATTCATAAATGTACAAAATGATGAGGAAGTTTTGGAGAGAGAAATAATTACTAGGTTGATGTAGGATCATTTGAAGATGATCCAATAAGAACCTGTAATCTCTATGAGGGAATTGGATAGTAGAAAGTATCTATAAATGGTTGACACATTAAAACTTTGGAAAGGCCAGTCCATAGAGTAATCAAAGGACCAAGGAGGCTCCTCATCATAAAGACTCCTGCTAAAGTTAAAAGGTTGTTAAGAATGAACTTGGGGTAATTAAACTTGACCCAAAGGGAATAAAAGTAACAGACCCCATCAATTTAGATTCTGATGAGGAAGAGAAAGTACAAGAAAAGCTAACTACTTGCATAATTTAGATGCCTACATCTATTCCCTAGTTACAAGATTCTAACTTTTTAGGGGTAGAAATAGATGAAGTATTTACATCATCCCATAAATGCTCCTCCTCATATCTTAATATTACCATTTTATACACAATGAAGCCCAAGGCTCCCAAAGGTTATCCTATAGTTAAACAATCTCAAGGCTTGCCTACAGTGCCCCAACAAGTAGAGGTGGAAAAGGGGGAAGCATTTGACTTTAAATAATAGGAAGAGGATTTTGATGAAGAAACTAAACTATAAGAAGCTAAGGCATTGATCCTTGAAGCTAATAAAGGTAAATAACTAACTGGGGAAGGCACAACATGTACCCAATTTCTTAAGAGCACTTCTTTGTCTTCTACTTATGTTCCTATTTTTGGTGTTGTGTTTATTTTTTATGTGTTAAGAACCCTGTTGATGCAATGGATTGCACCCAGGGCAGGAGGCCGAGCTCCTGCCTTTCCACACGCAACAATGGAAACTCCCCTCTCACCTGTGGGACTAGTGAAGCTGGAGGGGAGAGTCTCTAGATAAGAGCTAACTCCCTCTAATGTATCTTTTAGACCCTAGTTTCTCCTACTAATAATAAACACAATGAAAAAGGGGGGGATGAAAAGGGAGAGAGAGATGCTGAAAATAGAACCTAAGCCTAAAAATGAAAAGGTGATACACCAGAAAAGTGATGACCCACCTAGCCTAAATATACACTTTTCACCAGGAAGAAATGCCCATACACTTCATCTGAAGTGGGAAGCTCTTCTGCAACAGTTAGCTATGGGTCTATGAAAACACAGGGAGGAAGAAACTACCAGAGGCATCCTAAGACACACTTATGGTAGCCTATTCACAGGCACCTATATTCTTCTTGTAGACACTTCTGGTAGACCTACAAGAAGGAGACTTCACAATGCACTAGACATGTTGTAATCGGTCTGTGAAAAGCATGAAAGATAATGACTTAACACAAAAGAGGAAAATAGACATATACTTTAAAGTGCAGGTCTAGATAGAGGTAAAAATGCTAAGTCTTGATTTAAGGTAAAAAAACTGGCAGAGCTCTACCTTACAAGCCTAAGAGATTTTTAGGTAGAGTTTTACCTTAAGGTTGAGAGAATCGATCCATCTCAAAATGAGAATTTTAAAATATATAGAAAGAGGAAGAGAACTTGGTGCTTCTTGGGAAAGATTTTGGTGCTCTTTTTGCCAGTTGGCCCATGTGCGCTCTGAGCCTTAGAAAGAGGGAGCTGTTTGATTGTCAGCTCCTGCTTTGACTTTGGCATTCCACATTAATGTGAAAACATGGCCGTGCCCCTTTTCTATGAATAGACTACTCTCTTCAAGGTGTTTACATGGCTTGTCTGCTTATAAATGCAAACTAGAATAAAAATAGGCTGGACCATTTGGTGACCATCTAGTAATAACTCATCTCTTCTTTGCCACTTGAACTACTTTGTCTCTTTTTGCACCTTATCTTCTTCCTGGTTTCATCTCTTTTTGCTTCTTCAGCCCTCGAGGGTGATCTTCTAGTGGGTCACTGCATTCCTTGGGCTCTTTTCATGGTTGGCATTTAGGTAATTCAAAAATAAATGGCTATTTCACTACCTTAAAATTGACACCTACGCACCTGTCATCGCTTAAAAAATAATGGTTAATCTACCTCTTTAAAATTGATGGCTTATAGGATGTCACTTTCCTTTGCAAATTCCTTTGGGCCTTTTCTATGGGCTTTTCCCCACAGATAAAAAGTCCACAAGAATTGGCCGCTTTGACTTCCCCAGGTCCTTTCTTCGTGCTGGCGGCCTTCCTCCAAATTCCTTCAGACTTTTTGTCTGAAGGAATTCCTTCAGACAAAAAGTCTGAAGGATTTAATGTCTTAAGAGTTTTTTTGCATTTCCTAAAATCCTTCAGCTTCCTTCGAAGTGCTCCCTACCCTCCGTAAGGGATTTTGAACTCAGAATTGCCTTCTGCAAGGGCACTTGCCCTTCAACTTCAAGATGTTGCCTTGAACCAAGCTGTTGAACTGACCGGTTGAACCAAAAATGATTTAACAGTTCAATGGTTCAACACTGCGTGCCACTCATTCGTTGAACTGAGCCTTTAAACCTATCAATTGAACTTTGCGTTAAACTTATCCTTTGAACCAACTATTGATCCAATTCATTAAACCAATTCAATGGTTCAAACATTTGTTGAGATGAGCCTCTGAACTGAGTATTGCACCAAGCTCATTGAACCATCTGATGAACTAAGTGATTGAACCATCCGATCGAACCAAGGCATTGAACCAACACATTGCACTTGTAATGAACTTTGGCATTGAACCTCAACTGTTGAACCAAATCATTGAACTAAAATGATGAACTAACACATTGAACCAAGCTGATGCATTGACACATTAAACCAAGGCATTGAACCAAGGCATTAAACCAAAGTGCCAAACCAAAGCATTAAACCAAAGTGTTGAACCGGTTCAATGGTTCAAAGCTACCAACCTTATGAATTTCTTTAGACAAGAGCCCAAAGAAGCCTTGTAAAACCTAGCACTCTCTAAATTGATTCTTCATGCACCAAAAGAAACTTCACCTATAGAGTCCATATAAATAGACCTATAGAGTCCGTAGAAAGCCTCATTGTTGAGTCCATAGAAATCCAAGCTCTATAGAGTCTATAGAAATAGACTTGTAGAGTTCGTAGAAATTCCTAGACTTGTGCAAAATCAAAAAAATGAATTGGCCTAGAACAACAGGGGAAGAAGGGAACCAATTTTTGGCCTATTGGGCAAAAAATGGTCAACAAATTAGTGACTCCTAGGGGAAGCATGCCTACTATGCTTAGAGACTAGTTGCCTTGTAGTCCATTGGGTATGGAATCAGAATGCAACTTTAAAGAAAGTTTAGCAATAGCCCCAAAGATCTAAGAATCAAACATGAATCTTTTACCCCACACACAAAGGAAAACACACAAGGCTAAAAACACTACTTGTGCAAACTACACTTAGGGAAATCAGGAAAAGAAACTAAAAGCAAACTACTATATACAGCTAACTAGGAATGTTTGCCTCCCTCCTAGATCAAAGGGAAAACTTCTTAAGTCCCTTTCCTAGAAAGAAGACTTATGGTGCCAGATAAGTGGTTGAATGAAGTGGAGACTTGGTGACCTGCTCCTCTTGCCTATCACCTAGATTGGCTGGTATCTGAGTGGATCAGATTCAAACATGCTTCTAACATATACATACTCTATTTGTTCTTGGAATATTTTTGAATGCTAGTCCTTCATGCTGGTGCATTTCACCAAAATATCAATGGTTGCTGGCTCATCACCATAAGCCCTTTGATATGTATAGCTCCCTTGCCATGCATCATGGTCTAACCCATTTCCTTCTACTTCATTGAAGACTCTGTCAGACTCATCCTCTGCTTCCTCTCAGCCTTCTTGAAAAAATGTGACTGTGATGATGTCTAAAATGGAATCACAAACTGACTACTCATCCCACAGAACATCACCTCTCTATTCCAAACTCTCTTCTTCAAGGCTTTCCTCAAGGAAGACATACCTCTCCTTTTCCTCCTCAAAGATCAAGATTTCTAGGTTTTCAAAGATATTCTCCTAATCCTCCTCCAACTTAGGCTCCTTAGTGTAGTCATCCTCCTCATCGAAGCAATAGGGAAGTTCATCAAATAGATGGGAAGAGAGCTCACCATGCTTAGGTTCCTCCTCATATTGCTGGAACATCCACATGTATGCATGTCCTGTGTCTTCTCCATTGCTGATGAGGTCTTCACAAGGAACATCGATGATGATTTATTCTTCATTGTCACTCATGACATCCTCTTGGGAAACTACAAATTGGATCTTCTACTCCTCACTCACCTCCTGTATAATAGGTTCCTCCTTGAGAAGGGATGAAGTGGAAAAAACATGTGGAAGAGGAGGTAGTCCTTGAGTTAGATCAAATGATTCCTCCTTCCATCTAGCTAGCACTTCATCAATATTAGGTGTAGCCTAATATCTCTCTTGGGGATGTGTAGATGGGGTGTGTACAGACATAGAAAGTGTCATTGGGTTTGAACTGTCCATCACACCTTGGATGAGGAATCTCTCTCTGGATTCTAACTCTACAATTATTCTAGCCATATCCTCTTGGAAGATCCTTTCCTGGAGGTCACCAACATCATCATGAGCAGGAGTAGCCTCATCTTCTTCAAGGTTTTGATTAAAACCTTTCTTCTCCTCCTTCTTACCCCATGATTCTACTATTTTCTTCCAGTTCAAGATCTCAGAGTTAGAATTTTGCTCCTGTGAACAGGTAGCAACTATGTTTTCTCCAAGGTCCTTGGGCTCCTCCAAAAGGTTTGAAAGTTATATCTCTCTTTCATGAAGCAATCTCATTTGATCCTCTAAATCTTCAAGTTTTTTGTCTAGATTATCTTGAAAGAGTCTTTCTTGGAGGTCACCAGCATCATCATATTGAGTAGGAGCAATTTCAAGAGAGATGTGTTGGTTCGTAATGCTCCCCCCAAAGGAAGATTCATGATCTAATGAATTTAGAAGTTTAATCTCCATGGGAGGCCATTCCAGTTCCCTTTTATGCTTGAAGGCTAAGCACATAGGGTCAAGAGCAGGGTTGATTGATGCATCAGATGAGCCAGAATGAGCAAGTGTCATCTGGTAGAAAGGATTTAGTGCACAAGAGGGAGTTTTCTTTAGGATAGGAGGGGGCATGCAAGGATGACTACCTTGAATGAATGGATTCCTCCATTTTTCTAACTCCTCCTCCATGGATTGTAAGGCCTGAGCTTACTTGAACAAACATGCCTCCTTATACATCAGCTCCTGCTGATAACCATACTACTCATCCAGTCTGTCGATCTCCATTACCTACTTCTCAAAATCTAGTGCCACTTCAATATTGTTAAAGGGAAACTAGGAGGGCTACTTGAGGTGATTCTATAAATTTTTTGAGTTTGATCAAATTCATATGAAGGAATATAAGGTCCATGATTTTGTGCAAAGGAATTATACATACAAAAAGTGATTTTTGATGGCAACAGGTTGCTTAACCAGCTAATTCAACTCAGAGTCACCATTGGTGTTGATGCAAAAGCCTCCAAATATTGGTTAGTTGAAGAACACACCAAAAATTCTTCAACTCTTTGGACACAACTTATCTTAGTTGGTCCCACCGAGCGTGCCAAAAAATGTTGATGCAGTGGATTGCACTTGAGGTAGGAGGCTGAGCTCCTACCTTTCCACATGCAACAATGGAAACTCCCCTCTCGCTTGTGGGATTGACAAAGCTAGAGGGGACAGTCTCTAGATAAGGGATAGCTCCCTTTGATGTATCTTTTAGGCCCTAGTTTCTCCTACTACTAAAAAAAAAATGAAAAAGGGGGGGATGAAAAGGGAGAGAGAGATGCTGAAAATAGAACCTAAGCCTAAAAAATGAAAAGGTGATACACCAAAAAAGTGATGACCCACTCAGCCTAAATATACACTTTTCACCAGGAAGAAACACCCATAGACTTCATCTAAAGTGGGAAGCTCTTCTACAATAGTTAGCTATGGGTTTGTGAAAACATAGGGAGGAAGAAACTACCAAAGGCATCCTTAGACACACTTATGGCAGCCTATTCACAGGCACCTATAGACACTTCTGGTAGACCTACAGGAAGGAGACTTCACAATGCACTGGGCATGTTGTAATCAGTCTATGAAAACCATGAAAGATAATGACTTAACACAAAAGAGGAAAATAGACATATACTTTAAAGTGGAAGTCTAGATAGAGGTAAAAATGCTAAGTCATGATTCAAGATAAAAAAAATTGGTAGAGCTCTGCCTTACAAGCCCGAGAGATTTTTAGGTAGAGTTTTGACTTAAGGATGAGAGAATCGATCCATCTCAAAATGATAATTTTATAATATATAGAAAGAGGAAGAGAACATGGTGCTTCTTGGGAAAGATTTTGGTGCTCTTTTTGCCAGCTAGCCCATGTGCACTCTGAGCCTTGGGAAGAGGGAGCCATTTGATTGTCAGTTCCTGCTTTGACTTTGGCATTCCACATTAATGTGAGAACATGGCCGCACCCCTTTTCTATGAATAGATTGTTCCCTTCAAGGCATTTGCATGGCTTTTCTATTTATAAATGCAAATTGGAAGAAAAATAGGCCGCACCATTTGGTGACCATCTGGTAATAACTCACCTCTTCTTTTCCACTTGAACTACTTTGTCTCTTTCTATGCCTTGTCTTCTTCCTGGTTTTGTCTCTTTCTACTTCTTCAGCCCTCAGGGGTTATCTTCTAGTAGGTCACTACATTCCTTGGGATATTTTCATGGTTGGCACTTGGACAATTCAAAAACAAATGGCTATTTCACTACCTTAAAATTGATGCCCACACACCTGTCATCACTTAAAAAACAATGGAAAATCTGCCTCCTTAAAATTGATGGCTTTTGAGATGTCACCATCCTTGGAAAATTCCTTCGGGCCTTTTCTATGGGATTTTTTTGTAGGCTTTTTCCCGCAGACAAAAAGTCCATGAGAATTGGTTGATTTGACTTCCCTGGGACCTTTCTTCATGCTGGCAGCCTTCCTCTGAATTCCTTCAGACTTTTTGTCTAAAGGAATTCCTTTAGATAAAAAGTCCAAAGGATTCAATGTCTTAAGAGTTTTTATGTATTTCCTAAAATCCTTTGGCTACCTTCAAAGTGCTCCCTACCCTCCATAAGGGCTTTTAATCTCAAAACTACCCTCCGTAAGGGCACTTTTCCTTCAGTTTTAGGATGCTCCCTTGAACCAAGCCATTGAATCGATCAGTTGAACCAAAAAATGGTTCAACGGTTCAAAAGTGTGCACCACTCATTCGTTGAACTGAGCCTTTAAACCTGTTGATTGAACTTTGCATTAAACTTCTCCATTGAACCAAACATTGAACCAATTCATTAAATTGGTTTAATGGTTCAAACATTTGTTGAGCTAAGCCTCTAAACTGAGCATTAAACCAAGCTCATTGAACTGTCTAATGAACTGAGTGATTGAACCATCCGATTGAACCAAGGCATTAAACCAACACGTTGAACCTGTAAAGAACTTTGGCATTAAACCTCATCCATTAAACCAAATCATTGAACCAAAATGATGAACCAAGCTGATGAACCGATTCATTAAACCAAGGCATTGAACCAAAGTGTTGAACCAAAGCGTTGAACCTGGTTTAATGGTTCAAAGCTACCAACCTTCCTTGTGAATTTATTTAGACAAGATCCCAAAGAAGCCTTGTAAAACCCAATACTCCCTAAATAGATTCTTCATGTGCCAAAAGAAACTTCACCTGTAGAGCCTGTAGAAATAAACCTGTAGAGTCCATAGAAAACCTCATTGCTAATTCTATAGAAATCCAAGCTCTGCAAAGTACACAGAAATAAACTTGAAGAGTCTGTAGAAATTCTTGGACTTGTGCAAAATCAAAAAAATGAATTGGCCTAGAATAACAGGGGAAGAAGGGGACCAGTTTTTGTCCTGTTGGGAAAAAAATGTTCAACAAACCCCTAAGGTGGAAGTTCCAATATCTACCTCTAGTGATCCATTTACCACCACTTCTTTCACACAATTCCCCTTACTCACCCTAAAGGTTAAAAATGATTCTTTTATTATTATTTCTTGATTCCCCACTTTTGATCCACTTTCCACTTCCATGTGATCTACATCCATCATGGTTACCTCCAATATTCCTTCTAACACTACCGCTATTAGATCAATGAAAAATAATAGGACATCTAAGAAGATAAAAATAGCCATGGTCACCCCATATCTCAATGTTCAATCGACCCAAATCACCCTTCCCATGCCATCTACCACTCCATTTGAAGAGACCATTATTACAAGTTCAAGTAAAGGTAAAAAGGGTAAAAACTCAAATAGTCATAGTCCATCCACGCCCTTAATTTGGAGGAGTAGATTGGTCTAAAATTACCTAGCCATCCTTACCTAACACCATTTTTAAAGCATCCAAGAAGCAACAAGTAGTTGAGGAAGTTGAGGAAGAGGTTGTAGTCACAACCTCATAAGAAATAGTTGGTAATTAGTTGGTAATTCTTCCCTAGGCCATGGATTTAAGGACCAAGATATCTCAGCTTCTTAGTTTCAAAATCACAAATCTTCCCTCTATTAACACTTGATTTGATAAACCATCTAGAAGAATTTAGAGGGTGAAGAAGAGAAAGCTAGAGGATGATGTAGGTAGAGAGTTGATCTTTAAAGAGAGACAAGAGGTCTTATCCCTCACTAAGAGATAGAGTAGACATTCAGGGTAATCCCATTATGTTTAAGACTTTATATCTCTTACCAATGCATAAAATGATGCCATGGTGACAATCTATGAGGGTATAGAGATGGGCAAGCAGGAGCTAAAGGTAAAATTAGAATAGTCAAAAGAACAAGCCAAGATTGTGTACATACCAGTCAACACTGAGGCTAAGGTTTAAGATGTAGCCTCTAAATTTTATAATTCATTAGAAGTATTATAATTCATATGGGCTGAGTTAGCCCCACATATTAATAAAACTAATGAAATTTTTAATTTTTTGAAGAGTGATGGCAATAAAATGAATATGTTGATTGTTTATGTAGGTAATAAGGATTATAGCCATTTAGACCTCATGACACCACTAGAGGCATCCAATGCCTTCAAATTTATAGTCATTAGGATAGAAGAGGATAAAGAATGGTTGAAAGTAGTATGATCTTTACTCCCTAATTATTAAAAATATGAGGTTATCATTCTTCAAATTTTGAATGATCTAAAATTATCCAAGGTCAAGGACACTATAGGGAAATTGATTAGTAAGATCAATTTTGATCAAATCATTTAGGAGGCCATAGATAATTTCAAGCAAATTCTATAAGGGCTTTCATTAGAGGACATAGAGGTTGAATTAAGCTTCACCAGGAAGAAGGTCACTAAAGTGGAGATCTTCAAGATCAACTTCCAGTTGACAAAAATAGAACATGCAAAGATCCTAAGCCAAGTCAATAGAGTGTACAGACCACCTCTACTAAACTTAGAGATCATTTTGTAGTAGCATAACACTTCTCACAAGTGTTGGCAAGATATTGAAGAAAATAAGAAGTAAGATCAAGTTGCTAATTTTAGTGCTACATCAACATCAATAGTTTCCATGTCTACAACCTCTGCCACTATGCCAACTAAGGTTCATGTAGCTATTCAGACAACACAGCCTTGAAAGGTTGAGATTTATTACATGGAATTTTTTTAATGATATATATATATATATATTCAACATTATAAAATAAACACACACACACACACATGTATGTATGTATTTTTCTTATAGTTTGAGCCATTATTTTAAATTTTCCTAGTTATCTTTGTACACATACACATGTTACATGGTTTTTTTAAAGGCTAACTTTGACTATTTAACAATTATAAGTAAACTCTATATTTTTTTTACCATAGTTAGATCTTAAGTTTTAATTATGACATGTAATTAATTTTTCATGAACTTGGAGGATGAGGCGACCCCTTCCCCAAGTCTATTTAAACAATTTTGATCCATAGTTTGGATGGGTCAAAGAATTTTCAATATACAACAACAAAACAATTTTGGTTGTCTACTCATGTGTTTGCATATTTTATTTCCACTATTTGTGTAATTAGATTTTATTTATTTGGTTATATGATTCAATAATCCTTAGTTTGCAAAAGTTTCAAATGGGTTCTTAATTGTCTTGGTTAATATACTAGTCTTAGATGTACAACAATTATTGAATGATTGATAAAATTACATTGGTTAGGATAGTTAAGTTGATTCATTTATAATTATAAGTGTGTGTAAGTTCTTCATTTTGATATAGTTTTATGTGTGTGTGCAATATCTACCTCATATACATCACTAATCTTAAGTCATAATCTCATGATTAAGAGTGTGCAATAGTTTCTCTAAAAGGAGTAATGTTTGATTGAGGCCTATGAGTTTCCTATTAAGTATCCCCTTAGACTTCTTATCCATGTCTGATTATGTGTATAATAGCTGATAGAAATAGGCATAGATTTTGAAAGAACTTGTCCACTTAAGAACTAGATAGGGAAGTGATTTTTAAATACCATAGAACCTTTTTTTAGCCTTACCCTTCCCTCCCTTTTTGAGTTTGTTTTGAGAACTATTCACTTTAGATTATCAACCAACCATCCATCCAAATCATATATATTATTAATTACTTTTAAGATATCACCCCTCTATCCAAAAACCTTGTTAACAACTTGTATTCCCTACCAACTATTCCATCAACATGTTGTTAAGACCACATACCTATAACTTATACCCTAGAGTAGAGTTCACCTCCATTGAGATCCTAAAATGTTAAAGGCTACCTCTTTATGATATTAGTGTGGTTAAACCCCTCATCAAAATATTATTCATAGATCTAGAAGGAGGGATTGAACCTCTAATACAAGAGGTTAGTTTTTACATAGAGTTGCACTAGAGTCACCCAAGAGAGTGATCGGATCTAATACCCAGACTTGTCTTTTAGTCTTACCCTTGACAAATCATAAGAGACCTATAATTATGCCAATTATCCCTAATAGACCTAGGAATCCTTCTCTAGTTAGTAACCCTTTACCTATTAATAATCTAATGTCTCAACCACCCTAGTTGGTTGGATCTAATATTGTCATCCTAGGAGATGTGCATGATTTACCTAGGAATCTTAAAAAGTACCTATCATCCTTTTCTCCTTTAGGAGCAAGGATAGTAGAGGAAAATATTAAATATTTTAAATTTGTTTCAAGAGTAATGAATGTTATCAATGAATATGTTACATGTAAATTATTCTCTTTTACATTAATGGATGTTGCTTATAATTGGTGTTTGAATTTAATGGAAAATTCCATCACTTCTTGGGATGCATGCCAACAAGATTTTATTACATAATTTAGACATGTCACCAGTCTTAGTTTGATATATCAACATTTCATTATCATGAAGAGGAAGCCTAATAAACCAATATAAGATTTTAATGCAAGGTTTCAAAATATGTACATGTGGTTATGTCTGAGGTATAAACTAGAAAATGTATTAACATTAGAGATGTACAAGAATGATTTGGACACAATCACTAATATGTTATAGAGAATAATAAATACTACCAATAATTTAGCATTAGCATATGAAGAGGCCATCAACATTGATAGGCAGCTCAATACCTAGGTTCTTGACATACCAAACATCAACAATGGCTTCCCAACATTGAATCTAGTTTCACATGTAAAGAGAACATTCATACATTCAATTAGAACCAACTATACACTCTACCTTCATTGATACAGGAAACATAACCAAACTACAAATTCTTTAAAAATCATGCACAAGGCAATTTTTATCAACAAAATCAACAATTGGCAACATTTTATATTGTTTTCTACAAGCCATTGAATCTATAAAGGCATAAATGGCTTCTATTCAAAATATGGTCCAAAAACTAAGCAATGATTTCCTTAGTATGTAAATAAATATGGGTAATGTTAATTCCCCAAGTAGAAATCAGACTTTTGGATTCTAGAGATATAAAAAACCATTTAATAAACCTATGAATAACATAGAGTATCCTATAAAACTTTTAGAGATCAACATGATAGAAATATCTATACTCAATTGGTGCATAATTCATAATAATTCTCAACATGGTGATCTTGATTGTGTTGAATTTTGTGTAGCATTCGAAATATTTCAAAAAGAAGTGGTAAGATAGGACCAAATTCATAACCCATCATAATCCCACTAGGAACCTAACTCTTGAAGCACTACCATTTTATTTTAGATGTATGAGTTTCTTTTTCTAAGTGAAGATGATAACATAATCGAGGATAACACTAACAAGGTTCACTCTTTCTAGTAGTTTTAGAGAGGTGGGTACAATTTAAGGAATAAGCATCTATTCATAATGTATATTCCTCTAAATAACACAACAATTCCACCTAATCCTAAAGTTAACAATAATTTATCTCCTCCAAGAGGGAATGATCAACCTCAAAATAAGGAGGAATAGAGCAAAGGAGGATACAACATCATTGAAGACATGAAAAATTTCAAAGTAAATATAAATATTCATGAGTTATCTCAAATCATTGAATAGAAGGATCTTCTATGGAAGTATATTACTAGGAATACCTTTGTGGAAAGAACCAAAGCATGTATAGATAAAGCAAAATCTACTAATACTAATATCATCTATAAAATAAAGAAAAAATATCATCTTTCTTGTTGACTATTAGATCATTTGGTAGTAATACTCATAAATGTTTAGTTTAAGCTAGAGCCTTTACAATTGTCATGCCTACTTCCATATGTCAAAAGCTTGCTCTAACTCCAAGCCCTTTAAAGAGAATAGTTTCACAACTAGATAAAATAGTGGTGTCAATAGTTGGAGAATTGACCAATGTATGTATTCAAGTAATATCTAAACCACGAGTTTAGATGACCATTTATATTATTATAGTATATATACCCAAAGGCTATAGATTGTTTTTGAGTAGAGACTAGTCCAAAATGTTCAATGAATATCTTTCTACAAACTTCTCTCACATCTAGTTATCATGTAGGGGCATTGTAAATCAAATCAAGATCGACAAGGAATTGAGGATGAAATATCCCATTATAGAATAAAATTTCAAGAATGAAGAGGTAAAATATGAATCTCTAAGCCCTGGTATTTATACATTTACTACATAAAATCAAGTACAAGAGCCATAGTTTAAAGGTTCCAATCGGCTATGGACTTTACATTTTAATGGTGCTAAATCCAAGCAAGGATCAGGCATAGGAATTAAAATAATTGATCTATAGGGAAGGAAGTTATTATAATAATATATATTACAATTCCCATGAACTAATAATAGGGCTGAGTATGAAGCTTTAATATTGGGTTTACAATTTGCACTCAAGAATAATGTGAAGCAAGTACTAGTATTTGATGACTGATATCTGGTAGTCAACCAAGTCAAAAACAAATATCAGTGTAATCTATCTTATTTGATAAGGTAAAAGCATAGATTATGGGACCTAATAGAGATATTTGAAGCTTTAAAGATAGTATTCAATCCTAGAGAGTTAAATCAAGCTATAAATTCACTATCTGTTATTGTTGCTAATTTGGAACCTCTCCAAGAATCTAAGGTAAATAGATTCTCTATTGAGCTAGTACCTTGTCCCTCTATTATTGATAATATAGAAACTTTCCAAGTCTTTGATTATGACAAATAGATAGTTTGAGTCCCAAATCATTGGTGACAAGGAATTTAATCATCTCTATCAAGAGGAATCAAGTAAGGAAGTTAATCATTGGTGATAAGGAGTTTGAGTCCCAAATCATTGGTGATAAGGAAGTTAATCATCTCTATCAAGAGGAATCAGGTAAGGAAGGTATTATCCATCTCAAGTAGAACATATTTTAGATGGGTTGGTCTCCTTATAAATTCAATTTTACATAGATACTCAAGCCTAGTATCTTAGGTAGCCTAAGTTCAATGAATCTGACTTCAAAAGGGAAAATCTAAGAGATGGACATAGTCTGCACTATGTTAATATTGGCCTTAGTTTTACACTAGAAGAAAGATAATGAATGAATTATTTAATCACTTGATATAGAGATATCATTTCTTAGACTTATGAATATTTTAAGGTTTATGACCTCAGATCATCACTCATATGATTCCTATGTAATCAGACTATAAGCCATTCAAACAGAGGCATAGACCAGTCAATCTAATTCTAGAGCCTCTCATTCAAAGAGAAGTGGAGAATTTACTAATTGTAAGATTCATCTTCCTAATAAAACATTCTATTTAGGTGAACAATTTGGTTCCATTCAGAAAGAAGAATGATGAGATTAGATTGTGTTGATTTCAAGAACTTGAGCAAATCTTCTTAAAATTATAACTATCCCCTGCCTTATTTGGATGAGGTAATGCAAATAGTAAGTGGTTATGAAATGATTTCCTTGAATGTATTTTCATTCTACAATCAAGTATTGGTACAATATGAACATATGATGAATGTTATGTTTACTAAAAAGTGGGGAACATATGCATATAAGAGGATGTCATTTAGCTTAATAAATTCAAGAGCCACATTTTAGAGAGCTATGGATCATGCATTAAAATGATTAACAAGAAAATGAATAATCATCTACATGGATAATCTTATTGTGTTTTCAAAGAATATGAATGACCACATAGGCCACTTTCAATTGATATTCAAGAGATGCAGAAGGTTTGGTACTTCACTAAATCTAAAGAAGAGTATATTCAAAGTGACTAAAGGCAATTTATTAGGGCATATAATCACAAAATATGGGATCATCATTGATCTAGATATAATTCAAGGAATTTCCAAGATTTCACCACCAAATAGCAATAAGGAGCTCAAATCATTCTTTGGGAAGATTAACTTTGCAAGGAAGTTCATCTCAAGATTTGCAGAGATTATTAGACCTCTAAATGCAATGCTCAAATAAGATGCCAAAATAAAATGGACAACTAAGTCCCAAAAGTATTTCTAAGATATTAAAGATGTAATATCTCAAACCCTAGTGCTAATTAGTCTAGATTTCAAGAAGGATTTATACTTATACTCATTCACTTTAGAACATACAATTGTTATTATTATAACATAGAATAAGGATGAGATTGAGCATCTAATTATGTTCATGAGAAAAAATATCAAAGACGTTAATCTCAAGTACTCCATGATTGATAAATAAATATTCACTCTTATCAAAGTAATGAAGAAATTTTGACACTACATCATGAGGAATAAGACCATTGCCATTGTGTCTAATCTTGTTGTCAAGCTCACCTTATCACATAATGAATTGGGAGAATGTAGTTGATAATGGATGGCTAAGATATAATAGTTTGACATAGACATTAATCTTGCAAAGATCATTTGGGTTCAAAGCATAATTCAACTTATGACTGAGCTTGATCCACATATCACTTTTGAAGAGATATGTGAAGCTCAAGTATCTAAAGGAGAAAGGTATACTAACATAATATAATACTTATTTACATTTACTTGTTCCCCAAAACTTAATAGATAATGAAGGAGAGCTTTGAGACTCAAATATACTTATTATATGATCAAGAAGGTAGCTCTCTATAAAATAAAGTATGAAAACATTTATCTCAGGTGTGTGTCTACAAATAAAGCTAAATAGATTCTATAAAACTTGAATTAGAAGATAGGTAGTGGTCATCTATCTAGGAATACCACAATCCATAAGATCTTAAAAATGGGCTACTATTGGAAAATAGTTTTCAAGGATGCTCATTCCCATTGTCATGAATTCCAAGTTTTAGCTAAGAGGGAAGTACATGTAACAATGCCATTACAACTTATTATTGAAAGAAGGCCATTTTACTAATGGGGTTTAGACTTCATTGGTGTCATTAAACCAAATTCCTCAATAGGCCATAAGTTTGTACTCATTAAAATAGACTATTTCTTGAGATGGATGAAAACCATAGCCACAAAAACTCTAAATCACATGATGTGATTCACTTCTTAGAGGAACACATCATAACTAGATTTGGCACCCCTATTTATTCAATTTATGATAATGGACCAACCTTTATATAATCAAGATTTACTAAGTGGGCACATGATAGCTAAATCACTATCAGGTCATTTTCTAACCATTACCCCAAGTAATTGGGCTGGTAAAATAAACAAATAAGAACCTAATAGATGCGATCTAAAAATTAATTGGGGATAAACCTAGGGACTACCACAATCTATTAAATTATGCCCTTTGGGTGCACCTTATAAGATACAATAAAGCCCTTAATTCTTCATCTTATCTTTTAGTGTATGGATGTAGACTAATAATCCCAATCATGTTAAAACTACTAACTTATCAATTCATGCAAGACTACATGGAACCGAATGATAAAGTAGAATATCGACTACTAGATATAATAGAAATGTAAGATTCAAGGAATAAAACCTTACATACCTTTAATAAACACTAGGACATAGTAAATAGCTGGTTTAATAAGAGAGCAAAGGTTAAAGCATTCAATATTTCAAATTTGGTGCTACTTGTGGATAAAGCCATAAAAAGAAAGGACAACATGAAATAATTTCCCCACTATGGATTGGACCATATAATATTTCATATATCTTGGGCAATAATGAATTCTATCTAAAAGACTTGTAGGATAATTAACTTACATATCAAATCAAAAAATAGTTCCTAAATCACTACTTCATGGATATGCCATCTAAAGGTACCACCAATTGATGAAAGAGCATGGTAGTGGTAGGATTAGATTATATTTGTTATTTTAATAGATTAGAGTTTAATGATTTCTAGATTAAATTTCCTATTTTATTATATTAGAGTTCAATGCTTTCTAGATTAGATTTCCTATTTTATTATATTAGAGCTCAATGCTTTCTAGATTAGTTATTTTGTTAATTTCTATGATAATCTGAATTATGTTCACTCTGATGTAACCAAGCTAAAATCTAAACTAATTGAACTTCTACTTAAATAGACCTATAAAAAAGGGGAAATTTGAAAAAAGAGTTACATCTTAGTACCTATTCATAAATTGGGTATATTTTTGTGTTTAGAGTCTTCAAAATGAAGGTAGGTAATCATGAACCATTCTAGATTATATCACAATTGAACATTTTTATCAGGTATGTGTAAGTTGCTCTTAAAGTACTTCATATGAATTTAGAAAGTTTTCTTATTCCATTAGATCAAGCACACTTATTATATTAAATACTTGTTGGACATGAAAATTCTTGGTATAGATATAGATGGTAGAGATGTTATAATAATGATTTGTTTTATAACCATACCAACTCACTGGGGTTCTAGCTCTCCTCTTTCCATTCAACTAAAATAGAAAAGAAAAGAAGAAAAGAACCATTTATTTCAAAAGAGAAATCAAGACAAAAGAATATCTAAAGAAAATAAAAATACTCACATGATGAAATAAGGTTAATGTACCACACATCATGATCAAAAAAATGAAAGAAAGGGAAAAGAGGGAGCCCAAGGTATCTCTATCAGGGCTATGGACATCTGGATAGCAATAGAGTAATGCTTGAGCTTCCCTTGTTTTAATGAGCTTTAAAAAAAACTAGAATGAAACCTACAACTTCATCAAGCCTTTGAAAAATTCATCAAAACAAGGGTTAAATAAACTTCACATTTAGCACACACAGATCCAAGGATAATAAGGCAAGTATGTTGTGTGAATTTTCTTAGGAGTCCCTTTTATATTTCTAATTTTAGTAATTTTTATGACAAGGTTCATGTTTGGTTTGTAGTTACTAACCAAAATTATGGGTTCATAAATACTCAAGAGTATTCCCTCTATAAGTTGCCATTTTTTGTGCCAAACATCCCCCTTCTCTTCAAGAAGAGATAGGGACCCACTCTTTTTCTTCATATTTTGGTTTTGTTTGTTGAGCCTTTCTTCTATGTACTAGGGCAAGTTTTCTAGTTAACTGATTATTAGTATTTATACTTAGAAGAATTTAGAATTTTAGCATGGTGTTGCATATTTTTTGGACTAATTATATTAATTCCTTTCATTAGTTTGTTAAATTATGTAGGTTTTCAAGTCTTAGATTAATTAGAGACTTATTTTTTGAGCCTTTTGTTCAGGCATTTGATTCAAACATTTTATCCGACAAGTTTGGTTTTTTGATTTTTTGTTTTGTGTTTTTTTTCATAAACTTATTTGAGACCTATTTATCCACACTTATTCATTTAGGATTTTATTCATTTGGGACTTTTTTGGTCTTTATAACTTTTATTCTGAATAGATTTGGTCTTCAAGGTTTTTGGTGTTAGACATTTTATCCAAAATAATTATCTTGGAAAGGAATTATCTTTATCAAAAAAATTAGGTCTTTAAACTTTTTTCAGACATTTTATTTGATAGAATTTTTACCATTCAGGATTTTTTGATGTGGAAATTTTGTCTAATAGACCATAAGGCTTTATCTATATGCTTCAAGTATTTTTTTTGAACATTTTATTCGATGGGAATTAAGTCTCCAAGATTTTTTTTGGGTCTTTTGTAAAGATCAATCCTAACACAAAACTTGAATACACAACTCTTGAATGTCAAAATATTTTTTATACTTAGCCTAATAAATCCAAAATACTTCCTATTAGTTTGCTAAGGTCACCCACCAAATAGAACTAATAAATTTTAAACTATGCAAAAAATATAAAATAGGTAAATGTTGGGCATTTATATCACATTAAATAGTATTCAATGCTAAAATATATGTACATGATGTGTAGCCATTGAAGCCTTCACTACTTACAAAAAAAATTACACTCAAAATCTACTGATATCTTGCATGATAAAATCCCTAACTACTACCTCTGAGAATACATCATGCAAAACCATCAACTAGTAAAATCACAAATTGTTCATAGAGGACGTAGAACACATAGAATAATATTTTAAACACATCCAATTACATGTAAGGAATAATTTAATATTTATCTAGGCCTTTTATGGGATCAATTCCATCATCACCATATTCAATCAAGGATTCAATAGAGTTTATGGATATAGTCTTTGAAGTTACCATATTTGACAACACGTATGCAAATTATTCAAAATTATTGGATGTTATTAACTTTGTGGATATATTTTCATTGGATAGAAACATCTATCCCTTAGAATGAATTTTCATCAAGGATTTTTTGGCCCTAAAAAATAGGGATTGTATTTTTTTTCTACCAAGCCTGAGGTGATGCCATGCATCAACTTCCTTCATGACTTGTTATTCACAGGTAAATTCATGCAAGATGATTTCCTACATCATATGGGTAATTCAATAGTTGTAGCATGCATCATGGGATATGATTTCCAAAGTTTTTTATCATTACCCATACTGGATGCTTATTTTAATAAGCATAGGTTAGTATAATGGAATCAAGAGAATATAATAGATAAGGTTATATCTTCATGGTTTCTCCCCAATGAAACAATCACATGCAAAGGAAAGAATTTGAAGGGTCTACTCCCATTAAAAAATTTAGGATGGGGGTGTATATAGGCTATTGACCATATGATTATCATTGATGTCAAAAGGGGCATTATGAATTTCATTGATCCCAAAGGGTCAAGAAGGATTGATGGAGAGAAGAGCATGTTTTATAGTTATATAGTGAAAAGTTGTCATGATTTTATAGAAACCATTTATGGACCACTTAAAGAGTAATTAATAGAATATTTGTTATGTATTTTTTAACATAATATTAAATATATGGTCCATAGGTTTATTTGAGAAGAAATAGGATTAGAATTGATTTATCTTTGCTCTCAAACATTATAGGGTTTATTAGTTAAACCCTAAGGTTTTAAGCCATGGTGTTTATAGGAATGTTCTATTTTTTTGTTGACTGGCTATAGATGGGAACTAGTTACTTAAGTTATAACATAAGCCTTCCTCATCATTATGCAACCAGCCTCTTCAACCTAGTAATTACTGACTCGAGTAATGTTCTAAAACTTTATATTTCCTAAGTCCTTGACTTAATATTTTTCCTAGCTTGATAAATAGCTAGCACTTAATCATATGTTGAAGATCTAATGAAGTGGAGTAAATTCAATTTGTCAAAGGAACCTATGAGTAAACCCACTAGTGACAAGTGTCACAACCTTGAATATTTTACAATAAATCTATAGAGTGGTTTAAATTCAAATAGTCAAGGATTAACATAGGAATTCAAAGTGTCTCAATAGAGGGAACTGATAGCAAAGGTGTAGAAGGCATGTGAGGGTACCAAGTGTCACATTTATGAGATCTCATCAGAGATAAAGTTTGATCTTGTTAGAAGATCAAATGGTGAGTATGTGATCATGCAATAAATATTTAATAGAGTTAGTGGACTCAATGAGATCAAGTGTTTGATGTTTAGTGACACAAAGGAAAGTTAAAAATTGAGCTAGTTTGATGATATCAATAGAGCATTTTCATTCTAAATATTTAGGAAGTAATGAGATGAGATTAAGAGCTTAAGGTTTAACATTAAATAGAGGTAAAGTTCATGTAACTTTGAAGATCTAATGGCATGTAGGATCTCAGCTCAAAAGATCCAACAGATGTATTTTAAATTTGAATTATTAAATGCTAGAAGTGTACAAGGATCCAACAAAGCTCATGAGCCTATTAGAACTTGATTTAATGGACACATTTTAAATTTGAGAAAACTAAATGAGGATAATCAAATCTTGGTGTGAAACTTAAGATCAATGGTCAGTATTTAAAGGTTCATTCATCATTATGGTCAAGTAGAGGAACATGTAGATAAGCTATAAAATATAATAGAGACAATGATAAAGATCATTATGATTGATCTAAATTATGTAACATGGCATGTGAATCAAAACTAGATCCTAATATATGTGAAATATAGTAATGAGACATAATCATGGAGGTCAAACATGAATTCAATATGCAGGAGACTTTTTGTTAAATAAATATGAATCAAGTCTAAAATTAGCATGTTGTGTTAGCAAATAAGTGTGAACACAAATAAGATGCAAAACCTAGATCAAATGCTTTTGTGTGTGTGTGTGTGTGTGTGTGTGTGTGTGTGTGTGTGTGTGTGTGTGTGTGTGATCTAAGATAAAATAAAGGTTATTATTTATAATGAACAAAGTTGATTTGAGAGAGAGACGTAGAGAGGAAGAGATTGATGAAGTGTGTCAAATAGACAAATATAGAGACACAGAGATATACGAGCAAAGAGGATGAGAAGAGAAGAGAGAGATGTGTAGATCATGAGTAGTTATAGACTAGACTTTTAATAGATAATTGAAATTAGATTCATTTATGAATCAACATTATAATCTAAAGTTTTAGATCCATAATATAGAACTAATTGGTATGTGCCATCAAAAGAGATGAGTTGTACTCAATCAAGGAGTCAATGATTCCTTAGATTAGGTACTTTTAAATCAATGGATTGGTGTCTCTTTAGGGTTAGTGCCCTTAAACATAATAACCAATGATGTTCTTGATTGTGAGGTTGTATTAGAATAGTCAATTCTAGTAGTTATTCTCATGATGGTTTTTCTCATATTGGGTTTTCCATAGTATATCTAGTGTTATGCATAGTTGTGTGTATGTGATCTCTACATATTTTTTTAGTTTGCATTAAAAGTTTAAAAAAGGACTAAGTTAGTCAATATACTAATTCACACCCCCCCCCTCTTAGTAGATAGTTATGTTCTAATAATTGGTATCAGACCCTTGGTTCCTTAGAAGAAGCTTAATCACTTAGGTAGATCTTGGATGGTGAACACAAATGGCTAGTCAAGAAGGCTTTTCCTTAAAAAATCACCTCTCTTTGATGGATCAAACTATGTATTTTTGAGCATTAAAATGGAAGTATATTTATTTTTATTAGGTTTTGATGTATGGATGTCTATTTAAAATGGATATACAACTCCTTATATAACTCCTAATGATCAGGTTGCCAAGAAAACATATGAGAGCAATGTCAAGGATAAATATGCTACTCTATGTGGGTTATCTAATTTAGAGTTTGTTAAAGTGATGAATTATAAAAATGCACGAGATATATAGATAAAATTAAAGAGAATATATGAAGGTGATGAAAAGGTAAAGTAAACCAACCTACAAACATTCAAAGGCAAGTTTGAAAGCCTTAAAATGAATGAAGAAGAGAAAATTGTAGACTACCTCCTCAAATTAGACGAAATAGTCATGAAATCAGAGGCCTTGGAGAAGAGATGAAAGATTTGGTCATCATCAAAAAGGCCTTAATATCTTTTCCATCAAGGTATGACTCAAAAATCTCTACAATAAAGGAAGCAAGATATCTAGATAGACTCATTATTGATGAGTTGCATGGAACATTCATAGCCTATGAGATGAGGATGAGAGAAAAAGATACCTTCAAGAGATAAGCTACATTCAAATCATCCAAACCAGTAAAGGTAGAATCACCTATGTCTAGATCTAAGGAGACTAATGAATAAGAATCCAAATTTATCAAAAGATTAAAAAGAGGGTCTAGAAAGTACAAAGGTAAGTTACCCTTTAAATGCTTTAACTATGGTAAGGTAAGACATTCGATGATAAATTACCTTATAATAAAAAGGATAACTTTGAGCAAGAAGAGGATAGTAAAAAGGTAAAACACCACTACTCCAAGAAGAATAACTTTTTTAAAAATAATAAGGGCATGTACACAAGAGAAGAGAATGATTGATTAGATGATTGTGATAGTTCTAATGATGACCTTGATTGTGCCTTTATGGCTAAGGAAAAGGAAGTCTTATTCATGAAATTAAGATCAACGTCTATGGATCAAGAAGAAGTTGAAGACTCAAATGAAGAAGAGGAAGGAGAAGTGGATCTAGAGTGTGAACTCATATGTGCTCTAGATGAAATTGACAAGCTGAGAAAAGATAATTCAAAATAGAAGAATCTTGGATAAAAGGAGATTGAAAATTTGTCTAAAAGTCTTGAAAAATCTAATCATATGGTTTTTATCTTAAATATACAAGTTGAAGAGGCTAAAATAATAGAAGATGTAGTCAAATTTGAACTATAATATAAATCTAATGAGTGCATGAAGTTAGAAGTAGAAATAGTGGCTTTGAGAAAAGAAGTTGAGAAATATAAAGAACAATTAGAAAAAGGTATGAAGTTGAAAGGAGGTTCAGTAATTCTTAATGAGTTAATAAACTCTCAAAATCCATCAATGGAAAAATTTGGTCTTGGTTATGAAAAAGGGAAAATTTCCATAACCAGTACATTTGCTAACCTATATGACAACTTCAAAGAAGAAGGGGAATTAGGAACAAAGAAAGAGAAAGCTTGAAATAATGCAAAGACAAACTATAGCACTAATAATGAGAAGAAAGTTAAAAAGAAGCCTGAAGAAAAGAACAAGATGAAGGTAGTTGATGTACCTGGTTTCATAAGGGTGAAAGATGTGAAGAATCTAGAGTTAAGAAGATTTCCTCATCATGCACAAAGAAATGAGATGACCAAGTATTCCTCATATTTTTATGGTTATTATTATACCTATAATTAGTTTGGTCATAAGGATATTAAATGTAGGGTTATTCCTAAAAGGAGAACAAACTTTTTAAGCAAAAATTAATTTGCTCCCTTATTAGATACAAATGTCATATGCTATAATTGAAATAACTTTGGTCACATAGCTAAACAATGTAGAAAAAAAATTTAAGACCAAAAATACAAAATAAAAGCATGTCTCCCAATGTTAACAAAGGTTCACATCTCTAAAAAAGATAAAAATTAGCTAAATAAGAGACCTAAGGATGTGTGGAAAGTGAAAGATCAATATATGATTGATCAAACTACACTCCATGTCAAGGATATAAATTTATGAGTAATAGACAATGGTTGATCAAAATATATGACTGGTGACAAGAGCAAGTTCATCAAACTAAGAAAATGTAAGGAAGGATCTATCATCTTGGGAGACAACATTGTAGTAAATATCAGAGGTAAAATAACCTTGAACATGAATGGAAAACTACCTACACATGATGTCCTTTATGTTGAAATATCAAAGAATAATTTGCTAAGTGTCAACCAAATGTGTGATAATGTATATAAGGTCACATTTAATGTAAAATTTTATAAGATAAGGAGATATATAATATTAGTAGATGATTACTCAAGAATGGTATGGGTAAACTTTTTGAAGGATAAGCCTCGGGAATTTTAAAGATTCAACATATTTAGGGCCATGGTAGAGAATGAGTTTGCAAAAAATCAAATGCTTAAGATCTGATAGAGGTGGACAATTCACCTCAAATGATTTCATATATTACTATGAGAATCATGGAATCAAAATTCATTAATTTTTAGCAATGACTCCACAATAGAATGGAGTTGTTAAGAGAAAAAATAGGACAGTTATGGAGATGGCTAGAACAATGTTAAAAGAGTCCAAGTTACCTGATGGATACTAGAGAGAAGTAGTCTAAATAGTAGTATATATCTTGGAAAATTTTCATGAGAGTAAACAATGATAAAAATCCCTATGAATTATGGTATGGAAAACCTACCTCTATTAATTATTTTAAAGTGTTTGGAAGGAAATGCTACATTAGGAGAAAAGAGGACAAATTGGGAATCTTTGAATCAAGATGTGATGAAGGAATATTTCTTATTTATTCCACCCAAAGAAAAGCCTACATATGTTACAATAAAAGGCTACATAATATTGTAGAAAACATTAATGTCAAGGCATAATAAGACTTGAAACAAGTTAAACCTGACAGAGAAATTTATATTGAAGAATCAGATTTTGAAGAAGTGACTAATGAAGAGGTTGAGGAAATAAATAAAAAACCACCAAAAATATTTGTTTAAAAGGATCATCCTATATAATATATCATTGGCAGTAAGGATGAAGGAGTTCATACAAGGAGAAGAGTTGCAATTAATAAGGAGTAAGTAATATTTGATCTAATGTTTGAAATTGAGTCTAAGAACTATGTTAAAGCTAGGGAGGATGAGAATTGGATAAAAGTCATGGAAGAAGAGCTGAGCCAAATTGAAAAGAAGAAAACTTGGGAATTAGTTCTAAGACCTTAAAACAAGAATGTAATAGGTATAAAAATGGTCTTTAGAAACAAGCTCAATGAGGATGGAACTATTATAAGGAATAAGGCAAGATTAGTGTGAAAAGGATATCTACAAGTTGAAGGCATAGATTTTGAGAAAAAATTTGCTCCAATTACTATATTTGAATCTAAATGATGTTTCTATCATTATTTACTTACAAAAAAATCAAATTCTATCAAATGGATGTTAAGTCTGCTTTCTTGAATGGTAACCTAGAAGAATACGTTTACATAGAAAAAATTGAAGGTTTTCATCTATCAAAGGAATAATATTATTTGTGCAGATTGAAGAAAGATCTATATGGTCTAAAATAGGCACCTAGATCATGGTATTCAATATTAAATTAGTACATACAATAATAAGGATTCAATAAATGATGTGAAGACAATAATCTATACTTCAAATCAAAAGGTGAGCATATGTTGATTATTGTTTTATATGTAGATGGCATCATCTTTGGTGGTATCAATAAAAAAATGTGCAAATAATTTTATACACAAATGCAAAGTGAGTTTAAGATGTCTATGCTTGGAAAAATTTATGTCTTCCTTACTCTACAAATAGCACAAACTTATGAAGGGATTTTATATCCCAAACCAAGTATGCTAAGGAAATGTTCAAGAAGTTTAGAATGGAAGATAGAAAACTAGTAGGTACTCCTATGATTAATAGTTACAAGTTGAGTAAAGAAGATGATTCACTTGATGCAAATTAGACTATGTACAAATCATTGATAGGTAGCTTGCTATACCCAACTACATCAAGACCTGATATTATGCAAGTAGTGTACATGGTTGCAAGATTTTAAGCTACTCCTATAGATTCACATGTTAAAGCAGTGAAAATAATCTTCAGATATATCAAGATCACAATTGAATATGGCTTATGGTATCATAAAAGTGAACATTTCACTTTGATAACATATATAAATGTCGATTAGGTAAGAAGTGTGGATGATAGAATAAGCACTAGTGGTGGTGCATTTTTCTTTGGAAACTATTTCATCGCTGAGCAAAAAGCAAGAGTCGTTTACTATTTCTAAAGTAGAAGTAGATTATGTGGTATCAGTGTCATGTTTCACTTAAGTCTTGTGGATGAGGTAAAGACTCAAAGACATCAAGGTAGAGTACACATTACCTATCTCTATTCTTTGTGATAATTCAAGTGTTATTAACATATCAAAGAATCCAGTGATGTATTCTAAAACCAAGCACATATCAATCATCACTTCTTAAGATAAAATTTTACAAATCAAGAGGTCATAATGGAATATGTACCAACATAGGATAAAATTGTAGACATATTCACTAAACCTCTTCCCAAGGAATGATTTGAGTATCTAAGATAGAAGTTAGGAGTGGTGGCTCCTACATTACATCACTAGATCCTAGTGATAGGTCATGATTTCATGGGGAGTATCATATAAGTATTTTCAATCCCTAAAAGAAGAGAGAAAAGGCAACTCAGTTATATATTCTTGGACAAACTCCTCTATCTGATAAAGGGGGAGAAAATTTTGGACAAATGTGAGAAAGTTAGAGTCCTTTTGCCATTGATGTCAAAGGGAGAGAAAAAGTGAAAATGTTCTCTATAAAAGTTGAAAGAGTAGAGCATGTGTCCAAGTTGAGTTTAGGAAAATGTTCCATTGCCTAAGGGGGAGGAAGTTTGGTATGAATAGTTTTAACTCAATTTCATTAGAAACCAATGCAAGCAATGCCAGAGGAGTAGAGTATTATAAGATCATAGCATTTAGTTTACCATCAATGCCAAACGAAGAGATTGTTGACCATATAATTGTCATTGATGTCAAAAGGGGAATTATAAATGTCATTGATGTCAAAGTATCAGGCAATATTGATGGAGAAAAGAACATGTTTTATAGTTACACAGTGCAAAGTTGTCATGCTTTTATAGGACCATTTCTAGACCACTTAAAGAGCAATTAATAGAAGATTTGTTATGGTTTTTTCAAGATCATCTTAAATATATGGTCTATAGGTTCAATTAAGAAGAAATGAGCTCATAATTGATTTATCTTTACTATCAAACATTACAAGGTTTCTCAGTTAGACCCTAAGGATTTAAGCCATGGCATTCACAGGCATGTTCTATTTTTATGTTGATTGGCTATAGACAAGAACCAATTACTTAAGTTATAACTTAATCCTTCCTCTTTATTGTGAAACTAGCCCATTTGACCTAACAATTACCAACTTGAGAAATGTTCTAAGCCTTTATATTTCCTAATTCCTTGACTTAGTATTTGTCCCAGCTCGATCAATGGTTAGTTCTTAATCATATATTGAAGATAAAATGAAGCATAACAAAGTCAATTTGTCAAAAGCACCTATGAGTAAACATGTTAGTGATAAGTGTCACAATCTTGGATATTGCATAGTAAATATATGAAAAGGTTTAAATTCAAAGAGTCAAGGATTAATGAGGGAATTCCAAGTATCTCAATAGTGGGAACTAACAACAAAGGTGTAAAAGGCACGTGAAGGTGCCAAGTGTCACATTCATGGGAGATCATCAAAGATAAATTTTGAGCTTGTTGGAAGATTGAATAGTAAGTGTTTTACCATACAATGAAGATTTAGTAGAATGAGTGGACTCAAAGGTATCAAGTTCTCTATTTTTAATGACATAGAGGTGAATTGAATACTGACCTAGTTTGATGAGATCAACAGAGTGTATGCATTCCAAAGACTCAAGAAACTGTGAGATGAGATTAAAATATTGAGGTTTAATGTTAGATACAGGTAAATTTCATGCAAATTTGAAGATCTAAAGACACTCAATAGCTCAAATCAAAATATCCACTAGATGCATTTTAAATTTGAATCATTAAAGCTTGACAGCGTACAAGGATCTAACACAGATCATGAACCTGTCATAACTTGATCTAATATATGCATTTTAAACTTAAGAAAATTAAATGAGGATCATCAGATCATGGAATAAAAATTAAGATTAATGGTCAATATTCAAAATTTTATTCATCACAACAGTTAAGCAGAGGAACATGCAAATAAGCTATAAAATATGACATAGATAATGATATAGATCACTATGATCAATCTAAATTGTGTAACATGACATGTGCATCAAAACTAGAGCCTAATATATGTTAAATATAGAAATGATACAAATAATCATGGTGGTGGAACATGAATTAAAGATGTAGGAAACTTATTATTCAATAAATATGAACCGATTCTAGAATTGGTGTGATGTGTTAGAAAACAAGTGTGAACATAGAGAAGAAGTAAAACCTAGATTAAATGCTTATATACATGTCATCTAGGATATAGTAAAGGTTTATGTTGCTACTGAATAGATTTGAATTAAGACAGAGAGAGAGAGAGAGGTAGAGAGGAAGAGACTACTGAAGTGTGTCAAATAAAGAAATATAGAGACAAAGAGATAAAGGAGTAGAGAGGAAGAGAAGAGAAGAGAGAGATGTGTAGATCATGAGCAGTTACAGAGTAGACCTATAATAGAGAATTTAAATCATATTCATTTATGAATCAACATTGTAATCTAGAGTTGTAGATCCATAATATAGATCTAATTAGTAGGTGACATTAAAAGAGTTGAATTGGTACTCAATTAGAAAATCGGTGCTTCCTTAGAGTACGTGATCTTAAATCAAGTGATTGGTGTCTCCTTAAGGTCAGTGCCCTTAAAAATTCTAAATATTAAGGTTCTTGATTTTGAGGCTAGATTGGAATAATAGATTATAGTATCTATTCTCATGGTAGTTTTTCCCATATTAGGTTTTCCATGGTATATCTAGTGTTATGCATATTTATGTGTATATGATCTCTACATATATTTTTAGTCTGCATTGGACTGAGTTAGTCAATCTAATAATTCAACCCCCTCTTAGTATATAGTTATGTTCTAGCATAGATATGGTGCTTCTCAATAGACTTATATCATGCCCAATACCCATTTTTTCCATTTGGACTAGGTATCATTATTACACATGATGCTAACCAATGATGTTATGTTCATGTTAGGAGATATAGTTAGTTTTCATTTTAGTGAATAGGTCATCCATAAAGATAAGAAACCAAATCTTATAGGCCATTTTTACATGATGTCATATTTTTTGGATGTTGTTATGGGAATAGTTTACAAAGTTCTCAGTGAGCTATGGAGCCCAGCCATTGATTGTATTAAAAACAAAATTTATGGTCATTTTGAATTCATGCACATTTATGCTTACAAAAATAACATGATGAGAATTATTGAGGATTTTATCCTCAATTTTTATAAGTGATCTATGGATCACTAATGCCCAGGGTTGGGGTAGCATCATGAAGACACTATCTTCAATAGGTGATTACTTCCTATAGCTGGATTTCACTATTATTATGATATGAGGAAACAAGGTTCATCCCTCATGCCTTATAAATTAGGTATCTGATAAGTTATCCAAGTAGGAAATTGCTTTCCTATTGGCCATTTTGGCCCACATACCAAGCTTCTGATTGGTTTAAATAGATGAGTAAGGTCCCAATTGTTGAGTGGATCAGGTGGCTTAGAAATAGGCTCAACATTTCAAGTGGAGGGATCTAAGTAGGTTTTCATGGTGCTAAATAGTTATAGGAATAGGTCTAAAAAAAGTTTAAGTTTAAACTTAACCAAATATTTCAAATTTTGGCCAAATATTAGAGCATTCAAAATTCCCTTAGAGAAATTATTCCACACAAAGCCTACAATAAAATTAAAAGGTGTGATTTCTTTCGGGAGAATTATTCCACTTTATTTGGCCATGTATTGGGAATTGTTTCAAACACGTTATCTAAAAAAACTTCCAAAGGGTCTTTTCTTTGAAGAAAGTCCTAGACAAAAGTTTTGAATAGTATCTTTCAAAGAAAGATACTCCAAAACACTTTTCTCAAAGGGTTATTCTTTGACAAAGTAGACCAAACAATAATCCTGAAGGATATTTTTCAAGCTAAGTTTCATATTTATTTTTGCCAAGACAATTTTCTTGAAGGCATAATTATTTTAGGGAAAATGTTTGACAAAATTTCTAAAGGTAGGTTTCTTTCAGAAAAACCATACAAAACATAAGGGCTGAAAAAATACTTCCAATACAAAAATTTTGAAGGGTCAATTTCTCTAGCAAGTGCCCTAAACAACAATCCTGAAGGGTACTTTTCTCAGGAAAGTGTCCTGTATAATTTCCCCTTGAAGGGTAATTTATTTTACGAAAGGGGCCAATGCAAAAGTTTTGAAGGGTCACTTTTTAGACAAAGTGTCCAAGAAATTTTTTTTGAAGGATCATTTTTCAATAAAAATGCCTAAAGACAAAGGTTTAGTCAAAAGCTGCAAGGGCATAAATTATTTCAAGAAAATTGTCTAGGATAATTTTCTTAAAGGCATAAATTATTTTGGAGAATTTGTTCTAAGGAAAAATAAATATTATGTATAATTTTTTAAAACATTTTGTTTGAGATAGAGATCTTGAAGACATGAATTTTATTGGACATTTTGTCCACAAGAAATTTTCCAAGGCAAAGATAAGGCAAACTTAATTTTTTTAGGCAATTGTCCCACAAAAAATTCCATCAACATTTTGTTTGATGAAACATAACCAACAAAAATTTCCTTCAGAGAAAGTAGTTAAGACATAAATCCCACAAGAAATGTCTAACAAAAGGTCTAAAAGAAATAGCCTAAGGAAAATGGTCCATAGCAAAAGGCCAAAACATAAAGTCTGAAAGAATTATTTTTTTGCAAGGAAAATTCATGGAAAGTAGACTGACATTCATACAAGTTTCAAATTTTAAGCTCAACAATCATCCAATAGGGTCCAAAGATTGATGGTCATGCATACATCATTAGCGTTCCAATATATGTCAATTGATGGGTGCGTAGACATCAAATTTAAGCCACAACAAATAGACATTGAAGTTTAAATATCTCAATTATGGTCACATAAATGTTAAATATTTTTTCATAAATGTCAAATATGATTTAATGGATGTCAAAATTTGAGCTCATGAAATAATAATTTGTATTCAAAAATCATCAAAGGGTTCCCTGACTGAGATTAGGCTTCACAAGAATCCAAATATTGAGTACCCAAATCATATCTAATGAAAAGTGGGTAAGATAGGATAATGGGTGAAAAGTAGATCAATGGATTACATTTAATCATGTATTCAAGATCAACAACATGCAAACAAGTCAAGGAGTCAGTGAACCCTGAGTGAAAACACATAATTGACAAGTGGTACAAGCACATGAGTCCTAACAGAGGATTTATAGATCATGTTCATTTGCATTAGGTAGATAAATAGAGTGAGATGAGTAAAGGGATTAATGATTTGAGTCAATTTATGATGGAAAATTAAATGAAGACAAGCCCAAATGACTTAGATAGAGGTAAAAAGGTTAGTTTTCAACCAAGGAGAGCAAGTATGGATGGAGCCCAACTTGAGCACAATCTATATTGGGATGGGAAAAAATATTTTAGGATTGGATTACACCATTAAGATTATATAGGAGTAGATAAATGAGATGTGGTAGGGGATTCTTATCCTTAAAACACAATCATGACTTGATGAACCATTGCTCAAAGTAAAAATGGTGTATCTCTTTCAAGATACGAGGATCTAGTCCTCATAATGAGTATCAAGTGGAAGATGTCATGGAAAATGAAGGTAGGCATGTAGACTTCAATGGCTATCTTACCAAATCCAGCTGCATGAAAGTGACCCTTCTCTCTACTCTTGCATGCCATGATAAACCAATAAGGAGAAATTAATAACAAGATAAAACTCTAATAGATGTGTTTGATTATTATAACTTCATTGATTCCATAACTTAGATAAAAACAACTTTATCTTACCATTGTAACTACCATGGAGCATCATTGAGAGAATAATGTAATGAGGAAATAGATTGGAGTGACCTAGTTCAATCAAGAAGGGTTTAAATAAGATAAATTTATGGTGGAAGTTGTAACAAATTTTGAAATGGATTTGAGCTCAATTTATTCCCTTTTAAGCACCAAAAATACCTCTTTCTTGTTTCCCTTCTTCTATAAATATAGTCTTTGATTTATTACTTTGGATTCCTCAAGATGGTATGACTAGACTCTACCAGAATTGTATTTGACAACTCTTGGAGTAGTGAATAGAGTATTTTGTAGTCATTTTATAATCTATATTAAATGTTTTTCATTTTTTTAATATGAAAATGTGAATGTTATCTTCCTCTTGCATGTCCAAGCTCAACCTGAGTGCTAGAAACTTTCTTTGTAGGTCATATAATGTGTCTTAACATTGATCTCTCAAGAATATAGTGGATAATATAATTTAGTTGTCTTTAACCAAACCTTATTTTCATTGCTCCCTAGTCTGAGTGTATCCAATTAAACTCTATATGAAACATTATTGCATAGAAACTATAGTAAGCATTGCATTATCTTCTTTCATATCCCATTAGTGTGATAAAGAATATGAGTTCAAGAGTAGATCTAACAATTTCTTGGTGCATCACCACATGTTATAATAGGTTTTACTTTATGAAAATTTCTTAACACTTTTCACCCCAACCAATTTTAGGTTTTATAAGTAAAGGTCCAAATTATGAAATTTGAGGAGCTAGCCTCATAAAAATCCTAGAGGTTTGGTCTAAATATAGGCAACCCATAGCCCTATACCATTCCCATGTTAGTCTAGGTATGGGTTATACTTGAGAAAATATGACCTCTATTGGATGCTATATGGATAGCTAACATTTCCAATTATGGTGGAGTATAGAGGAGGACCTATCCAAAACAAATAAAATTTCATTCTTTGGAAACCACATAATTATTTGCTGAATGGTATATACCATGAGAAAATACTTTGGAGATGTTGATGGTAAGAGGATTAGATATCACTTCCCCACACTTCTACATAGGGATTGGGACCCCCATGGAGCAATCCAAAAGCACATGTAGTGCTTCAATATCCCTTATAGCTATGCCCATTATCCTTATGATTTATTGATCATGAATGTACAAAATGATGAAGAAGTTTTGGAAAGAGAAAGAATTGATGTATTGAAGGAGGATCATTTAAGAATGATCTAATAGTATCTTGTAATCTCTATGAGGGAATTGGATAGTATAAATTCACTCTTTAAAGGGTGGAAACATTCATACTTCTAGAAGGGCTAGTCCATAGAGAAATCAAAGAACCAAGGAGGCTCCTAATCACAAGGGCTCCCTCTAAAGTTAAAATATATTAAGAAGGAACCTGAGGTAACTAAACTTGAATGCATGGGATCACAATTAGGAGACCCTATCAATTTAGATTTTGATGAGGAAGAACAAGTACAATAACAAGTAACTATTTTCACAATTTAGATGCCTACATCTATTCCCCAAGCACAATATTATACATATATAGGGGTAGGAATAGATGAATTAGTTTCATCATCTTATATAATCTCCTCCTCACAAATAGAGACATCATTTTATACACAAGGAAGCCCAAGACTCCCATAGGTAGTCCTATAGTTGAAAAATCTCAAGACTTGCCCATAGTCTCACAATAAGTAGAGGTGGTAGAGGGGGAACAATTGACTTGGAAAAATAAGAGTATTTTTATGAGGAAGCCAAGCTATAGAAAGCTAAGTCCATGATCCTTAAAGCTAAAAGGTAAATAACTAGTTGGAGAAGTCACAACAAGTACCCAATTTCTTGAGACCACTTCTTTATCTTTTGCTTTTGTTCCTATTTTTAGTGTTGTGTCTATTTTTTCTATGTTAAGAACACCTAAGGTGGAAGTTCCCACTTCCACCTCTAATGATCCATTTTCAACCACTTATTTCATGTAGTTACCCTTACTCACCCCAAAGGTTAATAAAAATTATTATATTACTATTACTTCATCCCCCACTTTTGATCCACTTTCCACCTCCATGTCATCTACTTCCATCATGGTTAACTTCAATATTCCTTCTGGTATTACCATTGTTAGATCAATGAAAAATAAGAGGGCATCTAGAAATATAGAAACAACCATGGTCATCCTATAGTTCCATGTTCAATCCACCCAAATCACCCTTCCCATGACATCCACCACTCCATCTGAAGAGACCATTGTGATAATTTTAGGAAAAAGAAAAAGGGTAAAAACTCAAATAGTCATATTCTATCCACTCCCTTATTTTAAAAGAGTGGATTGGTCTAAAATAATCTAGTCTTCCTTGGCTGACACCATTGTTAAAGCATCCAAGAAGTAATGAATAGCTAAGGAAAAGGTTTTAGTCACAACCTCATAGGAAATAGATGTCAATAAATTGACAATTCCTCCTTAATCTATGTATTTAAGGACAAAAACATCTTAATTACCTAGTTTCAAAATCATATAGCTTCCTTCTATTACCACCTTATTTTAAAAACTATCTGGAAGCATTTAGAGGGTGAAAAAGAGTAAGCTAGAGGATGAAGTATTTAGACTTCCTTTGAGGAGAGACAAGAGGTATTTTCCCTCACTAATAGATATAATAGATAGCTAGGGCAATCCCCTTATCTTGAAGACTTTATATCTCTTACAGAGATATAAAAATAAGACATGGTGGAAATCCATGAGGGCACAAAGATGGGAAGGCAGGAGCTAGAGGTAGAATTAAAACAATTGAAAGAACAAGTGAAGATTGTGCACATACCAATTAACATTGAGGTTGAGGTTCAAGATGCAACCTCCAAATGCTATAATTCATTGGAAGCATTAAAATTAATGTGGTATGAGGTATCCCCACATATTAATAAAAATAATGAATTATTTAATTCTTTGAAGAGTGATGGTAATAAAATAAAGATGTAGATTGTTTATATAGGTAATAAGGCTTATATCCATTTAGACCTCATGAAACCACTAAATGCATCTAATGCCCTCAACCTACTAGATAATAGGATAGAAGAGGCTTGAGAATGGCTGAAAGTAGAAGGGGATTTACTCCCCAGGTACCAAAAGCATGAGGCTATCATTATTAAAATTTTGAATGATCTAAAATCATCCAAGGTCAAGGACACTATAGTAAAATTGATTTAAGATCAATTTTGATCAACTCATATAAGAGGTCACAAATAATTTCAAGGAAAGTCTGCAAGGGCTGCCATTAGAAGACATAGAGGCTAAATTAAGCTTTGCCAGGAAGGTCAATGAAGTGGAGATCTTCAAGATCAAATTATAGGTGACTAAAAAAAACATTCAAAGCTCCAAGGCCAAGTTAATAGAGTAAACAAACTACCTCTATTGAGCTTAGAGATCATTCAACAAGATCGAATGTTTCTCACAAGTGTTGGTAGGAGATTGAAGAAAAGAATAAGTAAGCTCAAGTTGCTACTTCTATTTCCACATCAACATTAGTAGTTTTCACATCTAGAACTTCCACCACTATGCCAACTAAATTTCATGCAACTATTTAGACAATGCAGCCTTGAAAGGCTAAGATTTCTTGCATGGGCATTTTATAATGGTGCATATATATATACATATATATATATATATATATATATATACATATATATATATATATACATATATATATATATATACATATATATATATATATATATATGTATATATATATATGTGTGTGTGTGTGTGTATATATATGTATATACATATATATATGTATGTATATATATATGTATGTATATATATATATATATGTATATATATATATGTATATATATATATGTATATATATATATAGTTTTCTTGTAGTTAAAGCCATTATTATAAAATTTCCTATTTATCTTTGTACACATACACATGTTGCATGGTTTTTATAAAGGCTAACTTAGACTATTTAAAAATTGTAAGTAAATTCTATATGGATTTGACCATAGTTAGAATTTAAGTTTTAACTATGACATGTAATTAATTTTTCATGAACTTGGAGGATGATGTGACCCCTTCCCCAAGTCTATTTAAACAATTGTAATCCATGATTTGGATGGGTCAGAGAATTTTTAATATATAGAAATAAAGCAATTTTGGTTGTTTACTCATGTGTTTACATATTTTATTTTAATTATTTATGTAATTAGATATTATTTCTTTGGTTTTATGATTCAATAATTCTTAGTGTGTAAAATATATGAATAGGTTCTTGATTATCTTTGGTAATATACTAGTCTTAGATGTGCAACAATTATTGAATGATTAATAAAATTACATTGGTTAAGATAATTAAGTTGATTGATTCATAATTTTGAGTGTGTAGAAGTGATTTTTTTTGATATTTTTTTTTGTGTGTGTAACAACTATCTTAGATACCTCACTAATCTCAAGACATAATCTCTTGATTAAGAGTGTGCAGTATTTACCCTAAAAGGAGCAATCTTTGAATGAGGCCTATGTGTTTCTTATATTAGTATCCCCTTAGAATTCTTAGCCATGTCTGATTGTGTGTGTGAAATAGCTTCTAAAAACAATTATAAGTTTTGAAATCACATATCCACTTAGGAACTAGCTATGGAAGTGATTCTTGAAGACCATAGAAACTTTAATTTTTGCCTTACCCTTGCCTCCTTTTTTTATTTTTTTTATACCTACCCACTTTAGATTATCAACCAACCATCCATACAACTCATATAGATTATTACTTCCTTGTAAGAGACCAACCCTCCATCCAAAAACCTTGTCAACAACCTGCATGTCCTATTAACTATTCCATTAATAGGTTATTAAGACTGCATACCTGTAACTCATGCTATAGAGTGGATTTCATCTCCATTAAGATCCTAAAACATTAGAGGCTACCTCATTATTATATTGGTGTGGTTAAAACCCTCATCAACACATGTATGTATATTACTTTGGGTTTAAAAGAGAGAAACTAAAAGAATTTTTGAAGGAATACAAATATATTTTTGCATATTTAAGGAATTTAAATGTAAGAAGCTTACTTCTACCAAAGAGTGGGAGACATTCTACACAAAGTTTACAAATACACCATCCCAATTTTATTTGGTTATTTTTTAGATTAGAATATATTATTTTATTTTTTTTCCAGTTGATTAGTTTAGTAAGAAGGTCATCATGACAATTTAAAACCCTCATCAACACATGTATGTAGATTATTTTGTGTTTGAAAGAGAGAAACTAATTTTTTTTGAAGGAATATAAATATTGTTTTGCATATTTGAGTATTTTAAATGGAAGAATCTTGCTTTTACCAAAGAGTGGGGGACATTCTACATCAAGTTTCCAAATCCACCCTCCCAATTTTGTTTGGAATTTTTTTAGATTAGAGTAGATTAGTTTTTATTATAGTTTTAGTTTAGTTTTTTTTTTAGCTGATTAGTTTAGTAAATAAGGTCATCATGACCATTCATCTACTTCAAAGAATTTTAATAGTTAACATTTATTCACACTTTTGGATATTTATGGGTTGATCATGAGGTATTGAAATTTGAAGTCAAGGTATGTGTCATAGTTAAATTCATATTTTATTTTAATAAAATAAGCTTATTGGATTTTTGAAAGTTGATTTGATATTTTCATGTAAAGTTTAAAAATACTTATCATTTTGAGAGATTAATTACACGTTAACATGTTAAAACTTAGATGAGAAATAATAAACATTGAGATGGATGCATGCTTGTAGGGATGTCTTGATAAAAATAAATTTCTTATATAAAAACCAAGCCAATGGTAATTACCAACCTTTCTTCTATTTGTGACTTAAAAAAGAAAAGGAAAAAATAAAAAAATATATCAAAACCATAAACTTATGGAAGAAAAGTGATTCAAGTAAACTTTATTTGGGATATAGACACCTGGCTGGAAATAGAGCAATCTGAGAGTGGAATCAGAGATATCTCTATCGGGGCTATGGATGCCTGACTAGTAACAAAGCAATACTTATACTTCATTTATTAATATTATAAAATAAATAAATAAAAATGAAACCTACAGTGTTGATCCAAATCTCTATCAAAACTCTCATAATAAGGAGAAAAAATATTCATAAATTTACACGTGATCTGAAATTTAAGAAGGGTTAGTATGTTGCATGATTATGTTTAAGCTTCTTTTGATTCTCTATTTTACTTAGTTCTTTCTTATAAAGTTTATATTTTTTATGATAGTTAAATTGAAAATTTTAAGTTCTCAAATACTCAAAAATATTTCTCCACTCAGTTGTCATTTGTGGTGTACCAACATTCCCAAGCTTTTAAAATCTTAGTACTATGAGATTTTAGTTAAATTTGTTTTCATATGGTTATTGATTATACATTACTAGTATTATATTTCTTTTTATTTAATTCAAATTTAAAAAGAATTATAATATATTTTTAAGCATATTGTAAGTTCATTAAAATGTTAAATATAGAAAAAAAGATACTCAATACATCAAAAGAATGTTAAGTGTTGAATAGAGAGATTGGTTTTGTTTGGAGGAAGAATTGTGCATGTACTATTTTTTAGAAATCACTAAACGACACTTTTTCATGCATTATTTCAAAGATCAAATTAAACTAGATTGAGCTTGAAAATTTAATGAAGGAAGATAAATGTTATAGGAACATAATGGTTTAATATATTTAGTCATATTAGTTCTCATAAAAATGATATGGCCATACTAAATCACCCTACCGAATAGATTTGATAGTTTTCATACCTAGTCAATTTTCTATCACAGTTGTCAAAATAGGTTATCATCACTATTTTAATCAAATCAAATTGTATGAGACTAAAATTTTTCATGAAGGAAACCAAATGTAATAAGAACACAATGGTTTAGGATTATAAATAAAATTATTTTTCAATCAAAATTTATGGCTCCACAAAATCAGCATATCAGGTAGATTTGGTAGTTTTCATACTTAACCAATTTTTAGTCACAATTGTCAAAATAGGCTATCAACACTCTTTCATGATGAATTTAGTAAAATAAAATAAAATTATATGACTCTAAAATTTTTCATACAAAAATTCAAATTTAATGAGAACACATTGGTTCAAGATTCATAGTAAAATGATTTTTCAATCAAATGTTACATCTCCACAAAATCACCATACCAGATAGATTTACTAATTTCTATACTTAACCAAATAAATTATTTTGGTCTAGATAATATTATTTGAGATAAATAATATTATTTAAGACTATAAATATTTATTCAATATTAGAAAATCTTGTCTAAATATCATGTAAATTTAGAGGAACAAGTCAACTAAAGTTATTTCTAAGTGGATATTAATTGTAAAAAAATAAAATAAAAATAAAGCATGTAATTTTGATGAAAATTCCATGCAAACTTTTATTTATCTTAGTGGAGTAAAATTACAACTATAGTTAACTCTTCATGTGAACAATGCATTAGTAGTTGTTGTCTACTTAGTTTTGTTATTAATAATTTTTATTGAGCTCATTATTTGGAAAGGAGAATTTTGGCTATTCAGATTAATAAAAATTTTAAATAAGTTCTGCTTAACTTGATTTTTATGCAAAAATTTTGATTCTTCTCCATTTTTATGTAATGAAGGTTTTATTTATTGTAGTTGTATGATTCAATAACTCTTAGTGTATAAAATTTATGAAAGAATTCTTTTTTATCTTGATTGATATGCTAGTCTTAGATGTGTAATAGTTATTGAAGGATTAATAAATTACATTGATTATTGGCAATTAAATTGATTAATTCATATTATTAAATGTGTATAAGTGCTTTCATTCGATATAGATTTTTATGTATGTGAAATAGCTATCTCAAATACCTCATTAAGCCTGAGTCACAATATCTTAATTAAAAGTGTACAATAGATCCTCTAAAAGGAGAAAATTTTTATTGAGGCATGTGAGTTTCCTATATCAATATCATCTTAGAATACTTGACCATGTCTTATTGTGTGTGTGAAATAGCTGATACCAATAGGCATAGGTTTTGAAATTACTTGTCCATTTAGAAACCAATTAGAGAGATAATTCCTGAAGTCACAAAAACTTTATTTTCTATCCTATCATTCCTTTTTTGTGTTTTTTAATGAGATATTATTATTTTAATATAACATCACTAAAAATATATGTTCTTATATGTTAATTTAACCACTTGAGTTAATTTATCTTAATTAGATGTTGGTCGCATGCATATATTCCACCACTTGGTTAATCTAAAATTGTATACCTACAACTCATGTCATAGAGTGAAGTTCATCTTCATTAAGATCCTAAAACATTAGAGGTTACCTCATTATCTATTGTGTGCATGAAAATGGCATTAACATATTATTGGCACTAGAAGGAGGGACTTTTGTGATTAAGTTTCATATAATGCATCATTTTATTTTAGTTGATTTTTAAAATCTAAAAATCCAAAAAAATTATAAACTTTAGAAAATTGGAAATAAAAAATTTCTTGACTTGGTGAATCACCCATAAACATTTCAAATATTCAACATGATTTACTATATGATTCATTTATTTTTTTCATATTTTTCAAAATAATGGAAAAAGAACTATTGAATAACATCTTATTACTTACAAATTTGCTTTGGATATTTTAAATGTGAAATTTGAGGACGTAGCTTGTAGGTTATTTCCTTTTATTTTAGAGTAAGAAGCTTATCATTGGTTTTTATACATGCAACCTAATTCTATTGTTATTTGGAAGAGTTTTCAAAATCTATTTTGGTCTCAATTTAGAAATGTTTGGGATTCATTAACCCCCATTTTTGTTAGAATCTCTATAGAAAGTACTTTGATTTCAATTTGTGTAGAATCTATTTAGGTGGATAATTAGTTATCATCCAAAATAAAGAAGACATTTTAGATGATGATGAATACAAATAAATTAAAAATCTAGAACGTAATCAACATGTGTAAGATAAAGTATAACAATATGTTTGTTTATCATATGATTCAAATCTCAAAGAATTGGTATTTATTGAAGATATTTATCTAAACATCATATTCACTAAAGTTTAGGTCACTTGTTTATGTTTGGTAATATTTTGATGTAAATATTTCAAATACCAATGTTTATTATGATTTTGGAATTAATAAAGATAATTATGTATAATACATGTATGTAGATTATTTTGGATTTGAAAGAGATAAACTAAATGAATTTTTGAAGGAATACAATGATATTTTTGCATATTTGAGGACTTTAAATGGAAGAAGCTTGCTTCTACCAAAGAGTGGGAGACATTCTACACAAAGTTTCCAAATCCACCCTCCCTATTTTGTTTGAAATTTTTTTAGATTATAGTAGATTAATTTTTATTATTGTTTTAGTTTAGTTTTCTTTTTAGTTGATTAGTTTAGTAAATAAGGTCATCATGACCATTAATCTACTTCACAAAATTTTCACTGTTGATAGTTGTTCACACCTATGGATATTTATGGGTTGCTCATTAATTATTAAATCTAATTAATGTATGTGTCATCATTAAATTCATATTTTATTTCAATGGAATAATATTATTAAATTTTTAAAAGTTACTTTGATATTTCATACAAATTTTAGAAAGACTTCTCATTTTGAAAGATTAATTACACATTAACATGTTAAAACTTGGATGAAAAATAAATATCATTGAGATGGATACACACTTTAAGGGATGTATTGATAAAAAAAAGTTTCTTATACCTAAAACAAGTCAATGGTGATTGCAAACCTTTTTTTAATTTGTGACATTAAAAATAAATAAATAAATTAAAACCATAAACTTATGAAATAAAAGTGATTCAAGTAAACTCTATTGATGTTATGGACACTTAGATGGAAATAGATAAATACTTAGAGTGAAATTAGAGATATATTTATCGAGGCTATGGATACCTGATTGAGAGTAGAACAATACCCATACTTTCTTTATTATTGTTATAAAATAAGTAAATCAAAATGAAAACTACAGTGTTGATCCAAATCTCTGTTAAAGCTCTCATAATAAAGGAAAAAATATTCACAAAATCACACATGATTTAAAATTTGAGAAGGGTTAGTATGTTGCAAAATTATGTTTAATCTTTTTTCAATTTTTTATTTTCCTTATTTTTTCTTATAAAGTTTATTTTTTTTATGATAGTTAAACCAAAAATTATAAGTTATCAAATACTCCAGAGTATTTCCCCACTGAGTCAACATTTGTTGTTTACTAACATGCCCAAGCTTTAAAAATCTTAGGACTGTGAGATTTTAGTTAAGATTGTTTTCACATGCTAATTGATTATACATTACTAGCTATATATTTCTTTTAATTTAATTCAAATTTAAAAGGAATTATAATATGTTTTCCAAAATGTTTTAGGTGAAATAAAATGAAAAATACATAAAAATAGATGCTCAATACATTAAAAGAATGTTTAGTGTTGAAAATAAAGATTGGCTTTGTTTGGAGGAAAAATTGTGCATGCACTATTTTTCAAAAATAGTTTATCAGCACTTTTTCATGCACTATTTTAGAGATCAAATAAAACTAGATTGAGCTTAGAAAATTAATGAAGGAAGCCAAATTTTAGAGGAAATCAATGTTTTAATATTTTATGTTACATTATTTCTCATAAAAAATATATGGCCACACTAAATCACCCTACTAGATATATTTGTTAGGTTTCATACTTAGACAATTATCAGTCACAGTTGTCAAAATAGGCTATAAGCACTATTTCATGATGAATTTCATATAATCAAATCAAATTATATGAGACTAAAATTTTGTATGAAGAAATACAAATTTAGTAAGAACATAATGGTTCAGGATTAGCATTAAAATGATTTTTCAATCAAAATTTATGGCTTCACAAAATTATCATATCAAGCAAATTTGGTAATTTTCATACATACCCAATTTTCAATCACATTTGTCAAAACAAACTATCAACACTATTTTGTGATGAATTTAGTAAAATTAATTAAAATTTTATTAGGCTTAAATTTTTCATATAAAAATTCAAATGTAAGGAAAACACACCAGTTCAAGATTCACAGTAAAATGATTTTTCAATCAAATGTTATAGCTCCACAAAATCACCCTACTAGGCAAATTTGACAATTTATGTACTTAGCCAAATAAATTATTCCCACCTAGATAATATTATTTGAACTAAATAATATTATTTAAGATTATAAATATTTATTTAATATTATAAAATCTTATCTAAAACTCATGAAAATTTGGAGGAACAAGTCAGCTAAAGCTATTTTTAAGTGAATATTAATTGTAAAAAAATAAAATAAAAATAAAGCATTCAATTTGGATGAAAATTCCATGCAAACTTTTATTTATTTTAGTGAGTTAAAATTATAAATATATTTCACTCTTCATGTGAACTATGGTTTAGTGGTTATTGTCCACTTAGTTATATTATTAATAATTTGTATTGAAATCATTATTTGGAGAGGAAAATTTTGGCTATTCAGAATAATAGAAAATTTAGATAAGTTTGGCTTGACATGATCTTTATGTGAAAATCTTGATTATTCTCCAATTTTATGTAATGAAAGTTTTATTTCTTTTAGTTGTATTATTTAATAACTCTTAGTCTACAAAATTTGCGAAGGAGTTGATTTTTATCTTGATTGATATGCTAGTCTTAGATGTACAAAATATATTGAAGGATTAGTAAATTACATTGATTATTGGTAATTAAGTTGATTGATTCATATTCATAATTGTGTATAGGTTTTTTTATTCCATATAGTTTTTTGTGTATGTGAAACAACTATATCAGATACCTCACTAAGATTGAGTAATAATCTCCTGATTAAGAGTGTATAATAGCTCCTCTTAAAGGATATAACTTTGACTGAGGCCTGTGAGTTTTCTATATCAATATCAATCTAGACTACTTGACCATGACTTATTATGTGTATGTAATAGCTTATAACAATAGGCATAATTTTTTAAAGTAATTGTCCATTTAAAAACTATTTAGAGAGGTGATTTATAAAGCCACATAACCTTTATTTTCTCTCCTACCATTTCCTCTTTTGTGTTTTTTATGAGATATTATTATTTTAATATAACATCACTATAAATATATGTTCTTAGATGTTAATTTAATCACTTGAGTAAATTTATTTTGATGAGATTCAAGTCACATGTAGTTATTCCACCACTTAGTTAATCTAAAATTGCATATAGTAAATCATGTCTTGGAGTGGATTTTATCTCTATTAAGATCATAAAATAATAGAGGTTACCTCATTGTCTATGGTGTGCATAAAAATGACATCAAATAATTATTGGCACTAGAAGGAGGGCCTTTTGTGATTAATTTTCATCTAATGCATCAATTTATTTTAGTTGTTTGTTAAAATTTGAAAATCCAAAAAAATTATGAACTTTAAAAAATTGGAAATAAAAAATGTCTTGACTTAGTGAATCACCCATAAACGTTTCAAATATTCAACATGATTTACCACATGATCCATTTATTTTTCTTCCTAATTTTTAAAATAATAGAAAAAACTACTAAATAACATCTTATTGCTTACAAATTTACTTTGGATATTTTTAATATGAAATATGAGGATGTAGCTTGCAAGTTATTTCCTTTTACTTTAGGGGAATAAGCTTATCATTAGTTTTTAGACATGCAACCTAATTCTATGTTATTTGGAAGATTTTTGAAAATATATTTTGGTTTCAATTTGGAAATTTTTTGGATTCATTAACCCCAAATTTAGTGATAATTTCTATAAAAAGTACTTTGGTTTTAGTTTGGTAGAATCTATTTAGGTGGATAATCAGTTATCATGCAAAAATAAAGAAGACATTTTAGATGATGATGAATAAAAAGAAATTGAAAATCCAAAAGAGCATAACCAACACATTCAAGATCAAGTAAAATAAGATGTTTATTTATCAAATGATTCAAATCTCAAAGAATTGGTATTTATTGAAGCTCTTTCTCTAAACATCATATTCACTAAAGTTCAGGTAAATAAATTGCTTGTTTATGTTTGGCAAGACTTTAAGGTAAATATTTCAAATATTAATATTCATTCTGATTTTGGAATTAATGAAAATAATTATGTATAATGCATGTGTGAAATTTATTTTGGATTTGAAAGAGAGAAAATAAAATAATTGGTGATGGAACACAAAGATATTTTTTCATATTTGAGGAATTTAAATGGAAGAAGCTTGCTTCTACCAAAGAGTGGGAGACATTCTACACAAAGTTTCCAAATCCACCATCCCAATTTTGTTTTTAATTTTTTTAGATTAGATTAGGTTAATTTTTATTATTTTTTTAATTTAGTTTTCTTTTCATTTGATTAGTTTAGTAAATAAGGTCATCATGACCATTCATCTACTTCACAAAATTTTCACTGTTGATAGTTGTTCACACCTATGGATATTTATGGGTTGCTCATGAATTATTAAATCTTGAAATTAATGTATGTGTCATCATTAAATTCATATTTTATTTCAATGGAATAAGCTTATTAAATTTTTAAAATTTATTTTGATATTTTCATACAAATTTAAGAAAGTCTTTTCATTTTGAAAGATTAATTACACATTAACATGTTAAAACTTAGATGAAAAATAGTAAACATAGATATGGATACACAATTGTAGAGATTTATTGATAAAAATAAGTTTATTATACCTAAACCAAGTCAATGGTGATTCCCAACCTTTCTTTTATTTGTGACATTAAAAATAAATAAAACATAGGTCAAAACCATAAATTTATGGAAGAAAATGGATTCAAGTAAACTCTATCAAGGCTATGGATGCCTAGATGGTAATAGAGAAATGTTTAGAGTGGAATAAAAGATATCTCTATCAAAGCTATGGATGTTTGAGTGGTAGTAGACCAATACCCAAACTTCCTTTATTGTTGTTATAAAATAAGTAAATCAAAATTAAACCTATAGTGTTGATCCAAATCTTTGTCAAAACTCTCATAGTAAGGGGGAAATATTCACAAAATCACACACGATTTGAAATTTGAGAAGGGTTAGTATGTTGCATGATTATGTTTAATCTTCTTTAGATGCTCTGTTTTTATTATTTCTTTCTTATAAAGTTTATTATTTTTATGATAGTTAAATTGAAAAATTCTAAGTTCTGAAATACTCAACAGTATTTCCCCACTGAGTCATTATCTGTTGTGTACCAAAATGTCAAAAATTTAAAAATATTAGGGCCATGAGATTTTACTTAAAATTATTTTCACATGTTAATTGATTATACAATACTAGCTATATATATTTCTTTTAATTTAATTCAAATTTAAAAATAATTATAATATGTTTTTTAAACATGTTGTAGGTGCAATGAAATGTCAAATACAATAAAAGATATGATCAATACATAAAAATAATTTTTAGTGTTGAAAAAAGAGATTGAATTTGTTTGGAATAAAAAATGTGCATGTACTATTTTTTAGAGATGGTTGATCAACAATTTTTCATGCGACTATTTTAGAGATCAAATCAAACTAGATTGAGATTAGAAAATTAATTAAGGATGTCAAATGTCATAGGAATGAAAAGGTTTAATATTTTTAGTTACATGATTTCTCATAAAAAATATATGGCCACACTAAATCACCCTATAAGATAGATTTGATAGTTTTCATACTTAAACAATTTTCAGACATAGTTGTAAAAATAGGCTATCAACACTATTTCATGATGTATTTCATACAATCAAATCAAATTATATGAAAATAAAATTTTTCATGAATAAATAAAAATGTAATAAGAACACAATGGCTCAATATTAGTATAAAAATTATTTTTAAATCAAATTTTATGGCTTCACAAAATCAGCATATCAAACAAATTTGGTAGTTTTCATACATACCTAATTTTCAGTCACAGTTGTCAAAACAAACTATCAACACTATTTCATGATGAATTAAGTACAATCAATTCAAATTGTATTAGGCTAAAAAATTTCATAAAAAATTAAAATTTAAGGATAACACATTAGTTCAATATTCACAATAAAATGATTTTTCAATCAAATCTTATGGCTCCACAAAATCACCCTACCAGATAGACTTCACAATTTATGTACTTAGCCAAATAAATTATTACAACCTAGATAATACTATTTGAGATAAATAATATTATTTAAGATTAGAAATATTTATTTAATATTAAAAAATCTTATCTAAATCTCATACAAATTTGGAGGAACAAGTTAGCTAAAATTATTTTTATGAGATTATTAATTGTAAAAAAATAAAATAAAAATAAGACATGTAATTTAGATGAAAATTCCATGCAGAATTTTATTTATTTTAGTGGGGTAAAATTAGAAATATATTTCACTCTTCATTTGAACTATTCTTTAGCGGTTATTTTCCACTTTGTGTTATTATTAATAATTTGTATTGAGCTCATTATTTGGAGAGACAAATTTTGGCTATTCAAATTAATAGAAAATTTAGAGAAGTTCTAATTGACTTGATTTTTATGTAAAAATATTGATTATTCTCCAATTCTATGTAATGAAGGTTTTATTTCTTTTGGTTGTATGATTCAATAACTCTTAGTGTGAAAAAATTGTGGAGTTATTTTTTGTCTTGATTGATATGTTAGTCTTAGATATACAAAAACTATTGAAAGATTAGTAAATTACATTGATTATTGGAAATTAAGTTGATTGATTCATATTCTTAAGTGTGTAGAGGTGCTTTCATTTGATATAGTTTTCTATGTATATGCAATAGCTATCTTAGATACCTCACTAATTCCAAGCCATAATCTCTTAATTAAGAGTGTATACAAACTCCTCTAAAAGGATCAACTTTTGACAAAGGCATGTGAATTATCTATATCAATATCATACTAGAAATCATCATCATACTTTTTGGGTTCTTTGCACAAACATAATGTCCAATGGAAATAGTTCTTCAAATTTTTTGTCTCAAATAAAAATTTTGAAGACTTATTTTTGCCAAACATTTTGTCCATTACAAAAGATCCAAATAAATTCAAAGTCTTATGTTGTTTTGATTAAAATGTTTGTACAAAAAATTTGAAAAAATTCTATTGGACATTTTGTTCACGATAAAATTTTTGAAGGTTTATTTCCTTCAGGCATTTTTCCATGGACAAAGTATCTAAAATAATTGCATTATGTTGAGAAAATATAAAGTCCTTATTTGTTTCAAAAAATTTATCTACAAAAAAAAGTCTAAAGGGAACTTGCTTTTTGGGCATTTCACCCACATAAAAATCTTGATTAAAGTCCTTTCCTTTGGCCATAATGTCAAGTCTAAATTCTTTTGGAAAAAGTGCAAACGTCTAATTTCTTTCGTAAAAGAGCTTAAGTCTAATTTCTTCAAAGAAATTATTTTGGAAAAAATGTCCAAAATAATTGTCTTGATGAAGATAAAATGTTGAAGACTTAATTTTTATAAGAAAAGTGCAGTGGTCAATTTCTTTAGGAAAATTATTTTTAACAAAATGTTTGAAATATTTATCTCGATAAACAAAGGACCTAGGAGTAGAAGTATCGAGAGAAAAAACACCACAAAAATTCTTGCATCACAAAAGCCCTGCAATTTTTTTTCTAAAGACAAAAATGCCAAAGAGAAAAGGCCTAATGATTAAACTTAAAAAAAAGCCCTGAATCAAGAATGCCAAATTCCTCAGAGAAATTTTCCCAAATTGGAGGTATGATGGTCACATAGACATCAATATTAAGGCATGACAACTAGTTGTTGGGATTTAAATGCTCTAAGATGGTTGCATGAGCATCAAATTTATCTCTATAAAGTAGCCATTTGTTTTCAAATAGAAACATGAAGTACCAATACATAGTGTGATGATTCTCAAATTAATATAGACTACTTATAAGGTACATAGGAAAGCCTATGGGGCTATTAAGTGGCACATCCTCAGGGCCAAGTATAGGTAATGTCCAATGATGCTCTATATAATGGGTTATAATCTGATGATGTGCATTTGACCAAGTAAAAATATCTAATGGTGTAAGAGAAAAATTAAAAAGTCAATACATGGTCATAGGCTAAAGATTAAACATATTTTCAAAGATTGATGATATGAATTCAAGTGTACATAATCTGATCTAGGGTGCATATTAAATCAAGACCTTTCAAAAAATCCTATAATGAACATGAGACTACAACATGGTAAGATCACATTAGCCTAATTGGATTGATAGAAGAAAGATGTAGAGAGCCTATGAGGCTACCAAGTGGCATGACCTCAGGGTCAAAAATAGTTGGTAGTTAATAATGTTTGGTCTTTCATATCAAGATCGATGGTCTACATCGCTCCATGCAAACATATACAATGGTACGAACCAATATGGATTTTTTAAATGGTCTAGTTTGAATTTGGTAGTGATATGTGTTATAACTATGGTGAGCTAGTCATAGATCTATGGTTTTCATTTACTTGGATAAGTAGATTCAATGGTGCAAGATGATCATGAACATTTTAACAAAGTTCAACTACATATGGAGATAAGTGATCTTAAGGTCATTTTATAATGAATATATTAGTAAATTGAGTGACATGGTGATGTTACATGGGAATACATGATATGTTTATGGACCTTGTGTAATACATTTAGAAAATTCTTCCACCACTATTAATAGCTTGGCAAATTTATGAGAGGGACCATGATTTACCTAGGATCTTCCATAACAAGAAGCTATAGGCTTGAAAATCAAAGGTGGGCCACTCCAAAGAAGATCATTTAGAGGGCCATGGATCCAAAATATTCCTAAGAAATCATGGCAAAGTCAGGTTATTCCATGACATGCATGAGAGGGAGGGAAACTATTTAGGTGTTTTTACCTATGTAAGCAAGTGGTCTAGGGCTTATTCAGGTAGTTTCACACACAAAAAAAGTTTGTTTGACTCTCTACCATGAATATTATCCTTCTAACTTGTGTGAAAGGCATCTCCCACCATGAGATGAAAGAGTTTGTTGTAGAATATTCATCATTCCCTGAATAGGTAGTTAGAAGCATGATTTTCTTTACAATTGGATGAATATTTTAGGCATGGTAAGGGAATATTTTCCAATTGAAAGCATCTTGGCGGACTTGAAATTTTTTTTTGAAAATTTGAAATTTACAACCCATATTTCTAGATATGAAAATATATAAATAGAGGGTTTATCCTCTATTCAAGGGGTTGGGTGGTTGTTGGTTGTGTTGTTGGTCACTATTTTAGGTGTCTATTTTCCCTAAGTCTAGGTTCTACATAAATTTTTCTATGATCAATTATTATGTGTATATTTTATCTCCCTTTCTATGGTGGTTACAACTATACAACCATTAGCATGTTTTGAGTGCATGTTTATGTCTCCCTTGTCAAAAAAATAATCTCACTATGCTTGTCCCCATGGAAGCATTTTGAAGTGTTGATGTTTGTAATATTTGTTTTCAAGTTAATGAAAATGCTTGTGGTTCTTTCTTATTTCTTGTAGATGAGGTACAGTGATATGTTTTGAAATAATGATTGATTAGATATTTGGGTTTGTGCTCACTATTGGTTATCATTTTGAGCATAGATTTAGATTATAAATTCTTTATGCATCTCTTCAAGATAGGTTGTTGAATAACTTGATATGGCACCCTAGGTTTATGGATTCAATGGGGAAAAACATTTGAAATATTAGTTTCAGTGTATGTTCTAGTCTCTTAGGGATCATTGGTGTTTACCATTATCTTGCATTTGAAGTTCTTTTTATGTCTTTGCTAATGAATATTATCATTAAATATTTCTAGACACCTTACTATTTGGAAACCACTAACATACCACCCTCCTTTTTTATCATCTAACTTGTTTTACCCTATCCTACCCTAAAAATAAAACACCTTATTGCATACTATAAGTGTTATTTTCCTTGAAAATGCATAAGGTCTTGCATATATAAAATGTGTTTAAAGTTTGTGTTTTAAATCCTAGTGTTACATTTTTCCATTCAAACCCTATTGTTGAAAACTTTATAAAATTAAAATTTTAATCATTTCCTCATCTATCTTTAATAACTTGTATATGACTTATATCATTTGTGAATTTTGTGTGACAACTGTTCATGGGTAAAGTGTGAAAACTTGGTTATACATTTTGTCATATTTGTTCCTTATATTAAGAATCCCCATGGAGGTTGAATTACATAATTTCTCCATGTGAGCAAGTTACCCTGTAGGTCCTCTCACCTTAGTCTAGGTAGAGCCAAAAGTAGCAGGGAGCTACGTATACCCTTTGTAGGTACCTTTCAGTCATTTTATGCATTCGGTCTAATATTTATGTAAAATCCTTCCCTAGATACAATGACATACTAGTGGGTTTTTCATCACTGCTTTCCATTTTCTCTCAAGTGTGCAAGGTCGAGTGTACAAGGTGTACAACTAGGAACTAACACTCTACTAACACCATTGTTAGGGATTAAACTAAAATCTTGGTTACTTGTGCATTTTTAAGGACTCATGTAGAGAGCCATAAGTATTTCATCTTGTGAAGTTATTTATTATTACTACACTAATTTGACTATCTTGGATATGAATGTTATAGAACTCCATTGGGGACATGTTAGGAAGTTTTAATATTTGAAAATTTGACTTTTAATGAGTTTATTATAAAGAGATGCTAACATCGCATGTTGAAAGGTGTTTTAATCCCTTTTGAACATTATTTAAAAAAATTTAGTGTCTTTGTTTTCTATCTTATTAATCTCTAACAAGTTTAATTTTAACATGTATCATAATAGTTTGTCAACTATTATATTCTAGAATTTTGATTCTAGTGGTAACTCCATTTTATCATTTGGTTTCAAGAAGATCATTGCCTTATTTTAATATCTTTATCAACCTTCATCTTTGTGTATTTTATTATTTGCAAAACTAGAAGGACTAAGATCATCTTTCAAAGGTGACCCATTTAAGAAACTTATTCCACCCTTAAGTATCCTTCAAAGAAGAAGGGGAAAAGTCTAGAGACCTGTTGGAGGGAAAAGTTCATCTACTAAGTATTTTCAAGATTCTTATAATCTTGAAACATTTGTTGACCCTCCCATTATTTAGGATTATCATATCTCTCCTAGTAATTCTAAAACATATAGTATTGTGTATTACCCAACTCCTTCTCAACTAGTTGAATCCCCTCCCAAGTCTAATCCACAAAGCCCACTTCATTCATCCCCTCATATCCCTTTGCAATTTGTTATTGAAACTTTAATTGAACTAGTCATGAGGCATAAGGATCAATATTATAATGAACATCCTAATTTTTGTGTTTCTATATTTATATGTATCAATTTTGATGAAATGAAAGGCTTTCCTAATGAAGTCCCAAATGAAGTAAGAAAATGCCTTCCAAAGTTCCAAGGGAATAATGTAGTGAGTGGTGATCAAAACTTGAGGGATTTTAAAAATATCATTGAATATTATGAGGTTGAGTTGGAGGATGTGTGCATCAAGTTATTTATGCACACACTAGAAGAAGATGCTCATGCATGGTTCAAATCCCTTCCTACTAGATGCATTAATTCATGGGAAGAGATGCAATTATTTTTATAATTTAGTATGGTGCTAGGATTGATCCAAGGTTTCTCTTGGTTGAATCTAAAAACATCAATAAGAACCCCAATGAGTGTGTTTAGGATTTTAATAACCAGTTCAACAAATCTATGATGTGACTATTACAAACATTAGGCCCAATGATACAACATGCTTGATAAAGTATTATGATGCCTTTGACAAGAAGGATGCATACTTCATAAAGGACAAGGCTCTCATTAAATTGTAATTGGAATTCAATATGGCCATCTAGATTGATAATAACATCAAGGCTATAGGAAATCCCATAAATAATTGGGCTAACATAAAATTGGTTAATCCAAAAAAGGCATAGTCTAAAAATAGATAATTTGGAGGAGACTATCAATAATTTGGTCTTCACTATCAAATATATGTCCTAAAATATTTCTAGAGCTAAAAAGGGAGTCCCTCATGTGTCTACTAGCTAGGAGAGAGCTCCATATCCAAATCAAGCACAAAGAAGGCCTGATTTCCACCATCAAGATAATGATAAAGGAAAGAGACCTACATGTGAAGAAAGAATGGAAAGAAATTAAAATAGAGGGGCTAAAAAAGAAGTTTCTGATCCTTTAAACACCAAGGTGAATGTTATAGATTGTAAAATTGATATTAATTAGTGTGGAAAGTACTTCCTTCCACATCCCCCATGTGATACAACTGAACTAATTGATGAAGATGCATATGAAATTGAGTCTATGTCATCTGATGATGAGATTTTTATGTTCAATTATCAAATCCCCCAAAGTGAAATGACTACCTCCACAAAATTATTGAGTGCATTATTGTTGATCAATTTTGGTGTGTAGTTGATAAGGTAAGTGTCCCAATTCCAAAATTTACTTATGATGCTAATATGACAAAGCATATGAATTACCCATTCATGATTTCAATTTCTTACATTCTATGATGATTAAGAAATATGATGGGGGGATTCTATCAGTTGATGACAAGCACCTACTAATCAATGTAGTAATTTCCTAAGAAAATGAGTATCACTTGAGAAGAAAATATCAGGTTGTTACTCCTCAAGACACTACCACTATAAATTCAAAGGTAGGGGATGCTAATAAGGATGGTAAGAAAACTACAATAGTCTCTAAGGCTTCCAAACTAGTTCCCATTTCCCAATTTACTAAGCCTAAAGATGATCCAACCAAGAATAGAGTACCCATATTGTCTAGTATCCCTAAGGGTGCTAATAAGCCTAAATAAAATCCACCTTTGAAGGCTACTGTTAAAAATGTTAATCCATTCTAGCCTTCTCCACTTCAGACCTTAAGTGACTTTATTCCAGTTGAAGGTGTTTTCACCCTTCCACTCCATACTCCTCTTCCTTAGTATAACATATGTGATATGGCCTAAGTGCTAAGCTAATTGAAAATTTCTATGCCACTTATTAAATTACTAAGAATACTTGAACATAGGAAGAGAATAGTTGAGTACTTGGAATTTTATGAAGGGTCAGCTTTAGATGAAATTGAATTACCACAAGAACCTCTAAAATAAAATGAATAATTAGAAGAGGTTGTTGAACTTACTCTAGAGGTCTATTTGGGGACTACATTAGTGGAGAATCAGCTAAATGTGGATCCATTTTATATAAACTTGATGATCAATGGTCTGATTGTTCATAATTACATGTTTGAATTTGGAGATTCTTGTAATGTGATGTGCATGGGTGTCCTAAATGATCTTAGAGTGAATATTACATCATATTTTAGTAAGTTTTATGATATGGACTCATGATAAGTTCTAGTTGTTGGAAAAGTCAAGGGGTTGGTAGTGTAGTTGGCAGTGCATCTAGGTAAGTATCTGAATATAGACATGGTAGTTGTAGACTACCCACCTAAATGGGGGATGTTGTTATCAAAAAAATGGGATGATAACATGGGTGGAAGTATGTAGATGGACCTTTATTATGCCACCATTCCATTAGAGGGTGAGATAGTCAAGCTTTATAGAGAGCCAAAGATGTTACATGTAATTGAAGATCTAAAACACGCTCTTAATGAAGTGTTTTACATGGATGTTGAGCTTGGAAACTTTGTTGGGAATGTTGATACTAGTAAACAACCTATTATTATTGATTTTAAACTTTACAAATAAAGTGAATTTTGGAAGATGTACTTTGATAGGGCTTGATCCAATCTTGGAAATGGAGTTGGGGTTGTCTTATATGCCCCTAATGGTAAATGTTTCATGTTTTCTTTTCAACTATCCTTCGAGTGAAAAAATAATATTGTTAAGTATGAGGGACTCTTTCTTGGTTTAAGTTTTTCCCATGAATATGTAATTAAAATATTGATTTTCAAGGGTGATTCTAAGCTAGTGGTAAAGCTAGTCTGTAGTGATTTTACCATAAAAAATAAGGGATCAAAATAATATCAGAATGCTATTTGGGATTTTCTTGAATTTTTTGATGCATTTAATTTGTTTTATCATGATATAATTTTCAACCAAGAAGCTGAAATACTTGTAGGGTTATGTGTTTAATTTTATATTGACAATATGATCCCTCATTATCATTATCAAGTGGATGTCTATATCAGGCCTTCAATCTCAAACAATGTTCATCATTGGTAGGTGTTTGATGACTATGAGTAGATTAAGAGGTTTCTCAATTATGAAGATGAGTCCCATGACCAGATCATAGACTTAGACTCTAGTTTAGGTTTATGATGGGAAGGAAACCTTGTTTTGGAAAGATGCCATTTAATTGAAGACAAACATACTCCCTAGGGGACTGGTAAGTTTTGGAGGCATCTTTTGATGAAGCTAATAAAATTAAGTAAAGAGACTCATTCATTTCAAAGGAAATGATTGAGTGAAACTTGGGTTCTCATGATAATCCATGAAAGGTATGGTTGGGTACTCACCTAAGTGTTATAAAAAAATAAAGCTTACATGCACTACTAAGAAAGTACCAATATTACTTAGCATGGTCTTATTCTAAGTTGAATTGAAAGTGTATACAAAAGACTTATTTCAACATGTTATCCTACTATAGATTAACAACAAGCATCTCAGGTAGAAACAAAGACCTATTAACCCCATTTTGTCTATTAAGATGCAATATGAGTTGAAGAAGCTAAGGGATGGGGGTATCATTTAGCCCATTAGGTACTCATCATGGGTTTCAAATTTAGTCTCTATAAAAAATAAGAATGGTGACATTTACTTGTGTGTGGATTTATAAAATTTGAATACAGATTATTTAAAAGATAATTATCCCATGCCCAATATGGATAACCTACAGTAAAGTGTTACTGGATTAGAGATGTTGTCCACATTAGATAACTTCTCAGGTTACAACCAGGTTGTGGTGAAGGAATCTAAGAGGTACAAGACTGTGTACACTATGCCTTGGGGCACATATGTATATATGAGGATGCATTTTGGGTTGATGAATTTTAGTGCAATGTTTCAACAAGCTATGAATGTCATTTTGCAATGATAATTAACTAGTTCATTGCTATGTATCAAGATGACATTACTATGTATTTAAAGACTAGAGAAGAGCATTTAGAGCATCTAGAAAAGGTGTTGATCAGGTGCAATGAGTTTAGTATTTTACTTAATCCAAAAAAATACCACTTTTAAGTGTAAAAGGTCAAGTTATTAGGACATATAGTGTCTAAGGATGGTGTCATGATTGACCCTGAGAGGGTCAAATCCATTGACAAAGTGCCTATCTTGTAGTTCAAAAAATGAATTCAATTTTTATTTAGATAAATTAACTTTGTAAGGAGGTTTGTGTCCAATTTTGTAAATATTACTCTAACTATTACTTCCATGTTGAAGAAGGACCAAACCATAAAATGGGAGGTGAAAGCCATGCAAGAATTGAATGACATCAACGGAGATTTAAAGTCTACTCCTATTTTGGCTAGCCCTAATTACACAAATCCTTTTCAAATATTATCTTTTGCATCATATAATACTGTTGTTGCAATACTATTTCAAAATAATGAATATGGTCATGAACAACCCATAGATTTATTTAGAAAATCTATGCAAGGTCCTAAACTGGACTATACCTTTATATAAAAATAATATTTCTCTCTCTTGAAAGCTATCAAGACATTCAAGCCTTATATTTTGAGTTCAAATATTATTACTTATGTCCCACATACCATGGTGAAGGACATATTGACTTAGACTAAAGTATCTAGCAAGAAATGTAGGTGGGTCAACAAGTTATAAGAGTATGACATGGATATTCAGACCACCAATTTAGTAAGAGGGATGGGTCTAGCCAAGTTTATGGTTGAGACCAATTTTCAATCTATTGTGGTAAACACTGTTGTTTTTAATGTTGATAATTGTTTGAGTCAATTTAACATATCCCCATGGTATAGAGATATTGTTTAATACTTGAAAAATCTAAATTTTCCACTTGACTTGGACAAAAACCAAAGAAGAACTCTCAAACTTGTCTCCTAAAGATAACTCTTGACTGACAATGGACTAGCATAAAAGAATCTAGATGGGGTTCTCCTAAGATGTGTGATGGAAGAATAGATTTCTAACTTGATTACAGACTTTCATAGTGGTGTATGTGGTGGAATTTTTTTAATTAAGGTTATAACTCATAAAACTATGAGAATTGGTTATTGGTGGTGATTATTTTTTAAAGATGTCACTCAAAAATTTAGAAAATAATAAAAATGTTAGTGATCTATTGGGAGGATGAAAGATTCAGGTTATCTTCTCTTATAGCCTATGAAAATTGAAGGCCTATTCAAATAATAGGGAATGGATTTCATTGGATAAATTATTAATTCATTAAAAATTTGACATAGATGGATAATATTTACAACTGACTACTTCAAAAAATGGGTTAAAACAATACTTATAAATAAAGTGACACATTAGGTAGTTATGAATTTTTTGCTAAATTAGATTATTTGTAGATTTGGTGTGCCTATCAAGGTTATTGTAGATAATGACATGAGATTCAAATCCAAACCTTTAGTGACATTGTGCAAAGAGTACAAGATTAAGCTGACCTATACTTTCAATTACAACCCTGAGGGGAATGGACAAGCAAAAGCTAGTATCAAGAACTTGCTTAAAATCATTAGGCAAACATTGGAAGCAAAGAATAAGTAGGGTGAATAGCTAAAATTTTCCTTATGGGATAATAGGATTACACCTAAGAGAGATACAATAAAAAACCCTTTTGAGATTATTTATGGATATCAAGCATTTCTACCTATGAACTTACAGTTTCCAACTTATCAGTTCATGCAATAACTAGATGAAAATGATGAGCAACACAACCATTATGAACATAGGGTGAGCCAAATTATTGAGCTTGATTAAATTAGAAGATAATCTCATGAAAGACACCTCAAGTTCAAATAAAATCTAAAGAAAATATTTTATAGGAAGGCCACTCCAAGAACCTTCTAAGTAGGTGATCTAGTTCTACTTTGGGATAGTAGGCATGAAGAGAAAGGAAATCTTGGAAAATTTGATGCCTTTTGGATGGGTCCTTACTCCATTGACTTCTAGATTTAGGAGCATAATTTTTTATTGAGAGATCTAGATGGTGAAATACTAGAGCTTTCAGTCAATGACAAACATCTAAATCACTTCCTTGATTAAGTCCTTAACCTATATACCATATTGTATAGTGTATAGTTTTCTCTCTCTATTGTTTCATCACTTTGTTTCCTCTTTACTTTGGGTCTTGTTTGTATATTTTCCCTTCATGTTTTGTTATGTGTTCATTTTTAGATCCTCCTAATATATTTTTGTTAAATTTTCCTTATTTTGTTGAGCCTTCATGAGTATTGATGGAAATTGTTAAGTTTTGACTCCATGACCCACTGGATTGGCACCTAGTCTTATGTTTTAGGGTTCTTTACACACCCATAAGGGATATGCATCCCCAGGTGATAGCTAGTGTTAGTGCCCAAAATTGAACTAAAGTAATTAGGCCCTTGTTAAGTGAAAGTGCCCAAGTCCTTAGCCCAAATTCCATCTCCAAGTGTTCCTATCAAAGGTTAAGTTCATGTGAAAATGGGCTAAGTCATAGTTTGGTATTTATTTGGTGTATGTGTCTTTCCCTTAGAATTATTTTGGGTTTTTTGTGCAAACACAATGTTTGATGGAAATAGGATTTCAAGAGTTTTGTCTCAAAGAAAAATTCTAAAGACTTATTTCCATAAGAGATTTTGTCCATTAAAAAAGGTCCAAATAAATTCAAAGTCTTATATTATTTTGGCCAAAATGTTTGTACAAAAAATCTAAAGGAATTATGTTCGAGATTTTTTCCATGACAAAAATTCCAAAGGTATATTTCCTTTGGGTATTTTTCCATGAACAAAATGTCCAAAAGAATTTCATTATGTCGATAAAATGTAAAGTCCTTATTTGTTTCAGACATTTTATCCATGAAAAAAAGCTTGAAGGGCACTTGCCCTTTGGGCATTTTGTTTACACAAAAATCCCAACAAAATTCCTTTCCTTTAGCTAAAATGTCAAGTCCCAATTTCTTTGACAAAAGTGCAAAGGTTTGATTTCTTTGGCAAAAGAGCTTAAGTCTTATTTCTTTGGGGAAAGTGTTTTAGAAAAAATATCTGAAATGATTGTCTTAACAAAGATAAAATGAAAAAGACTCAATTTTTTGTGAGAAAAGTGCAAGGTTCAATTTCTTTAGAGAAAATTTTTTAGACAAAATATCTAAAATAATTGTCTTGATAAACAAAGGACTCAAGAATAGAAGTATCGAGAGTAAAAATGCCACATTAATTCTTATGGCACAAAAGGCCCATAATATTTTTGTCTAGGATAATAATGTTGAAGACAAAAGGCCCAATGAGTAAAGTTTAGAACAAAAGACACATAGTAGGAATGTTGAAGATAAAGTCATCATAGAAATTTCCCCAAATTATAGGTATGATAATTACATGAACATCAATCCTAAGGCATGACAACTAGTCATTAGGTTTCAAATATTATAGGATAGTTACATGAGCACCAAATTTAGCCATGTGAAGTAGCCATTTTTTTATAAATAGAATCATGAGGTACTGCCACATGGTGCAATTTTTCTAAAATCAATAGAGTGTACTTGCAAGATACATAGGAAAACTTGTTGGGCTACTAAGTGGCACATCCTTGGGGCTAAGTGTAGGTAGTGTCTAATGATGCTCCATATCATGGATTGTAATCTAATGATAAATGTTTAACTTAAAAAAATATCTAATAGTGTGAGAAAATAGTTAAAAATTAAATACATGGTCATAAGCTAAATATAAAGCATGTTCCCAGAGATTAAAGGTATGTGTTCAAGTATACACAATCTAATCTATAGTGTGTATTGAGTCAAAACCTTTAAAAAAAGCCCAAAATAAATGTGAGACTACCACTTGGAAATGGCACATTATCCTGATAAGACTGACATAAGTAAGATGTAGAAATCCTATAGAGATACCAAGTGGTACAACCTTAGGTCCAAAGATAGATGATACCCAATAATGCTTGGTATTTTGGATCAAGATCGATGGTCCACCCATGCATATAGATCCAATGGTGTGAATCAAGATGGATTTTTTAAAGGGTCCAAGTTGAACATGGTAGTGACATGTGTCACAACTATAGTGAGCCAAACATAGATCTATGGTCCATATTTTCTCGAATGAGTAGATTTGATAGTATAAGATAATTGTGAAATTTTCAACAAAGTTTAACTATGTATGGAGATAAGTGATGTTGAGGTTAGTATAAAAAGAAGATATTGGTAAAATGAGTGACATGATGATGACATAGGGGTATTTATGACATGTTCATGGACCCTGTGTAATACAGCTTGTGAAGGTTTCCACCACTAAAAACTTGGAAAATTTATGAGAGGGACTAAGATTTACTAGGATCCTTCATAGTGAGAAGTTGTATTCTTACAAATCCAAAGTGGGACACTCCATATAAGATCATTTATAGGGACATGGATCTAGAATATTACCAATAAATCGTGGTAAAATTAAGTTATTCCATGGCATGCATGAGAGGGAGGGAAACTATCTAGGAGTTTTCAACTGTGCAAGTAAGTGGTCTAGGGCATATTCAGGTAGTTCCACATAGAGATAGTTTTTTTGACCCTCTACCATGAATATTCTCCTTTTATCTTGTGTGAAAAGCATCTCCTTCCATGAGATCAAAGAGTTACAAAATCTTCATCATTCTCTAAAGAACCAATTAGAGACATGATTTTATTTGTAAATGGATGAAGATTTTAGGCATGACAAGGGAATATTTTCTAGCTAGAAGCATCTTGGTGGAATTTAAAGTTACAACCTATAGTTCTAGTTCTAAAAATGTATAAATATAGGGTTTCTCCTCTATTTAAGGGATTCGTTGGCTGTTGGTTATGTTATTGATCATTGTTTTAGGTATCTAATTTCTCTAAGTCTATGTTCTACAAATTTTTTCTTTTAGTCAATTACTATGTGTAGATTTTGTCTCCATTTCTAAGGTGGTTATAGTTGTATATCCATTAGCAAGATTTGAGAGCATGTTTATGTCTCCCTTGTCAAAATATCAATCTCACTATGCTTGTCCCCATGGCAGCATTTTTAAGTGTTGATATTTGTAATATTTATTTTTAAGTTAATAAAAATGCTTGTGGTTCTTTGATTTTTACTATAGATGAAGTGTAGTGACATGTTTTTCAATAAATTTTTATTGTATATTTGGGTTTGTGCTCACTACTGGTTGTCATTTTGATCATAGATTTAGATTATTAATTCTCTCTATATCTCTTCAAGATAGTTTATTGAATAACCTATTAAGGTACCCTAGGTTTATGGATTCAACAGGGAAAAGTATTTGAAAGATTTATTTTAGTGTATGTTCTAGTCTCTTAGGGATCTTTGGTATTTACCATTATATTGCATTTAAATTTTTTTTACATCTTTACAAAGGAATATTGTCATGAAATATTTATAGATACCTTGTTGTTTAGAAACCACCAACACACCACCCTCATTTTTAATCATCTAACTTGTAGTACCCTAGCCTACCCTACAAATAAGATACCTTATTTTATACTATAAGTGTTATTTGCCTTGAAAATGCATAAGATCTTTCATATCTAAAATGTGTTTGTAGTTTGTGTTTAAAATTTTAGTTCTACATTTTTTTCATTCGACCCCTATTGTTGAAAACTTTATAGAATGAAAATTGCAATCATTTACTCATCTATCTTTAGTAGCTTGTATATTGCCTAAAGCATTTACGAATTTCATGTGACAACCCTTCATGGGTGAGGTGTGAAATCTTGGTTATGCCCTAGTTATATTTATTCCTTGTGCTAATAATTTCCATGGAGGTTGAATTGTAGAATCTCTTCATGTGAGAAAGCTACTCCATAGGTCCTCTCACCTTGGTTTAGGTAGATCTAGAAGTAGAAAATAACTAAACATACTCTTTGTAAGTGTCTCTTAATTATTTTATAAATTCACTCTAATATTTATGTCAAACCTTTCCCCAGCTACAATGATATATTAGTGGGTTTTTCATCATTGTTTGCCATTTTTTCTCAAATGTGAAAGGCTGAGTGTTTGAGGTCTACAATTGGGAACCAATAATTTACATTCATGAATTCTACATAATTATCTTTCTTAATATCAAAATCATAGTAAACATTGGTATTTGAAATATTTAAATCAAATTTTTGTGTGACATAAATAAGTGATTTATTTACCTAAACTTTAGTGAATATGATGTTTGGAGAAAGAGCTTCAATAAATACCAATTCTTTGATATTTGAATCATCTAATAAATACACATATTCTTTTACTTTATCTTTCATGTGTTGATTATGTTCTTCTAGAATTTCAATTTCTTTATATTCATCATCATCTAAAATGTCTTCATTATTTATGCGTGATAATTGATTATCCACTTGAATAGATTATGTACAAACTGAAACCAAAGTAATTTCTATATACATTCTCACAAAAGTGGGGGTTAATCAATCCAAAACATGTCCAAATTAAAACCAAAATAGATTTTCAAAACTATTCCAAATAACAATAGAATTAGGTTTCATTTCTAAAAATCAATGATAAGCTTCTTCCTCTAAAGTAAAAGGAAATAACCTACAAGCTACATCCTTGAATTTCACATTAAAAATATCCAAAGCAAATTTGTAAGCAATAAGATGTTCTTCAAAAATTATTTTTCCATTATTTTGAAAATTAGGAAGAAAAATAAATGGATCATGTAGTAAATCATGTTGAATATCTAAAAAGTTTATGGGTGATTCACAAAGTCAAGACATTTTTTATTTCCAATTATCTAAAGTTTATAATTTTTTTGGATTTTCAAATTTTAACAAGCAACTAAAATAAAATGATGCATTGGATGAAATTTAATCATAAAAAAACCTTATTATAGTGCTAATAATATGTTGATACCATTTTTATGCACATCACAAACAATGAAGTAACCTATAACATTTTAGGATTTTAATGGAGATGAACTCCACTCCAGGACATGAGTTATAGGTATGCGATTGTAGATTAATCAAATGGTGGAATAACGACATGCGACCTACATCTCATAAAGGGAAATTCACTCAAGTGATTAAAATAAACGTATAAGAACATATATTTATAGTGATGTTGTATTAAAATAATAAGATCTCATAAAAAAAAAAAAAGAGGTAATGGTAGGGTAGAAAAGAAAGGTTCTATGGCTTCAAGAATAATCTCTCTAATTGGTTTCTAAATGGAAAATTAATTTCAAAACCTATGTCTATTGATAACAGCTATTGCACACACATAATAAGACATGGTCAAGTATAGTTTTGCAAATAATAAAATACACAAAGATGAAGGTTGATAAAGATATTAAAATAAGGCAATGATCTTCTTGAAACCAAATGATAAAATGGAGTTACCACTAGAATCAAAATTCTAGAATATAATAGTTGACAAACTATTATGATACATGTTGAAATTAAACTTGTTAGAGATTAATAAGATAGAAAACAAAGACACTAATTTTTTTTAAATAATGTTCAAAAGGGGTTAAAACACTTTTCAACATGCGATGTTAGCATCTCTTTATAATAAACTCATTAAAAGTCAAATTTTCAAACATTAAAACTTCCTAACATGTCCCCAATGGAGTTCTATAACATTCATATCCAAGATAGTCAAATTAGTGTAGTAATAATAAATAACTTCACAAGATGAAATACTTATGGCTCTCTACATGAGTCCTTAAAAATGCACAAGTAACCAATATTTTAGTTTAATCCCTAACAATGGTGTTAGTAGAGTGTTAGTTCCTAGTTGTACACCTTGTACACTCGACCTTGCACACTTGAGAGAAAATGGAAAGCAGTGATGAAAAACCCACTAGTATGTCATTGTATCTAGGGAAGGATTTTACATAAATATTAGACCGAATGCATAAAATGACTGAAAGGTACCTACAAAGGGTATACGTAGCTCCCTGCTACTTTTGGCTCTACCTAGACTAAGGTGAGATGACCTACAGGGTAACTTGCTCACATGGAGAAATTATGTAATTCAACCTCCATGGGGATTCTTAATATAAGGAACAAATATGACAAAATGTATAACCAAGTTTTCACACTTTACCCATGAACAGTTGTCACACAAAATTCACAAATGATATAAGTCATATACAAGTTATTAAAGATAGATGAGGAAATGATTAAAATTTTAATTTTATAAAGTTTTCAACAATAGGGTTTGAATGGAAAAATGTAACACTAGGATTTAAAACACAAACTTTAAACACATTTTATATATGCAAGACCTTATGAATTTTCAAGGAAAATAACACTTATAGTATGCAATAAGGTGTTTTATTTTTAGGGTAGGATAGGATAAAACAAGTTAGATGATAAAAAAGGAGGGTGGTATGTTAGTGGTTTCCAAATAGTAAGGTATCTAGAAATATTTAATGATAATATTCATTAGCAAAGACATAAAAAGAACTTCAAATGAAAGATAATGGTAAACACCAATGATCCCTAAGAGACTAGAACATACACTGAAACTAATATTTCAAATGTTTTTCCCCATTGAATCCATAAACCTAGGGTGCCATATCAAGTTATTCAACAACCTATCTTGAAGAGATGCATAAAGAATTTATAATCTAAATCTATGCTCAAAATGATAACCAATAGTGAGCACAAACCCAAATATCTAATCAATCATTATTTCAAAACATATCACTGTACCTCATCTACAAGAAATAAGAAAGAACCACAAGCATTTTCATTAACTTGAAAACAAATATTACAAACATCAACACTTCAAAATGCTTCCATGGGGACAAGCATAGTGAGATTATTTTTTTGACAAGGGAGACATAAACATGCACTCAAAACATGCTAATGGTTGTATAGTTGTAACCACCATAGAAATGGAGATAAAATATACACATAATAATTGATCATAGAGAAATTTATGTAGAACCTAGACTTAGGGAAAATAGACACCTAAAATAGTGACCAACAACACAACCAACAACCACCCAACCCCTTGAATAGAGGATAAACCCTCTATTTATATATTTTCATATCTAGAAATATGGGTTGTAAATTTCAAATTTTCAAAAAAAAATTTCAAGTCCGCCAAGATGCTTTCAATTGGAAAATATTCCTTTACCATGCCTAAAATATTCATCCATTTGTAAAGAAAATCATGCTTCTAACTACCTATTCAGGGAATGATGAATATTCTACAACAAACTCTTTCATCTCATGGTGGGAGATGCCTTTCACACAAGTTAGAAGGATAATATTCATGGTAGAGAGTCAAACAAACTTTTTTTGTGTGTGAAACTACCTGAATAAGCCCTAGACCACTTGCTTACATAGGTAAAAACACCTAGATAGTTTCCCTCCCTCTCATGCATGTCATGGAATAACCTGACTTTGCCATGATTTCTTAGGAATATTTTGGATCCATGGCCCTCTAAATGATCTTCTTTGGAGTGGCCCACCTTTGATTTTCAAGCCTATAGATTCTTGTTATGGAAGATCCTAGGTAAATCATGGTCCCTCTCATAAATTTGCCAAGCTATTAATAGTGGTGGAAGCATTTTCTAAATGTATTACACAAGGTCCATAAACATATCATGTATTCCCATGTAACATCACCATGTCACTCAATTTACTAATATATTCATTATAAAATGACCTTAAGATCACTTGTCTCAATATGTAGTTGAACTTTGTTAAAATGTTCATGATCATCTTGCACCATTGAATCTACTTATCCAAGTAAATGAAAACCATATATCTATGACTAGCTCACCATAGTTATAACACATATCACTACCAAATTCAAACTAGACCATTTAAAAAATCCATATTGGTTCGTACCATTGTATATGTTTGCATGGAGCGATGTAGACCATCGATCTTGATATGAAAGACCAAACATTATTAACTACCAACTATTTTTGACCCTGAGGTCATGCCACTTGGTAGCCTCATAGGCTCTCTACATCTTTCTTCTATCAATCCAATTAGGCTAATGTGATCTTACCATGTTGTAGTCTCATGTTCATTCTAGGATTTTTTGAAAGGTCTTGATTTAATATGCACCCTAGATCAGATTATGTACACTTGAATTCATATCATCAATCTTTGAAAATATGTTTAATCTTTAGCCTATGACCATGTATTGACTTTTTAATTTTTCTCTTACACCATTAGATATTTTTACTTGGTCAAATGCACATCATCAGATTATAACCCATTATATAGAGCATCATTGGACATTACCTATACTTGGCCCTGAGGATGTGCCACTTAATAGCCCCATAGGGTTTCCTATGTACCTTATAAGTAGTCTATATTAATTTGAGAACCATCACACTATGTATTGGTACTTCATGTTTCTATTTGAAAACAAATGGCTACTTTATAGAGATAAATTTGATGCTCATGCAACCATCTTAGAGCATTTAAATCCCAACAACTAGTTGTCATGCCTTAATATTGATGTCTATGTGACCATCATACCTCCAATTTGGGAAAATTTCTCTGAGGAATTTGGCATTCTTGATTCAGGGCTTTTTTTAAAGTTTAATCATTAGGCCTTTTCTCTTTGGCATTTTTGTCTTTAGAAAAAAATTTGCAGGGCTTTTGTGATGCAAGAATTTTTGTGGTGTTTTTTCTCTCGATACTTCTACTCCCAGGTCCTTTGTTTATCAAGATAAATATTTCAAACATTTTGTTAAAAATAATTTTCCTAAAGAAATTGACCACTGCACTTTTCTTATAAAAATTAAGTTTTCAACATTTTATCTTCATCAAGACAATTATTTTGGACATTTTTTCCAAAATAATTTCTTTGAAGAAATTAGACTTAAGCTCTTTTACGAAAGAAATTAGACGTTTGCACTTTTTCCAAAAGAATTTAGACTTGACATTATGGCCAAAGGAAAGGACTTTAATCAAGATTTTTATGTGGGTGAAATGCCCAAAAAGCAAATTCCCTTTAGACTTTTTTTTGTAGATAATTTTTTTGAAACAAATAAGGACTTTATATTTTCTCAACATAATGCAATTATTTTAGATACTTTGTCCATGGAAAAATGCCTGAAGGAAATAAACCTTCAAAAATTTTATCGTGAACAAAATGTCCAATAGAATTTTTTCAAATTTTTTGTACAAACATTTTAATCAAAACAACATAAGACTTTGAATTTATTTGGATCTTTTGTAATGGACAAAATGTTTGGCAAAAATAAGTCTTCAAAATTTTTATTTGAGACAAAAAATTTGAAGAACTATTTCCATTGGACATTATGTTTGTGCAAAGAACCCAAAAAGTATAAGGGAAAGACACATACCAAGAAAACACCAAATTAGGACTTATCTCATTTTCACATGAACTTGACCTTTAATAGGAATACTTGGAGATGAAATTTGGGATAAAGACTTAGAATCTTTCACTTGATAAGGGCCCAATTGCTTCAGTGTAATTTTGGGCACTAATACAAATTATTTTAGATTTAAAAAAGAGAAACTAAAATATTTATTGAAGGAATACAAATATATTTTTGTATATTTTAGGACTTTAAATGGAAGAAGCTTTCTTCTACTAAAGCGTGCGAGACATTCTACATAATTTTTCCAAATCTTCCCTCCCAATTTTGTTTGGAATTTTTTTAGATTAGAGTAGATAAGTTTTATTATTATTTTAGTTTAGTTTTCTTTTTAATTGATTAGTTTAGTAAATAAAGTCATCATGACTATTCATATACTTCACAAAATTTTCACAGTTGATAGTTTTTCACACTTATGAATATTTATGGGTTTCTCATGAGGTATTAAAGCTTGAAATCAAGGTATTTGTCATAATTAAATTCATATTTTTTTGAATGGAATAAGATTATTGAATTTTTGAAAGTTATTTTGATATTTTTATGCAAATTTTAGAAATACTTCTCATTTTGAAAGATTAATTGCACATTAACATGTTAAAACTTAGATGATAAATAATAAACATTGATATGGATGAACACTTACAGGGACATATTGATAAAAAAAAGTTTTTTATACCTAAACCAAGTCAGTGGTGATTCCCAACCTTTCTTCTATTTATGACTTTAATAAAAAAAATAGATCAAAATCGTAAACTTATAGAAGAAAGGTGATTCAAGTAAATCTATCAGTACTACAGACGCCTGGTTGGCAATAGAGAAATGCTTAGAGTGAAATCAGAAGTATCTCTATCAAGGCTCTGAACACCTGATTGATAAAAAAATAATACCTAGAATTACCTTATTATTATTATAAAATAAATAAATCAAAATGAAACCTATAGTCTTGATCTTAATCTCTATTAAAAATCTCATAATAAGTAGAAAAAATGTTCACAAAATCACACATGATCTAAAATTTGAGAAGGGTTAGTATGTTGCATGATTATGTTTAAGTTTCTTTTGATTCTCTATTTTGTTTATTTTTTTCTTATACAGTTTATATTTTCCTTGTGATAGTTAAGCTATAAATTCTAAATTCTCAAATAATCAAGAGTATTTTCCCACTGAGTTATCATTTGTTTTATACCAACACATCCAAGCTTTAAAAAGTTTAGGACCATGAGATTTTAGTTAAAATTATTTTCACATGGTAATTGATTATATATTACTAGCTATATATTTCTTTTAATTTAATTCAAAATTAAAAGGAATTCTAATATATTTTTAAGCATGTTATAGATGAAATGAAATGTAAAATAAAATAAAATAGATGCTCAATACATCAAAATAATGTTCAATGTTGAATAGAGAGATTGGCTTTGTTTGAAAAAAAATTGTGCATGTACTATTTTTTAGAAATGGTTGATCAACACTTTTTCATGCATTATTTTAGAGATCAAATCAAACTGGATTAAACTTAAAAATTTAATGAAGAAATCCAAATATCAAAGGAACACAATGGTTTAATATTTTTCATCATGTGAGTTCTCATAAAAAAAAATATGGCCACACTAAATAACCCTACCAAGCAGATTTAATGATTTTCATACTTAACCAATTTTCAGTCACAGTTATCAAAATAAGATATCAACACTATTTTATGATGAATTTCATACAAACAAAATAAATTATATGAGGATTAAAACTTTTATAAGGAAATACAAATATAAGGATAACATAATGATTCAATTTTATCAATAAAATGCTTTTTCAATCAAAATTTATGGCTCCATAAAATCAACATATCAGGAAGATTTGTTAGTTTTCATATTTAACCAATTTTTAGTCACAGTTGTCAAAACAATTTGTCAACACTCTTGTGTGATGAATTTAATATAATCAAATAAAATTGTATGTAGCTGAAATTTTGATAAAAAAAAATTAAATGAAAGGAGTACACATTGGTTCAAGAGTCACAGTAAAATAATTTTTCAATTAAAATTTATGGCTCCACAAAATCACCCTACCAGGTAGATTTGACAATTTATGTACTTAACAAAATAAATTATTTCAAACTAGATAATATTATTTGAGATAAATAATATTATATAAGGCTAACAATATTTATTTAAAATTAGACAAACTTATCTAAATCTCATGTAAATTTGGAGGAACAAGTCAACTAAAGTTATTTTTAAGTGGATATTAATTATTAAAAAAATAAAAATAAATAAAGCATGCAATTTAGATGAAAAATACATGCAAGATTTCATTTATTTTAGTGGGTTAAAATTATAATTATAGTTCACTCTTCATGTGAAATATGCATTAGTGGTTGGTGTCTACTTATCTTTATTATTAATAATCTATATTGAGCTCATTATTTAGAGAGGAGAATTTTGGCTATTTAGATTAATAGAAAATTCAGAGAATTTATACTTGACTTGATCTTTATGTAAAAAATATTTATTATTCTCTAATTATATGTAATGAAGGTTTTATTTTATTTTGGTCGTATGATTCAATAATCTTAATATGCAAAATCTACGGAGTTATTTTTTATATTTATTGATATGCTAGTCTTAGATGCACAACCACTATTGAAAGATTAGTAAATTAAATTAATTATTATAAATTAAGTTGATTGATTCATATTATTATGTGTGTAGAAGTGATTTCATTTGATATAGTTTTCTATGTATATGAAAAAACTTTCTCAGATACCTCACTAAGCTCAAACCATAATCTCTTGATTAAGAGTGTGCAACAACTCCTCTAAAAGGTGCAATCTTTGACTGAGGCTTATGAGTTTACTATATCAATATCATCCAAAACTATTTGACCATGTCTAACTATGTGTATGAAATAGTTTCTAGAAATAGATATAGGTTTTGCAAGCACTTGAACACTTAGAAACCAGTGAGAGAGGTGATTCATGAAGCCACATAACCTTTCTTTTCTACCCTACCATTCCCTCTTTTTTGTGTTTTTTTATGAGATATTATTAATTTAATATATAATCACTATAAATATAGGTTCTTAGATGTTAATTTAATTACTTAAATTAATCTCCATTGATGAGATATAGGTCACATATAGTTATTCCACCACTTGGTTAATTTAAACATGCATACATGCAACTCATGTCTTGGAGTGGAGTTCATCTCTATTGAAATATTAAAATGTTAGAGGTTACCTTGTTGTCTATGATTTGTATAAAAATCACATCAATAGATTATTAGAACTAGAAGTAGGGTCTTTTGTGATTAATTTTCATACAATGCATAATTTTATTTTAGTCACTTGTTAAAATATGAAAATACAAAAAAAATTAAACTTTAGAAAATTGAAAATAAAAAAGTCTTACCTTGGTGAATCAGTAATAAAAATTTTAGATATTCAACATGATTTACTAGATGATCCATTTATTTTTCTTCTTAGTTTTGAAAATAATGGCAAAGGAACTGTTGAAGAACATCTTATTGCTTATAAATTTGCTTTGGATATTTTGAATATAAAATTTGAGGATGTAACTTACATGTTATTTATTTTTAATTTACAGGAATAAGCTTATGATTGGTTTTTATACATGTAACCTAAATCTATTATTAATTGGATGTTTTTTAAAAATCTATTTTTTTTTCAATTTGGGCATGTTTTGGATTCATTAAACTTCACTTTTATGAGAATGTCTATAGAAATTAATTTAGTTTTAGCTTGTAAAAAAATTATCCAGGTCGATAATCAGTTATTATGAAAAAATAAAGAAGCCATTTCAGATGATGTTGAATACAAAAAAATTGAAAATCTAAAAGAGCATAATCAACACATGCAAGATCAAGTAAAATAAGATTGTTTATCAGAGGATTCAAATCTTAAAGAATTGGTATTTATTGAATCTCTTTCTCCAAATATCATATTCACCAAAGTTAAATAAAATAAATCACTTGTTTATGTTTGGTAAGACTTTGAGGTAAATCTTTCAAATATCAACATTTATTTTGATTTTGAAATTAAGAAATATAATTATGTAGAATGCATGTATGTAGATTATTTTGGGTTTGAAAGAGAGAAATTAAAATAATTGTTGAAGGAATACAAAGATATTTTTTCATACTTGAGGACTTTAAATGGAAGAAGCTTGCTTCTACCAAAGAGTGGGAGACATTCTAAACAAAGTTTCCAAATCTACCCTCCCAATTTTGTTTAGATTTTTTTTAGATTACAGTAGATTAATTTTTTTTTTTTTCTTATTTTAGTTTAGTTTTATTTTCACTTGATTTGTTTATTAAATAAGATCATAATGACCATTCATCTACTTCACATAATTTTCATATCTGATAATTGTTCATATTTATGGATATTTATGGGTTACTCATGAGATATTGAAGCTTGAAATCAATGTATGTGTCATAATTAAATTCATATTTTATTTAAATGGAATAAGTTTATTAGATTTTTGAAAGTTGTTTTGATATTTTCATGCAAATTTTAGAAAAAATTATCATTTTAAATTATTAATTACACACTAACATGTTAACACTTAGATGAGAAATAATAAACATTGATATGGATGCATACTTACAAGGATGTATATATAAAAATAAGTTTTTTATACCTAAACCAAGACAATGGTGATTTCAAACCTTTCTTTTATTTGTGATTTAAAAAAGGGAAAAAAATAGATCAAAATCAAAAATTTAGTGAAGAAAGGTGATTCAAGTAAACTCTATCAGGGCTATGGATGCCTAGATAGAAATAAAACAATACTTAGAGTGGAATCAAAGGTATCTCTATCGGGACTATGGATCCCTGACTAGTAGCATAATAATACTCAGACTTCCCTTATTATTATTATTACTATAAAATAGATAAATCAAAATGAAACCTACAGTGTTGATCTAAATCTCTGTCAAAACTCTCATAATAAGGGGAAAAAATCTTCATAAAATTAGACATGATCTAAAATTTGATAAGGGTTAGTATATTGTATGATTATGTTTAAGCTTCTTTCGATTCTCTATTTTTTTATTTATTTCTTATAAAGTTTATTTTTTTATTACAGTTAAACTAGAAATTCTAAATTATCAAATACTCAAGAGTATTTCCCTACTGAGTTGTCATTTATTATGTACCAACATGTCCAAGATTTAAAAATCTTAGGACCATGAGATTTTAGTCAAAATTGTTTTCACATGATAATTGATTATACATTACTAGCTATATATTTATTTTGATTTAATTCAACTTTAAAAAGGAATTATAATATGTTTTTAAACATGTTGTAGGTGCAATGAAATGTCAAATAAAGTAAAAGATATACTCAATACATCAAAATAATGTTTATTGTTGAACAAAGAGATTGGCTTTGTTAGAAGTAAAAATTGTGCATGTACTATTTTTTATAGATAATTGATCAATATTTTTTGGTGCACTATTTTAGAGATCAAATCAAATTGGATTGAGCTTAAAAATTTAATAAAAGAAGCTAAATATCAAAGGAACATAGTGGTAATATTTTAAGACACATGAGTTCTCATAGAAATATATGGTCACATTAAATCACCCTACTAGATAGCTTTAAAAGTTTTCATATTTAACTAATTTTCAGTCATAGTTGTCAAAATAGACTATCAACACTATTTCATGATGATTTTCATAAAATCCAATAAAATTATATGAGGATAAAATTTTGAATGAATAAATCCAAATATAATGAGAACACAATGTTTCAATATTATAAGCAAAATAATTTTTCAATCAAAAGGTATGGGCCCACAAAATCAACATATCAAGTAAATTTAGTAGTTCTCATATTTAGCCAATTTTTGGTCACAGTTGTCAAAATAGACTATCAACACTATTTTGTGATGAATTTAGTAGAATCAAATCAAATTTAATGAGGCTAAAAATTTTAATACGTAAATTCAAATGTAAGGAGAACACATTGATTCATTATTCACGTAAAATGATTTTTCAATCAAAAGTTATGGCTCCACAAAATCACCTTATCAGGTAGATTTGACAATTTTTTTACTTATCCAAATAAATTCTTTTGACGTAGATAACATGATTTGATTTAAATAATATTATTTAAGGCTAGAAATATTATTTAAAATTCAAAAAATATTATTTTAAAATCATGAAAATTTGGAAGAACAAGTCAATTAAAGTTATTTTTAAGTGGATATTAATTGTAAAAAATAAAATAAAAATAAATCATTTAATTTGGATGAAAAATTCATGCAAACTTTTATTTATTTTAGTGGAGTAAAAATAGAACTATAGTTCACTCTTCATGTGAACTATGAATTAGTGTTTGTTGTCCACTTAGCTTTGTTATTAATAATTTTTATTTAGCTCATTATTTGTAGAAGAGAATTTTGGCTATTCAGATTAATAAAAAATTCAAAGAAGTTTTGTTTGACTTGATCTCTATGTAAAAATATTGATTCTTCTCTAATTATATGTAATGAATATTTTATTTCTTTTGGTTGTATGATTCAGTAACTCTTAATGTGCAAAATTTTTGAAGGAGTTCTTTTTTGTCTTGATTGATATGTTAGTTTTAGATGTGCAATAGCTATTGAAGAATTAGTAAATTACATTGATTATTGGCAATTATGTTTTTTGATTCATATTTTTAAGTGGGTAGAGTTTATTTTATTTGATATATTTTTTTGTGTATGTGCAACAATTATCTTAGATACATTACTAAGCTCAAGCCACAATCCCCTGATTAAGAGTGTGTAATAGCTCCTTTAAAAAGAGCAACCTTTGACTGAGGCCTGTGAGTTTCCTATATCAATATCATCCGAGACTACTTGACCGTGTTTGAATATGTGTATGAAATAACTAATATAAATATGCATAGGTTTTGAAAGAACTTGTCCACTTAGAAATCAGTTAGAAAGGTGATTATTGAAGTCACATAACCTTTCTTGTTGCCCTACCATTCACTCATTTTTGTATTTTTTATCAGATATTATTATTTCAATATAACATCACTATAAATATATATTCTTAGATGTTAATTTAATCACTTGAGTGAATTTTATTTGATAAGACATAGGTCACATGCAACTACTCCACCACTTGGTTAATCTAAAATTACATACCTACAACTCATGTCCTAGATTGGAGTTCCTCTCCATTAATATCCTAAAGCATTAGATGTTATCTCATTATTTGTGGTGTGCATAAAAACCACATAAAGAGATTTTTGGCACTAGAAGGAGGGGCCTTTTGTAATTAGTTTTCATTTAATGCATCATTTTATTTTAGTTTCTTGTTAAAATCTAAAAATTTAAAAAAATTATAAAATTTAGAAAATTGGAAATAAAAAATATCTTGGCTTGGTGAATCACCCACAAACATTTCAAGTATTCAGCATGATTTACCAAATGATCCATTTATTTTTATTTCTAGTTTTCAAAATAATGGCAAAGTAACTACTAAACAACATCTTATTACTTACAAATTTGCTTTGTATATTTTGAATGTGAAATTTGAGGATGTAGCTTGTAGGTTATTTCCTTTTATTTTAGAGGAAGAATCTTATGATTGGTTTTTAGACATGCAATCTAATTCTATTATTGGTTGGAAGAGTTTTGAAAATATATTTTTATTTCAATTAGGACATGTTTTGGATTAATTAATCCTCACTTTTGTGAGAATGTGTTAGGTTGTGGAGCTAAAATCTTCAACCTTTGCAAACTGAGGAACAGATGGTTGTTGAGTTCTACAGGAACCGGCATCGGCAGCAGGACCGACATCGGCAGAGACCAGTGCAGAAGGCCACCGGCGACGGCAGGAAGTCGGCCGACGTCGATAGAACCAGACAAGCAGGGACCGATGTCGGTCGCCTGTGTGTTCCAGAAGTGTTCGTTTCACGGACAGTTAGTTAAGTGAACGATGAGTTTGCATGTTAAGACCAGCCAGAGTCTTGGGCTGCGAGGATAATTGTCCAAATTAAGAGTCTAAGTTATTGTTTGAGTTAGGGATCTATTTATAGACCCATTGGCATGTATTGTAAAAGGCATGAGATAGAAAGGAAGAGTTCCTTCTAGTTGTAAGATCTGTGAGTTGCAGGTTGTTGCAAGCTCATTGGGGATCTACATGTAAGTTTGGTCTTTGAATTGCAGGTTGCAGGTTCATGAGAGATCAGCTTGAAGTGCTATAGAGTGCTTGGTGTACCGGCAGGGTTATTACTGACTGGTTGGTGAGGTGAACACCAATTCTGTGTGTGAGTTGGTTGTTGGGACCATTTTTTGTGTAGGAGAGTGTGTGTGAGAAGAATTACTGTACACTTGAGGTGTGGCGAATCTCTGTAAGGTGAAAGAGTGTGGTGGCTCTTTGATGTATTCTTTTCTGTATAGTGTTAATACAAGATAGTGTATTGTCTCTCATATTCTGTGCTATTGGTGAATTCTAGTTACTTGTGTTTCTGGTTATTTCTGCATATTCAATTGCTTATATTTGGTAATCATACTGTACTCTTTCTGAGGAGCAAGATCCTAGCGGGTGGAATTAGAACAAGTGTGTTTGTTCTTGGATTTACCTCCACCCCTCCCCAACAAGTGGTATCAGAGATTTTGGTTGGGATACTAACAGATTGGTGTAGATCTGGGTAGTGTGTTTTGATTACAGGTACTCACAGGGTTTCTATTTGAGTGGGAGTTGAGCAATGGCAGAAAACAATCAACTACGAATGGAAAAGTTTAATGGCAAGAACTACTAATTATGGAGGATGCAGATTGAGGACTATCTGTATCAGAAAGATTTGTACTCACCGTTGGGTGGGGTTGCTAGCAAACCCTTGGATATGAAAGATGAAGAATGGGAGGTTCTTGATCGGAAGGCTCTGGGATCTGTTAGATTGAGTCTTGAATCCTCTGTGATTTCCAGCTTATCACAGTGTAAGACAACGGTGGAGTTGATGAAATCTTTGGCAAATTTGTATGAAAAACCCTCGGCTTCTAATAAGGTATTTCTTATGAAGCGTTTATTTAATTTGCAAATGTTGGAAGGTGGATCTGTTCATAGCCATCTTAGTGATTTCCATGGTTTGGTAAACCAGTTAAGTTCAGTGAATATTGTATTTGATGATGAACTTAGAGCTCTCTTAATCTTGTGTTCATTGCCTGAAAGTTGGGAAGGTTTGGTAATAGCAGTTTCTAATACTGTGTCTCCTTCAAAAGTCTTAAAAGTGGATGATGTTGTGAGTGTGATCTTGAATGAAGAGATACGCAGGAAAAGCACAGGTGAATCATCTGGAGATGCTTTGAGTGTTGAAGGAAGAGGAAGGCCAAGAGAGAAGACAGAGCGTGGGAGATCAAGGTCGAAGATGGGCAAAAGATCTAAGTCCAAGTATGGCAGAATAACCTGCTGGAAATGTGGAAAGCAAGGGCACTTAAAGAGAGATTGTAGATCGGGTGAAGATCAGCATGAAGGACATGGAGAAGAAGCAGATGTTGTGGGCTACGTTGCACAGGATGCTCTGGTATGTTCTTTGGATAAAGTAGAATCTTGGGTATTAGATTCAGGTGCCTCTTTTCATGCATCCCCACATAGAGAATTTTTTCATGAGTATGTCCAGGGAGACTTTGGAGAAACTTGCGTAGGGGATGGTAAGCCTTGTTAGATTGTTGGCAAAGGTAAAGTGAAGCTGAAATTGCAGACAGGTGACACATGGGTGTTAAAGGAGGTCATGCATGTCCCAGTTCTGAAGTGGAATCTGATTTCTGTTAGAAGTTTGGGTGAAGAGGGTTTCACAGTAACTCTCACAGTGGACTCTTGGAAGGTTACCAAGGGTACACTTGTTGTAGCTAGAGGTAAGAAAGTAGGTACGCTTTATCTATCTACTTGTTTTACTGATTCTCTTTCTGGGTTATCTACTTTAGCTGTAGATTCAGAGATGTGGCTTAATAGGCTTGGTCACATAGATAAGAAGGAGATGTTGGTTCTTGAGTCAAAGAGTATGCTTTCGGATTTGGAAGGCATGGATCGTGGTTTCTGTATGCAGAAGAAGAAGGTGAGGTTTCTTGAGGAATCTGATGTTAGTGATAAGAACAGGAAAGCCTTGGTTTTCAAGGAGAAAGTGACGGACAGAGTTCAGCACAAGGTGCAGAGGAATTCTGAGCAGAGCAAGGGTGATTTGGACAAGGTTTTGATCTAAAAGGAGCTCGTGAGAAAAAGTCAGGTCTCACAAGAAAAACACAGAGACCGACGTCGGCAGGAAAACCGGCATCGGTGTCCAGACAGGGACTGACGTCGGCTATGTGCAGCCTGACGTCGGTGACTCGGGGCAGACAGAGACCGGCGTCGGCCAAGGGAAACTGACGTCGGCAGGGAGGTAGTCGCAGGGAACCAACATCGGTCGGCTGTAGACTGAGATGTGACCGGCATCGATTACTAAGACAAATTTTGGGTGGACAGCTAGTTGTCATGGAGTCTCAAGCGCCCATATGGAGGACTGAAGGTGTAAGTAAGTTCTTAAATTCATCATTTCCCTTCTTTACACTACTTGTTGCTCACTTATGGTATAGAACCAGGAAGTTGTTGAACAAGCAGAATAGGTAGATCCAGGAAACAGTGGGAGCTTGGCATGAATGAGGATGTGATTCCTTGGAGGAGAACCAAACAAGTGTTTTGGGTAGTGTTGCCAGCTAGAAGTAAGCACTGAGAGACGAATGGATGTTGAGGATGAAGAAGAGCGAAAATGGATACGTGAGATGGAAGATCAGGGTATATGATCTTGTATTAGCTGCAGGGCAATGGAGGTTTGATCATTGTGTTTCTCTTTACCAGGTTGGATAATATTAGCTACATTATCCTATTTTTTGTATGATGTGCTTGTTGCAGGGTTACATATACAAGTATTGTTGAACTAAAGGTAAAGCTAGTTCAGGTGTATGTCATGGAGAATCTGGGAGCAACAAGATTCTTTGGCATGAGTGTGTTCTAGAGACATGGAGGTCTTGTTGACTTTGTTTCAGGATAATTGTGTGAAGCCGGCTAGCACGCTGATGGCTAGACAGTTCATAGAACAGGTGTCTTGATTCACATAATGAGGTTGAGTGCATGGGATGTACTAAACTTGAGTTTTCCCAAGCAGTGGGAGTTATCACAAGTTTGGAGTCAATCTGGGAGAGTAATACTGAAGGGTAGTTCAGTGGGACCAGCAGCAGGTGCACATGCTATGCAAGGTCAAGTTCTTTTTTTACATGGTTGTAGATGCGGATGTGGCAGGTAATTTGGATGACAGATTTTGCACCATGGATTTTGTGGTGGTTGGTCTTCAAGAGTGATCTTGAGGAGGGATACAAAGCCAAGGAAACAAACTAGACGGTGTATAGGTACAGGTACAGGTTGCAGCTATTTATCTCCAAGTGGGAGATTGTTAGGTTGTGGAGCTAAAAGCTTCAACCTTTGCAAACTAAGGAACAGATGGTTGCTGAGTTCTACAGGAACTGGCATCGGTAGCAGGACCGACGTCGACAGAGACCAGTGTAAAAGGCCACCAGTGACGGTAGGAAGTCAGCCGACGTCGGCAGAACCAGACAAGCAGGGACCGACATCGGTCGCCTGTGTGTTCCAGAAGTGTTCATTTCACGGACAGTTAGTTAAGTGAACGATGAGTTTGCATGTTAAGACTAGCCAGAGTCTTGGGCTGCGAGGATAATTGTCCAAATTAAGAGTCTAAGTTATTGTTTGAGTTAGGGATCTATTTATAGACCCATTGGCATGTATTGTAAAAGGCATGAGATAGAAAGGAAGAGTTCCTTCTAGTTGTAAGATCTGTGAGTTGCAGGTTGTTGCAAGCTCATTGGGGATCTACATGTAAGTTTGGTCTTTGAATTGCAGGTTGCAGGTTCATGAGAGATCAGCTTGAAGTGCTATAGAGTGCTTGGTGTACCGGTAGGGTTATTACTGACTGGTTGGTGAGGTGAACACCAATTCTATGTGTGAGTTGGTTGTTGGGACCATTTTTTGTGTAGGAGAGTGTGTGTGATAAGAATTACTGTACACTTTAGGTGTGGCGAATCTCTGTAAGGTGAAAGAGTGTGGCGGCTCTTTGATGTATTCTTTTCTGTATAGTGTTAATACAAGATAGTGTATTGTCTCTCATATTCTGTGCTATTGGTAAATTCTAGTTACTTGTGTTTCTGGTTATTTTTGCATATTCAATTGCTTATATTTGGTAATCATACTGTGCTCTTTCTAAGGAGCAAGATCCTAGCGGGTGGAATTAGAACAAGTGTGTTTGTTCTTGGATTTACCTCCACCCCTCCCCAATAGAATGCCTACAGAAATTACATTTATTTCAGCTTGTGCAGAATCTATTCAGGTAGATAATTAGTTATCATGAAAAAATAAAGAAGACATTTTAGATGATGATGAATATAAAAAAATTAAAAATATAAAAGAGCATAATCAACACATTCAATATCAAGTAAAATAAGATGTTTGTTCATTCGATGATTCAAATCTCAAAGAATTAGTATTTATTGAAGCTCTTTCTCCAAACATCATAATCACCAAAGTCTAGGTAAATAAGTAACTTGTTTATGTTTAGCAAGACTTTGAGGTAAATCTTTCAAATACTAATGTTTTTTCTAATTTTTTAATTAAGAAAGATAATTATGTAGAATGCATGTATGCAGATTATTTTGGGTTTGAAAGAGAGAAACTAAAAAAATTGATGAAGGAATACAAAGATATTTTTGCATATTTGAGGACTTTAAATAGAAGAATATTGTTTCTACCAAAGAGTGGGAGACATTCTACATAAAGTTTCTAAATTCATCCTCCTAATTTTATTTGGAATTTTTTTAGTTTAGAGTAGATTAGTTTTTATTATTATTTTAGTTTAGTTTTCCTTTCAGTTAATTAGTTTATTAAATAAGGTCATCATGACCATTCATCTACTTCACAAAAATTTTATAGTTGACATTTGTTCACACTTATGCATATTTATGGGTTGTTCAAGAGGTGTTGGAGCTTGAAATTAAGGTATATGTCATAATTAAATTCATATTTTATTTGAATAGAACAAGTTTATTGGATTTTTGAAAGTTTTTTTGATACTTTCATGTAAATTTTATAGACTTATCATTTTGAAAGACTAATTACACATTAACATGTTAAAACTTAGATGAGAAATAATAAACATTTAGATGGATGCACACTTACAGGGACGTATTGATAAAAATAATTTTTTTATACCTAAACCAATATAATGGTGATTCCCAACCTTTCTTCTATTTTTTACTTAAAAATTAACCAAAAAAAATAGATCAAAATCATAAATTTATGGAAGAAAGGTGATACAAGTAAACTCCATTAGGACTATGGACATCTAGAGAGCATTAGATCAATGCTTAGATTGGAATCAGAGGTATCTATGTTAGAGTTATGGATGCCTGACTAGTAGTAGAGAAATACCCAAACTTCCCTTATTATTGTTATAAAATAAACAAATAAAAATAAAAGTTACAATGTTGATCTAAATATCTGTCAAAACTCTCATAATAAGGGGCAAAAATCTTCAAAAAATCACACATGATCTAAAATTTGAGAAGGGTTGGTATGTTTCATGATTATGTTTAAGCTTCTTTCGATTCTCTATTTTGCTTATTTTTTTCTCATAAAGTTTATATATTATTTATGACAGTTAAACTAGAATTTCTAAGTTCTCAAATAATCAAGAGTATTTCTCCAATGAGTTGTCATTTATTGTGTACCAACACGCTCAAGCTTTAAAAATCTTAGGACCATGAGATTTTATCTAATTTTTTTTACATGCTAATTGATTATACATTACTAGATATATATTTCTTTTATTTTAATTCAAATTTAAAAATAATTCTAATATATTTTTAAACATGTTATAGGTGCAATTAAATGTAAAATACAAAAAAAGAGATACTCAAGACATCAAAATAATGTTCAGTTTTGAATAGAGAGATTGGCTTTATTTGGAGGAAAAATTATGCACGTACTATTTTATAAAAATGACTAATCAACACTATTTGGTGCACTATTTCAAAGATTAAATCAAACTAGATTGAGCTTAAAAAATTAATGAAGGAAGATAAATTTTAGAGAAACATAGTTTTTTAATATTTTTAGTCACATGAGTTCTCATAAAAAGATATGTCCACATTAAATCACCCTATCAGGAAGATTTGATAGTTTTCATACTTAACCAATTTTTAGTCACAATTGTCAAAACTATTTCATGATGAAGTTATTACAATAAAATCAAATTATATGAGAATAAAATTTTTAATTAAGAAAACCAAAAATAATATATCATAAGGGTTCAATATTATCATTAAACTAATTTTTCAATAAAAAGTTACGGCTCTAAAAAATTAGCATATCAGGTAGATTTGGCAGTTTTCATACTTAACCAATTTTCAATCACAATTATCAAAATACGGTATCGGTACTATTTCATGATAAATTGAGTACAATAAAATCAAATTATGTGAAGATAAAAATTTTCATATAGAAACTCAAATGTAAGGAGAACACATTGGTTTAATATTCACAATAAAATGATTTTTCAATCAAAATTTATGGCTCCACAAATCACCCTACTAGACAGATTTGGTAATTTTTGTACTTAGCTAAATAAATTATTCCAACATAGATAATATTATTTGAGATAAATAATATTATTTAAGGATAGAAATATTTATTTAAAATTATAAAATCTTATCTAAATGTCATGCAAATTTGGAGGAACAAGTCAACTAAAATTATTTTTAAGTGGATATTAATTATAAAAAAAATAAAATAAAAATAAAGCATGTAATTTAGATGAAAATTTCTTGTGATATTTTATTTATTTTAGTGGGGTAAAATTAGAACACTCTTAATGTGAAATATGCATTAGTGATTGCTTTCCACTTATCTTTGCTATTAATAATTGGTATTGAGCTCATTATTTAGAGAGGAGAATTTTGGCTATTTAGATTACTAAAAAATTCAATTAAATTCTACTTGACTTGATATTTAGTGAAAATATTGATCATTTTCTAATTTCATGTAATGAAATTTTTATTTATTTTGGTTGTATGATTCAATAAATCTTAGTGTGAAAAATTAGTGAAGGATTTCTTGTTTGTTTTGATTGATATGTCAGTATTAGATTCATAATAACTATTAAAGGATTAGTAAATTACATTGATTATTGGTAATTAAGTTAATTGATTTATATTCTTAAGTGTGTAAAAGTGATTTCATTTTATATATTTTTCTATTTATTTTTAATATCTATATCAAATACCTCACTAATACCAAGCCATAATCTCTTAATTAAGAATGTACAATAGCTACTCTAAAAGGAGCAACCTTTGATTGAGGCCTTTGAGTTTTCTATATCAATATCATCCTGGATTGTTTGGCATGTTTGACTATGTGTGTAAAATAGTTTCTAGTAATAGTCATAGGTTTTGAAAGCTCTTGTCCACTTAGAAACCAACCAAAGAGGTGATTCCTAAAGCCAAAAAACATTTTTTCCATACCATTCCCTCTTTTTTGTTTTTGTTATGAGATATTATTATTTTAATATAGCATCCCTATAAACATATATTTTTAGATGTTAATTTAATCACTTGAGTGAATTTATTTTGATGAGATGTAAGTCACATGTAGCTAATCCATCACATGGTTAATCTAAAATTTCATACCTATAACTCATACCTTGGAGTAGAGTTCATATCCATTTAGAGATAAAATATTAGAGGTTCCTCATTATCTATGGTGTGCATAAAAACCACACTAGCATAAGTCTTCCTCCAATTTCTCTTCAGTCTTTTACATGAGATGCCTCATCATAGCTTCATAGAATATATCCTAGATGTTCAAAGAAGTTTTAAGGTCCTCCACCCAAAGCATGTATTCTTGTCTAACTTGATGAATATCCTTATTCACATCAATCTCCTCTTTCTCAAAAACAAGACTACTCTCATTCTCTTTTTCATGGCTGAATGACAGCTCATCTATCAAAGAGAGCACCTTATCATCTCACCCCTTAATGCAACATTGATCAGAGAAATGTGTCCTCTCCTCATCAAGACTATATTATTCCTCTCTATCTTTACACATTTACTCATTTTTTTGTTTCTCTAGTTAATCATATTCATCTTATTCTAGAAGTAGGGCTAATTTCTTAAGTTTATTAACATAAAGAGGGTTATCAATGATTATTTCCTCATCATCTTAACTTTAAAACTCTTATTTTTCACCTAAATGGTCTTTATTTTGTCTCCATACAATAGGTCCTCCTTTGAAAAGGGAGATGGTGGAAGGGAAAGTGGGTCTAACTAATGAAGTATGAATGGATTTAATAAGGTTTAGAATCATGAAATCAGGATGCTTGGTCCAAGAAGATTGCCATAGTTGATAATCTTGAGGCTCTTCCAAAGGATGAGGAAGAATGGGATTTTGAGAGGATTATTCCTAAGGGATAATAGGTTGAGTTTGCATATAAATAAGCTCTTTTGAAAGATGGGGAACTCTAAAACTTACGATTTTAAAATAAGGAGACTTACTTGGAAGTTTAGATCACTTACCTTGCTTGAAGCTTGGGATTTAAATGTGGAAACCTCTATTTTTATAGGTTTTTCTATAGTTATAAGAGTATCTTGATTGAAACTAGGGATGGAAAGGGTTGACTGAGGCTCAACCTTTTTTATTTACATAAACAGTTGATCCAGCTACTCCTCTTTAGATATAACCTACCTATCTAAAAATTCCTCATGATGATTTTATTTCTCACTCACATTAATTATATATGAAAACCTATTACACTCTTGTTCTCTTTCAAGCTCCCTTGAATGTATTTAAAAAACTAGACATATATCATTGATGATTTTTGGGGGGTGATTAGGAGGGCCATAATAATGATTGGGAGTAACATATACCTTAAAAGGATAATCATAAAACATGAAACAACTTCTAATAATGTTGAGAAGGGGTGGGAAGGAGGTAAACACTATGATAATGATTGTATCCTACTAAGATAGTGTTATTTGAGACCAAACAAGTAGCATTTTTGGTCTGATATGGAAAATAAGAAGGCATAATAATATCATTTTCATGGAATTGGGTGTGAAAAGATATATCCTTAAGTAATCAGACTACTTAAACTACTATATTTGATACTTGGAGTTGTCATGGTGTTGAATAAACTTCCCCTAAAGGTAAGATGAACTCAAAAACATAAAAAAAATTATTCAATGGATGATGTAAGGATCATCAAACTCATCCCATCAAGCATGCCAAAAATTGTTATTGTATTGAGTTGAACCCCTTGAAGAGGTGTTTCACATCTCCTCACCTAATTGACACAATAAGAACACACCAAGGTTGTGGGTCACCTATGGTTGGTGGGAACCTTTGATAATTTTAGATTCTCCTGATGGATCACCTAAGAATAACACTAATGCTATTACACTTGAAAGGAAAAGAGAGATGGAGTACATAAAAACAAAGAAATTAAAAGTAAAATGGGTGATACAGTAGATTATTATGATACTCTCCACTAACTTAAGCATACATAATTAATATAAAATATTTAACAACATACACAAATCATAATCTAAAAACCCTTTTGCATAAGTGTTTCATAATGATTCAAAGGACTCAGGAAATAACTTAAAATAGAGATAATCCATAGCCAGACACTACCTAAACTCAATATCACATAAATATAACCTAAAAATAAGTATCTTCATGTATAAATGTGAGGGAACTAGATAGAAAATCAAGGATAAATAAATTTGTTTACAACATAAGATCAACAATCCATGAATTCACTCAAGATATAAGGATATGAGAAGGTAAAATCTACTCTATTATTCATTCAAAGGCATAAAATCAACATAGAGGGATCAAGGATGACCCATTTTAACATATAAATTCTATATAAATTATCCCATCCTTGATCCCTCTACCTTGATTTTATGCCTTTGAATGAATAATAGAGTTTATTTTTCCTATAGAAATGCTATAGAAATTAGCCCATCCTTGATCCCTCTACCTTGATTTTATGCCTTTGAATGAATAATGGACATTTTAGGAGTAAAAATACCTTGATAATGTTCCTATTATTTCACCATTTCCACCAATTACCTCAAATAGTGAATTCTATCACATAACAATAGCTCCAAGTAAGCCAAATAAAATGATTGTAGGTGGTAGTTTAAGAGAAGGGGTTGGATAATGGATTACTAGACTTGGTTTCCTTATATTATCATGGAAAATTGGAATTAATATCAACCATAGGTACCAATTTTATAATTTTTAACTTAAGTCATTTTATTTCATCATACTTGTGTCACATTTAATGATATAGAAAGACCCAACTATAGATGCTCCTTTAGACTGAGTTTCAACCATTGACAAGTGAAGGTGAGTTGAAAACCTAGAATAGATCAATTTATACTTATTCATGGCTTATAATCCTTAATTATTCACCTTTTAATATTTACTCTTGACTCTAATTCACACAATGATCTCCAACACTACCTCTTGTAAATTGTCTTGCTTTGTCCTCATAGGTTAACTATAGGTGATCATATGGTACTATTATAGGTGTGTGTTAGAGTTGTGGGAGAGGTAGGCTCCATGTAGGTGCTCTAGAAATTTTATAACCATTCTTACCTTTATTAAATAATTAAAACATTACTCTCTTCTTTAACTATCTTAAGCAATAACTCTCATTACACACTCCCCAATGAGCCAAAGAAGCATGGTTATAGGTGTGCACTTAGTGTCAACTTGGCTATGTATGAGATTGTGAGTTAGTGGAGATGAGAGTAAGTTGGAAGATAACCCATCATACTAATATTATCATGAACTTAATACCTTTTTCTCTTCATCTCCTCTTTAAGATAAGTCTTTATCTTCCTCCTCAATCCAAATGTCAAAAGTATCATAACTTTCATTGTATGGACTGAGACAGTCCAAGTGTGTCATCTGAGGTGGATGATCTAAGGTAGCTTATGGTGTTCATAGAATTATTTTTTGGTTTATACTCACAAAAATTTTCCTCTTCTCTCTCCTATGATTGTCCTTGAAGTAACTCTCTTAGTCACTCATTGAAGTGTTCACTTGATGCTTGATGTAGGTGGTGTTAGACCTTTGTACAGATTGAGGAGAGGCATGGGACTAACTTCAAGATATAAGGATGGACTTGATACTTTTCATTAGTATTTGAAAACCCACCCCCGAATTTAATATTCACTACTAACCATTATGAGTTAAATTGATGACAAGAAACCAAATTACCTTAAAATCTCCAAACTTACCTTAATTTCTACTAACAAGGTAAACTAGGATTGTTATTAGGACTCTTAACTTGCTCTCCATAGTTGCACTCATTTGGGTTTATTGACATCTTGTCCTAGTGAATTTAACTCACCTAGTTCCCATTGTATCTCACCCATGTAGACCTAATTAGATCATCCAAGCACCTTATTTTTTGAATTAGTAGTCATGACTATTATATGTGCTTATTTAGACTAAATTTCAATGTATTTAATCAACTATGCCATCAATTGTCTCTTTAATCACTAAGATATTGGTTGGAGTATGGAATTTATATAATTAATCACATTACACCTAATACATGTGTTTTTAAGCCCTAATTTGGGTGTCATATCACAATATCTTCTTCTCAGACCCCTATTACATGAGATTATTATAAGTGAAGGCCCCTCTTAAAGAGGCATTCATTGCTTTCTTAACCATTTGGATTTATATTAAGGTGTCTATTGGATTCATATGTCATGGAAGTGTCTCTCAAAAATATCAATCTCCATGATACATTTAATGCCTTCCTCATCCGTCTCATCTTGCTCTTCACCATTGAATCCATGCCATTTATCTAAGCTCTTAAGAGACTTAATTGAATTCTAGATCAGGTGAGGAGTCTTCTTAACTTTATCTCCTAGGATTCTCACACTTAGACTTTTTTGGTGTATATTTTAATGTCTCTTTCATAAGGTGTCCATAATCTATCTTATTTGAGTCACTCAAGCCCTTCAATAGAGTAAACCTCAATTCATTATGAATGGTACAAGTGAAAATGTAGATTGCTTTCATGGAGAGCTTATGGAGGATGATTTTCTTGATAATGACTTTCCTTATGGATTTGGGATGTATATAATACATGAAATATGTTAAGGAACAAATCCACTACTTGAAAAATCATCAACATTTTCCACTATGTGAACCAAAATACCTTGCATCTTGAAAAATTTAGTCTATGTTTTGAAAAAGGAAAAAAAATTGAAGTTTACTTATTTTTGCTTGATGCCTGATGCCTTCCTCCATGATACCTTGAATTCCTTCCTAATGTTGTGTATGACCATTTTCCTCACTAAAACCTCTAGTTCACACTTGTGGGAGTATTAAGAGAAATCAAACTTCAAGATTTCTTCCATTTGTAGAACATAGAGCGAGTTTCTCAAGATGTAGGGTATTTTGGTACACATAGTGGAAAAGTTTAATGATGTTTAAAGTAATGGATTGGTCACTTAAAATATATCATGTCTTCTCTACCTCCTAAATCCATTAGGTAAGTCATTATCAAGCAAAGCAGCCTCCATAAGATATCTCTAAAAGTAATCTACATTTTCACTTGTACCAATCATCATGAATTAAGGTTTATTATGTTGAAGGACCTAAATTACTCCAAGAAGTTATATTATGTCCACCTCATCCAAGAGACCTTAAAATATACACCAAACAGGTCCAAGTTTGATAATCTTAGGAGATAAAGTCAAGAAGACTCCTCACTTGATCAAGAACTCAGTCAAGCTTCTTAAGATCTCAAACAAAAGGCATGGAATCAATGGTGAAGAGAAAGATGAGATAGTTGAGGAAGGCATTTAAGTTATCATGGAGATTGAGATATTTTAAATACACATCCATTACATATAAACCCAATACACACATCCATGGAAATACAAAAGGTTAAGATAGAAATAAGTTCCTTTTTGAGAAGGCCCTTCACTTACAACAATCTCATGTGATAGGGATCTGAAAAGAAGATATTGTGATATGACACCCAAATCAAGGCTCAAGAACACATGTCTTAGGTGAAATATGGTAAATTATCTAAATTACATACTCAAACTAATATATTAGTGATTAAATAGGTAGTTGATGGCCTAGTTGATGATATAAGTTGAAATTAAATCTAAATAATCACCTATAATAGTCATGACTGCTACTTCAAAAGGCAAGGTTCTTGGATGATCTAATAAATTATACATAGGTGAGATACAATGGTCAATAGGTGAGTTCAATTAAATAGTAAAATATGTTAAGAAACATAAATGAGTGAAACTATGGAGGGAAATTTAAGAGGCCTAATAATAATCTGAGTTTACCTTCTAGCAAAAATTAAGGTAAGTTTGGAGATTTTGAGGTAATTTCATTTATTGCCCTAAATCTACCTCATAATGGTGAGTAGTTACTATTCAAGTTGGGTGTGGGTTTTCAAATAATTATGACAAGTCTAAATTCCATCCTTTCATCTTGAAGTTAGTCCCATGCCGTTCCTCAGTCTGTACAGAATTCTGACACCACCTACAACAAGCACCAAAGGAGCACTTCAATGAATATCTAAGAGAATTCATTCAAGGAAAATAATATGAGAGAGAATAGGTAGATTATGGTGAGTTTAAATAAAAATATAATTTTATGAACACCATGATCAAACTTGGATCATCTACCTTAGATGACACACTTTGACTATCTAAGTCCATACAATCAAAGTTATAAGACTTTTGATAATTAACTTGAGGAAGGAGATCAAGACTTCTCTTAAGGAAGAGTTGAAAATAAATAGGTATTAAGTGATTAATAATATTATTATTATGGGTCATCTACCAAATTAATCCCACCTCTACCAAGTCATAATTTCATACACAACCAGCTTGACATGAAGTGCACACCTATAGCCATGTTTGTTTGGCTCATTGAAGAGTGTGTAATGAGAGTCATTACTCAAGATAATTGAGGAATAGAGTAAGGTTTTAATTATTTATATAGGTAATTATGGTTATAAAATTTCTATATAATGTACATGGATCTTACCTCTCCCAAAACTCTAACACACACCTACAGTGGTACCATATGAGTACCTACAGTCAGCATATGAGGACAAAGCAAGATAAGTTACAAGAGGTAGATTTGGAGATAATTTTGTGAATCAGAGGAAAGAGTGAAGATTAAAATATCCAAAATTAAGTATTTTAATCCATGAATAATTATAAATTGATCTATTATATGTTTGAAACTCATATTCACTTACCAATGGTTGAAATGCAGTCTAAAGGAGCATCCATAGTTAGGTATCTCTTTGTCATTGACTATGACATAAGTATGATGAACTCAAATGACCTATGTCAAAAATGATTAAAATGGGTACCTATGGATGATATAATTTCCAATGTACCATGATAAGATGATAAAACTAGGTTTAGTACTCCATCATCTAATCCCTTCTCTTGAAATACCACCTATAGCCATTCTATTTGGCTTACTTGGAGCTATTGTTATATGATATAAGTCATTATTTGAGGTAATTGGTGGAAAGGGTGAACTCATATTTAAATTATCAAGGTATGGTTTTCCCATAATTTCTAGGATACTCACATAGAATAAGACATACCCCCCCAACCCAACAAAGAATGCAAGGAGAGCCTATAGGCTAAGTCAACTAGGTAGACTTGAGGATGAAAGTGCATAATGGTTTTAACAGATCAAAGGGAAAGGAAATAAAAAGTTTTTGTTATGTTAGTTCCATCTCTTAATTGATCTTGGACCATATAAAAAATAGAATGAGGTATATGCATAACTAAGATCCCATTCTCAATCAAGTAATGAATAAGGAGAAGGCACAGGGTTTCAAGGTACAAAATGCTCCACTCAAGAATGTAGAGAATTTGGATGATTATAATAAATTAATATGATTTAATGGATAGTGTTTAAGTCTTAATAATTTACATTCATATTCTTAACCACATCCATTCAATCCATTTTGATCATAAACTCAAACAAAAGGCCTTAACTAAGCACACACATGCATGTGAAGAACCAATAAAATAATGGACAAAGGGCAGATTCAAGAAGGTGATATGTAGAAGAGGATAATTTATATGTCCCAAGACCATTAAATGGGTCTTATACTTAGATAAATTCAATAAATCATACTTTTAGCCTTTAGGGTCAAACCAGGTCCTTGATCCCCAAACCCTACATAAGAACACAAGATTAAATGAGATCATTAGAGGAGTTAATAAAGAAATGAATCCATATAAGGTGATGAATAAGTATGGAGGTCAGATAGGATGAATTTTTTGATGTTTTTTGGTCCATCAAGTCACCCAATGTGGCCTCAAACTCATTAGACTCAACCTAAGCCTTTTAGGCCCAAAAGCCATTCTTAAGGCTTAGAAACCCCACATCACATTAAGACATGATCAGACATTAAAAACAATATTGATGTCCATTAAATATTTTGGGGGTGTGGGGGAGGAATTTTAATGTCTTAACAAGGTAGTTTCAAAATAAAGTATAAAAAATGATCATTTTGGCCTCTAAGCCAAACCTGATCTCACAATCCTACATAGCTAGTTTGAATCATCACTTTGGATGATCATATTTTTAACCTAAAATGGATTATGATAAAATAATTATAGTATATTTTAGGTACCCCTATTTATATTAAATCTATGGAATATTTAGTGGGGATAAGGGGTACACCTTTATGAACAAAGGTTAATAAGGTTAACCTGTTCAAACTACTTGTAAAAAAAGACAAGCTCACTTCTCTACATCCACATCTTAGTTCACTATTTTCATGGAAACTTGAGCCTATTATGAAATTTATAAGGGTCCATTTACCTAAATTATATGGTATTATTTTTTTATTTATGTGTCTTTACTCTATGAATCATTGCTAAGAGTATTGGACACCTAAAACCTCCCTAAAACCCTAGTACAGACCTAATGATAGAGATCACTAAATATTTGCATCCAAAATCATTTTTTTGGATTATATAACACTTTTATTAGGTATAAAACTTAGGGGATATTCCAACCATGGTATTGAATTATATGGACACCATATAGAAGTATCATAAATTTATACTTTTATAAGGTTTTAGGTAGAATGTTGAGTTATATGCATAATTAAGAGTTAAAAATAATTTGATGGGATGATTTTGGACTTATTAAATCTAATATATTTATAAAATTGTTCAAATTTTCACTTGTAAAGTCCTATATAACTCATCTCCAAACTTCTAGTCTATAGATATCAAGAACAAGGAGATATATTCAACTACTATGACCAAATTGCAAATGTTCTATAATAAAAAATGACTATACCATGGTATAAGGTGTTTTTTTATGTATTAATACCTTTATCTCATATTTTTTATAAGTTTTTATCATGTCTCTCATGGCTTCTCAACATCAATAGTTAGGCTATTAGGCCTAATTAGCCTAATTATCCTATTTGGCCTATCTTATTAACAAACAAAGATAAAGGTTGTCATAGAGGGGCGAAGTAAGAGAATTAATGTAGGGAACAACACCATGTAATTTATGAATTAAAAAATTTAGGTTCACATTCCATATTCATCATGAGTAAGGAGGTAGTTTCAAGGTTTGATCATCATGAGAAGGCTAGTGGGCTACTCAACACGTCATGGAGGCTAATTCCACTTCAATTAATTTTATAATTGCCATATGGAGGAATAATGGAATATATTAGGCATGTTATAGCCTTTGGAAAACATAAGTAAATCTGACTCATCCCCCATCACCTCACTCTGATTCCAAAAGGAGCCATTAAGGAAAACCAACGCATGGGAGAGTTGAAGAAGGTTTATGTAACTAATGTAACTATAGGATTGAGTAGACCTTGGTCATTCATGAACCATTTATCTCACTTCCATACTAGTATTCCCTTATTATCTCCCCATTTTTTCTATATATTGAATTCTTTTAGCCGTGTATTATATCACTCAAGCTACTATGAGGAAAGTCTATCAATATTTGTACTTGCAAACTTCTTAGATTAATGAATAAAACATTTAAAACTAATTATTAATAATTAAATAGTGTTTTCATACTTGTCCTAATTTAAATTAGTGTTATAAAATTCCCTACAAGTTCAAGTTTCACCTAGGTACTAATAATCTTTCTTTACAGGTCATCTATTGTGTCATTAGGTTGATGGCTCAATCTTGAAGTGGATGCCTGATTATAAGTGCATTAAAATAGACATTATTATCATTTCCCTCATACTCTAATCACTCAAACTTAACTCTAAGTGAAACATTTTTTCATGAAAGCCATTGAAAGTAGTGTGTTAGCTCTATGCATTATCCATTAGTGTGATTAAGAGTCCAAGCTGAGTGGATAAGAGAGTATATTAGTGCATCACCACTTTAGAGTAGGTTTCATTTGTGTAATTTATCTTCCCTTTTCATCTCCATAGGATTAGGTCTTAAAAATAGATATCAAGTGAGTAAATCAAGGGATCTAGCCCCATAAAATCTATAGGTTTGGCTTAGACAATAGGTAACCCACAACTTGTAGGCCACTCCCATGTTAGCCTAGGTTTAATGTGAATGTGAATAGTCCTTTCCTTAGTAAGTGTGAAACATAGATACCTAAAAGGAACCTCTATGAATAAAATCTTGTGCAAAATAGAACTCAATTCTCAAAAGTGTTCATTTAAAGCATTAGTCAACCAAGTAATGAATAAGAGGTGAGAGAGATTTTTCTAACTATAACATAGTCACTATGGCTTCTTCATGACCTATTCTATGCCTAAATTCCTTTCTCTCTCTTTCACATAACTTTTTATATTTAGGGTTGAGTCCTTTTTTATCATCCCTTAGTTTAGTGTAGTAAATCTCTACCATAATTATATCTTACATCTTAATAATCAATAGAGAAAAGGACTAATGTAGACTTATTCATTAGAATTAGTATGTGTTATGATTATTGATTTTTAGAAAAGTATGAAGTTCATCTTTTTTTTTAGGTCCTCTCTTTCACCTAGTGTTATATTGTCATCCTATACAGGTCATGTAAGTGTTGATAGGTGGTAGTTGTGTTGAAGAGTGATTTGATTGGTAGTGTCTTATTCAAACCTTTATTATTTTGACTTCAAGTTGAAGACCTTTCACTTAAAATCCATATTAAATATGCATGTTTAGAACTATGTCAAGAAGCTTGGTTAGTTACTTGTCTTTCATTAGATTTAGAAGTGTGTTTGAGTATCAATTAAGAGAGGATAAGTTAATATTGGTGCATCATTACCCCTAAAACAAGGTTTTCTTTTAAATTTTCATTGGATATATTTTCATCGCAATGTAAGTTAGTCTTAGAATAAAATTTAAAGTTGATATATTATGGGATCGAGCCCTATAAATTAATTTTGGTCTAACTATAGGTTACCCACAACCTTTAGGCCAATCTAATGTTAGTCCAAATTTGAATCATAATTGAACTATCTCCTTCAAAGGGTGAAACATGGAGTGCTAACAATTTTGGAATGCTTGGTGGGACCAGCTTTCAAGTGACTTAGATCATGCTTTGGTATCCTTAAAGAACATATAAAATCATCAATTACATTAGTGACATATCTAAAGTTAGGTTATATGAAAAATGTGGCCACAAGATCTTCCTTAAAAGGTAAGGACATTGAGTTTGTTGAGTTGTCATTGGACATTACTAAGAGAAAGAGATATCTCGGGTTCAATCCTAATCTTGCATCCCCTAACTCTCTTAATTATTCCCAAAAAAACACTACTACAAATCTTATACCTCTAATGAATATAACTAAAATTCAAGTATTTGTGTCTTTCAATGGTGGCATCCCCTTAATCCTTAATTAGTTTGATAGCATACCTATTTCTACCCTAAAAATCCATCTCTATTTCATAGGAGATATGTTATAACCCCTCAAGTTGTACTTAAAAATGCAGTAGATTTTTTTAATAATTAACATTCATTCCACAAAATAAACAATACAACACATCTAAAACATAACTAAGAACAATAGTACTTGTGCTTCCAATATTTCATATAATTCTTATACAACTTCAATTAAACAAAATACAATAGGACACATCTATAGCTGGTCTGATAATACAACATCTGATAATCAAATATACAATTACATTAATTTAGGCATATAGCCTCACATAACGATAGATACCAAGCTCTTTGAAGATCAAGCCAAATCAACTTATGTATCATTGATAATCTCAAGTGTCATCTCTAGGTAGTACTATAGTGTAGGAGGGAGAGCATCATTTGAACACTTTAACACACTAGCCATAGACCAATGATCCTCCACACAAACCCATATCAATAGATGGACCTCCCTTAATAGATAGGTAGATAAAATGGCATGAGTATCTACTAAGACATGCTAGTACCCAGTGTGCTGGTAAGATTTCTAAAAACATGTATTACACCATAAATAAATCCATTCTAACATGATATCCCACAACATGAAAATCAAACATATAAAATAATTAGGCCAAAGTTTTCAAATAATATTTGATCACTAGATTGATCAATTTCACACACACCACTTGATCAGATTATCCTACATTGGTGGTGCTACCTAGGCTAGTAGAACCCATCTCACTACTATTAGCTTCATCAATGTGAACTCTAATATATACAACCTAGTATATAATTCAAAACTCACGTAGATTACATCTTTAATTAAATAATATCACATCACAAGCTAAAAAAGGAGAAAGCAAATTATACTTTTATTCCAACCATGCATGAATGAAACATTTAATATTAACTCATACACTAAAATAAATCCTACAATTCATACTACCTGAGTATGTTTCACATTCATAATATCTATAGATTAAAAATTACTATAATAGATCCAAAGAACAATCCCCATGACAACCCATAACATCATAGTCTAGGGTTCTAAGGTATAACTACTATTTTTTTTTCATAATCAGTTACACTAAGTAGCCATAAAATCATGGAATCATATACTCATATTTAGTCAAACACATCATACAATACATATAATTATATCTTAACATTCTTTGCACTATCAAGATTGTATGCACACCTAAATGATGTCCTACTAAAAACTAAAACACATATTTTTTAAGTAATAACCAATACATATATGTTTATTTAGGCATGGGTCAAATACAATATGTACCATCCAGGTACTTTTCATACTATAGAACTCTATGACATTTCATAACATTATAGATTATTATGCATGAGTTTTTTACTATGAACACATAGTCTTATATGTAATTTTATTAACCATCAATTAATGTATTATACCATCTAGTATAATAATTAGATAAAAACACCATCTTTTTGCATACAATACAATGCCTTATTTGTTCTATAAAAGTTTAACCACTTATTCATGAAATATTACTACTCATGAGTTTCCATCCTATCTTGATGCTAGTAAATTGACTTTATCGACATGCTTCCTAACACCACTAAACTACAGATAGCTATTTTCATCTACTAGCATTCATATCATAGCCTTGGATAATGATAGGTCAAGTTGTATCTTGTATGAACATAACTTATTATTCATATGGTTAAAGTTCTTGCTTCATTAAATCTCTCCACCAAACTATTATTTTAGATATAAGAATAATATCTAATGTACTTATAAAACATATGGTTATAATAATACCCTTATACGCTTAGTTATTCTCAAAGGTACATACTAAATAAATAGCAAATTCATCTATTAACTGCATTTCAACCAAAGTCTTATCATGGTTTCATCAACCGTTAATGTTTTATTAATTTTTCATGGATTTAATAATTAGATAATATTAAATATATTAAAATTATAATAACTAAAAACTCAATGTTCTAATTATAACATTTAGCATTTATTTTCCTTTTTATTTTAACATTTTACCAAATTCTTCCCAAATCATGTATAAGGTTATTCCAACATTGATTACTAAACATAGGGGTAATACAAGGAAAACAAGTAAGATTTGGGAGTATAGCTCAAAAAATTAAAAACCACTACACATAAATCTAAGGCAAAAATAAAGTTCCATCAAACATTCAATCTTGCATTAAAGAAGAAATATAATTTCATTTTACCAATTTCTTTTTTCATGGTAAACACAGTGTCAATTTAAATAAATCATAAACACTTAAACTTAATGTTTTATTTATAATTTTAGCTTCATATTAATTTCTATATGTTTAATATATTTAAATATGTATTTAACATTATTTTATAAAGCCCTGGCATTTTAATCTAGAATCAGCATAGATTAACTCAATAATTATATTATATAAAATTGGCCTTTTTATGTTGGAGGCTTATACAGTGGGAAAGGCCCTATAGATTCATCACACAAAGAGAAAAAATGGCATATTCCATTATAAAAAAACTTAGTTGAGAGTAGAGGCAGTTTGGGGGAAGTGGTGGTGTAGAATGGTTTTGTAGCATATGATGACATACAAAAGTTAGGAGTTTCATCATCCATGTTGTTATTATTGTTTCAATAAGCTACCCATCATTAAATGAAGTATTTTACCTCTTTTGGATGCTTGGCAAGGTGATACCACCACAAGGTTAAATATTACATTATGTTATGCTCCTAAACCTATTGTCCCCCTCAACACCTCCATGTTTTAATTATACAATCAACATTTTTTAACAATGAACACAATGATTTTGTTTAACATTTCCAAATATTTAATCTAATTTTATTTTCAATAAAATATTTTATCTAAATATTGTAGAGTATGATGCCATACAATAATTAGGAGTTTCATCATCCATGTTATTATTGTTGTTTCAACAAGCTACCCATCATTAAATGAAGTATTTTACCTCTTTTGAATGCTTGGCAAGATGCTACCACCATAGGGTTAAATATTACATGATGCTATGTCCCTAAACCCGTTGTCCCCCTTAACACCTCCATGTTTTAATTATATAGTCAACATTTTGTAACAATGAACATAGTGATTTTATTTAACGTTTCCAAATATTTAATCTAATTTTATTTTCTATAAAATATTGTAGTGTATGATGCCATACAACAATTAGGAGTTTCATCATCCATGTTGTTTTTGTTGTTTCAACAAGCTACCCATCATTAAATGAAGTATTTTACCTCTTTTAGATGCTTGGCAAGGTGCTACCACCATAGGGTTAAATATTACATGATGTTATGTCCCTAAACTTATTGTCCCCTTCAACACCTCCATGTTGTAATTATATAGTCAACATTTTATAACAATGAACATAATGATTTTCTTTAATGTTTCCAAATATTTAATCTAATTTTATTTTCAATTAAATATTGTAGCTAAATAAGCTAAGTCATAAACTAGATCAGGATGTAGTAAAATGAGATGCAATCCTAAAGCTTTGGCAAAAATAATAAAACATAGGTTTAATAAGAACATAAAGTATATAAAAAGCAATGCTGGACAAGGTAATAGAGATGACCACCAATTAGAAATGATATAGGTCACAGTCTTGAAATATAGCCTACCAATTTAAGTCCCCATATAGAAAAAACCAATGCATCCAAAATAAAATAAATATATCACTTAAATACACACAATATTCATTTAAATATATCACTTAAATACACACAATATTCTAAGAAGGTGAGCATTCATTTAAACAAGTGGCATCAAATCAAGGTCAAAATGTAGACAAGGTGGACAATTTAATTGTATCCCATATAATGGCTAAGAGAAGGGAAGTTAGGATAGTTTAAGACTTTCCAAGATAGATTCTCTACCTTCTCAAACACCACAAGGGGTTACCACTCAAGATACATCTCACAAAACACCATCAACTTAGTATATGCAAGATGGGAAAGGGTATAAGCATAAGGGTCATTTTATCCTTTAGTTTACACAAGCTCTAAGCAATGTTTCTACCCATAAATTATAGTGCAAATAAGGCATCCCTCGTCTTAGCATTGTGGGCCAGATGAATAAGGCCCATGTTACTATTCCCATGAGAGATACTTTTCTTATTCTATGCAAAAGGACCTCCTTCGAGAATAACTCTCTAAACTTCATGTCTTAGACAACAAACAAAAAAAGTATGTGTAGACCTTATTAATTATAGTCAACTTCATGAGCCCCAAGCACTTAAGGTAGTCAAACCATCTCCCTTATACCTTATAGTCATCATAGGATATTCCCTTATGCATAATTATATGATATATAGTGGGTCCATCACTTTTTTCATGCTTAAGTCTATAGTTGATAAACTAGGACTTAAATATGACCTAATGAAAAGGGAGTTTTACAATTTTATGGGTCTCTTAAAAATAATATAAATGTCCTTAAATACCTTAATATAATATTGGCTACTTGTATTAACTATACCATATACTAAGATGTGATTATAATTGACCTTCCTCCCTACTTTGCCTTATGCTTGTCTAGGGATTTCACTACTAAAATTAGGGGGTATCTCTCTTCTAATTGGTCATACATGGTCTTTAGGACTAGGTATGGAGTAAAGGTTACCATAATATCTGAAACTATTTCTAGGATCCACTTATAACCCACATGACCATCCTATCAAATGTTAATTGCACCATCTTGGATGAGGATGAACATCCCAATGACAAAGAGCCTATGGAATTGCTAGAAAGTGTATTAAATTTTCTCCTTGATGAGTGGGTAGTAGAAAATCATGGTTATTATCCTTAAAATAACATTGAAGAGGTAGGATTAGGTGTGTATTTCATGCATATAGGAGTTACCATGCCAAGTCTCACTAGCACAAGTCAAGAACTTGAAGGGGTACGGAACTTGTTTTTTAATGGGTCAAGATCAAATAATGGGAGTAGGGAAGGTGTTATGCTCATTTTACATTCCAATAAAATTTATTATTGTAACCAAAGGTTTCAATTTAGCTTGACTTATAATATTACAAAATATGAGCCCCTCATTCATGGGATACAATGGGCAATGAAGAGAGGTATCAATATTTTGAAAGCTAAAGGAGACAATGAATTATTGGTATAATATGTAATATGCCTAAGTGAAATAAAGAGTCCATTATTAAAATCATACCAACATATGGTTTGGGACCTCTTTTAGGACTTTCTATCCTTTAACATTCACTCCATTCATAGGGAGGCCAATCATCATGCAAACTGATTAGCTACCATTGGGACACGATATGATATAGTTGATGGGATCAAGGACATCAAAGAGTAGTTCCAAATAAAAGTGTTTTTTAAGCCCTCAATCCCTAATAATGAGGTGATTTGTCATGTTTTTGAAAGTGATAGGCATATTTCTTGCTTCTTAAAATATGAGGCATAATTTTGCTCAAAGAATCAAGGTAGGTTGCAATATTAATATGGAGACCAGATTATCCATTTTAGGAATAATAAGTTTCCTAAGGGATTGGTAACATTAGAGAGTATATTCAATAAATATGACTAGTTGAGAATGTACAAGGTAAGCATCTATACTAAGGAAGAATGTTGTGTAAAGGTTGTTATATTCAAAGATAAGTTACTCAAGCTAGGGAAGGTGAACACTAAAGAAGAAAGGGTAGCCTTCATAGAATTATGCAAAGAATTTCTAGATGTTTTTGTATAGGAATATCATGACTTCAAGGGGATTTACCCTAGGTTATCCCAACTTATTATCGAATTGGAAGAGAATGCCAAACCTATGAGATAAAATCAAAGGTTGGTCAACCCCAAACTTTAGATCACTATGAGAAAGGACTTAACAAAACTTATTGAATAAAATATTATATTACTCATCAAAAATTCTTCATGGGTGGAAAATATTGATCCTATGAGGAAGAATAATGGGAATATATTTTTGTGTGTGGATTTTAGATATCTCAACAAGGTGTCAATAAGAGATCACTATGCTTTACCATCTATAGATTAGATTCTTCATAGGGTTTCAAGTTCACAAAGGTTCTCTTTTCCTAATGGATACTCTGAATATAATCAAATATTGGTGAGAGAGTAGGATAGACACAAAAATATCTTCATAACCAAGTGGGGCACTTATATATACATGAAGATGCCCATTGGACTATCCAATGTAGGGGCTTCCTTCCAAAGGGAACTAGATGTGTCCTTATAAAAGATCATAAATGAGATGGTGCATATATATATATATATATATATATATATATATTTATTTATGACATCATTATGTTTTAAAAGGATCTCAAGGCTCACTTGACACATTTAAGGTTTGTGTTTAATAGGTGCAGGCAGTTTGAGGTTTACTTGAACCCCCAAAAATGAACATTTATAGTCCATGAGGGAAGACTTATAGGACATGTTATATCAAAATATGGCCTTTCCATTGACCCTAAGAGGATAGAGGTATTACTTTATTTGTCACTTATTAAACATAATAAAGGGTTGTAAAGTTTTTTGGGTAATATAAACTTCATTAAAAGATTCATTCCCAGATTTGTAGAATTGATGAGGCCACTAATTCACATGATTAAGAAACATAAGGAGCTTTCATAGATTAAATAAGGTAAAATAATTTTTAAGACCATCAATCAGGCCATTTTCAAATATCCCACCCTCCTTAACCCTAATTTTACAAAATATTTCTTCATGTATGCCTTTTCCACAAGTGATACTATTTCTTCTATGTTCATGCAACAAAACAATTAAGGACTAGAGCATCCCATTACCTTGTTCTGTCAAGTATTGGAAAGGTATGAGGAGAGATAT